>CM032228.1:244492500-244930000 GCA_019009955.1 Riptortus pedestris
TTTACCCACACGAGCGAAGCGAGTGTGGTAATTTCACGAGAGTTGTAAATTCTATTTTCGTCACGAGTGTAATATTAAATTTTTTCTGTAATCGTGTAATACATGATCAGATCTAACCAGAATATGAACAAAATTAGGATGTTGTGAAGATTATGGTATGTTGTTGGTAGGTTATAAGCATGGTTGTGAAAGGTAATAAGCATAGTTATAAAACAACTACAGTAGAGTCCCGATTATCCGAGTCTCAATTATCCGAGTTCCGTGTTAACCGAGGTTCTCAAGGAGGTATGTACATACTTTTAAAAAATGCGTGGAATCTGCTAGTATTCCACAGAAACGAGGTTCTTGCCTCGGAAGTAGGGAGTATGTACTAAGTCAGCGCTTCCGGACAAGATTCTTGGAAACGGCACTCCTCTACATAGAGCAACAAAATGATGCAACGCCAGCTGACATGATGTTGCGACGGCTGCGCAGTATGGCTGCCAAGAAGCGAGGTAGTGCACTCAAACAGAAGACTGTAAAGGACTTCTTTAAAGAATCTTAATCATTAATGTAATTTTCATCATTCTATATTAAGGTATGTTTAGCTGTCTTCTATTTTTTATTTTTTGTTGTTCAACATAACATTTGCAATAATTTTTAGTGTAAAAGAAAGTGGATTTCGTTCATAAAGATATTTTAAAAACATATGTAATTACATACCAAAGCTTGCTTTTGTCTCCTCATAGCTCATAAACTTTTATTTTCTTCATCTCAAATGTTATTAAGCTGTTTTATTATTCCATCCGTGTTATCCGAGATCTTTCTTATCCGAGGTAATCCTGGTCCACATTAACTCGGTTAATCGAGACTCTACTGTAGTGATGATTGTGAAGTAGTGCAGGTTATAAACAAGGAAGGTAATTATTATTATATTTAAATTTTAAAATATATTGATTATGTCCACCAATAATTCATTCACATTTCAATTTATTTTGTTAAAATAAATTCTTACAATGTTAAGAAACATTTAAAAGCATTTAATTTCCAACTTCAAATTATTTTTTAATTTATACTTATTACTAATTAAGAAGGCAATTCACTTTCTTCACTCTATTGCAAAATGTTTCACTTTCTTCACTCATTTCAGTTTAGTAATGTTACCATTATTCAACGATTACAGAAAAAATAAGTTATACCGCTACGTGGGAAATCTGCTTAGTTTACGCAGCCCCAGAGTGACGGAGTTTTATTGTTGTTATTTATTAACGTCCACCTTGTGGCACTACGGCTAATTGGGACGGGTTATTTACAAGGTACAACCTTTTTCTAGCCAGGGTGGGACTAGGGATTTTATTTAATGATTTCGTCACTAAACAAATTACTATTGCCCATGCGGAAATCAAAGTCGCCACTCTAGCCTTACAAGATTAAGACCAAAACACATAGTTAAGATGAGCCCCCAGAAATAAGATATTTATTATAAATAGTTATACCCCCCAAAACTTCCAAACTGCAAACGTGAAGGAGATAAGACGTTTTCACCAAAAGTAATTTTGTTGTTTTTGACCCTCAATTGCGTTCAAAGGTTTATATTTGCAGGAACATCATTTTTTTTCCTGATTACACATTAGGATTGTTGAACATTTGAAAACCATTTGCATACGCTGTCATCAACAAAAATAGCAGATTTCTCTTAAAATTAGAATCTTCCAAAGATATTCTTCTAACCTACACACAAAATTACACCCGCAGTTCTGACACATGAAAAGCAATGATTTGGCCATCCTTGGAGCATTACCGAAAGTTTAAATTATAATAGTGTACTGTCGAAGGGCGAACGGATGAGATGAGGTGCGCAGTGCGTAAGATGTGCGCCAAACTATGAGCACGATCATGACTTACATGACCCAGGGAGACTTTCACCAAGACCTCACCTTCGAACTGCCTCACGTAGTTTTAAGCCTCTGCCTTGATTGAACCAAGGCAAGCACTGCACGTGGCAATGGGCCCTACTGTTTTCCCCTAGGTCCGGCAGAAGTTATTAATTATAGTACATACATGAATCATTGGTAATACTGATGCCAACTTTCTTTTTCAAGCCCAGGAGAACTGTTTAAATCAAATAGACAGACGTAAAAAAATACCGCCACGCAGGGGCTGCGTAAACTAAGCAGATTTACCACGTGAAGTTAACAATAGAGAAATCTCCATACGAGTGCCGATCAGTTACGGAAACGGTAGTTCGGCCGATACACTTAATAAAAATGCAAATATCTTGGTTAATATTCAAGATACGGAATAAATGTATATAACAATATTTATAGTAAATTTAAATTGCAATAAGATTGGCTCTATACAATCTTTCGATCCGACGTATAGTAACGAAGATATTTCAAATTTTCGAAATTCCCCCCTCTAAACCCCCCTCCCACTGGTCCGATTTCGGCCGATAACGAACTTGATCTTTATTTTTACATAAAACGACTAACTATCGAGTTTGGTAACGATCAAACAAAAATTGCGATCGCTAGAGCGGCAACAGACAAATATATATATACAGTTTTGAACGGACTTCATTTTCGTCATCTACTAGGTAGGATCGATGGACATTTGAAGAAATATTTCGAAAATTGCTAAAACGATAATGCAGCGAGTTTGGGAAAGATAAGACAAATATACATATCTCTGTCTTATCGATACCAACTATTGTACAACGTCTACAACTACAAATAGCTGATTTCCCTTAAGGGTAATCTGCTAAAAACCGAAGATTTTCGAGAATACTTGGTTTACATCGAACGAGGAAGTAATAAGTGCCCGTGCCTGAGACAAGAGGCTCAAATAAGATAATAAGGAAGTGCTAAGTACCTGAAGAAGTGACCTCGGAGAGACAAAGAGAGTAGTAGATAGAGCGAGACAGGTGATACTGAGATCAAGATATGATCGGCCTGTTATCACTAGTTCCTACTTCCGCCCACCCCTCTGCCTCTGGGGTTCCCACGATTGTTACAATATCGGTCAATACGCAATATTCCTTCAATGCGTAATTGAATACTACGCCACCGTGTAGTTGCAACCGCTGACTCATTTCGGAAGCTGCAATGCGCGGCAATGTTAATCTATTTCATTGAGGCCACATTTTACAATCGGCTTCACGTAATAATAACGCATTGAGGAAATCTTACCACACGTTCACTGACTAGGGGTTAACATGGATAATTCATATTGGCGACAGGTTGGGGTTCTAGTAAAATATTTGTAGTTACGTCATTTGTGACACTGTCCCACTGCCTTTTTAGCAGATTTCCCTTAAGGGAAATCAGCTATTGAGGTCGTACTCATGATGCGAGTTTCGAAAAATTTCTTCAAATGTCTATCGATCCTACCTTCGAGAGACGAAAATGAGGTCCATTCAAAACTGTATATATACATATATCTTCTCACGCTCTAGAGTCGCAATTTTTGTCTGATCATTATCAAACGTTTTAAGTAATGTAACAAAAGATCAAGTTCGTTAATGACTGAAATCCGACCAGTGGCAAAGGGGGTGTTTAGAGGGGAAACTTAAAAAAAAAAAAAAAAATTAATATCTCCGTTATAAATTTGTATAGAATCAATCTAATTGAAAATTTCATGTTCTATAAATGCCAAGTACGTATTTTCATTATCTATATTATTAACTGAGATATTTGCATTTTTTTAGTTTCCAGCCTTCAGTAAACCCCCACTCCTACTCATCTGATATTAACCCCTGTATGATCATTAGGACCTCCAAACACTCCTTTATCAGTCTAAAACCTACCTCTGAGCTATCAACATCTGTTTTCGCTTTAACAAGTGTTTTTTTTCCTCCTTCATCTTGGTGATTTTAGGACATGGAGTTTATCAACAAAGAGTAACTACTTGAACTTGTATGAATTTATTTAAAATTTGTTTTAGCTGTAATTAGTTTCTATACAAATTAGACTATTGAATTAATTATATATTTAATCTTTTTATTTACGCTCAAAATCTTTCTAAATTTTAGTGTGACATAAATGTTACACTAAGCACTAGACAACTTGCTTAAAATATTTTTTTTTTAGGGCCTTGGCTGAGATTATTGAGCCTGGCTTTACAGTTCAGGAGGCCATAGACTTAATATTGGCAGATGACAAAGCTTTGTACCAAAGACATATACATCGCTCCACCAAAATGATTGATAATTTATCTCCGGAAACATTACAAAACGCATGGATTCAGTATCGCAAGGGTGTAAAAAATATTACACAGTTGGAATTCAGAAGAAGTGTGGTACTTACCTATTTGAAAAAATACCTAACACCTGCCAAAGCTCCAGGGCGTTCATCCACACGTTCATTAGATGAGTCTAGGTATGATAGAATTGACCATCTTGTGAGAAAACCCCAGACGGTCTGAGACGAAGATGCAGAGGAAAACATTGTCAGTCGGTTTCCAGATATTATTGCCAGAAGTGTGATGCGGGCCTCTGCCTCGATTGTTTTGCCCCCTATCACACACGCTAATTCATACATATGTTCTTTCCCGGAATTTTTTTTACTTAATTTGTTTGTAAAACCTTTTTTTGTAATTTTTTTTTTGTTTGTAAAATACATGTTTTTCAAAGTTTTTTATGGTGTACATTTTTTCCTGATTTGGATTTTTATTAACCATTCATTAACCTTTTTTTTTGTTGTTGTGGCTAGTCAAGTGCTTAGCGTGACATATATGTCACAGTCAAAAAATCAAAAACAGAAAGGCTGAAAATCATGTTATTGACTATTTTACATTTAAAACAAAGTATTTCATTCAATATGAATGAAATTTAACAAAAACATTAATTAAATCTATTTCTGAGCACTACTGGGTTAACAATAAACTGTTGTATTGTTGTAGCCCATTATTCAAATCCTAAATACCACATATTGTTCCTATTGCCCCGACGGGAATCGAGCTCAACACTCCGGGTATATATTATATTGTTGTCATGCCTGTCGGTGAAGACCGTCGTCACTGGCTGATGGTCGAGTGCTATTGATGCGAAGGCACCATCTTCAAGCCCGTCAAAAGTTGTACTGAGTTAGTTGTCCATCAGTCAGTAGCTTTTATACGTCTGCAATCCGTATTGGATTGTTTTCGCCAATACGGTGCAAATGGCAAAACACGGCTACATGTTATATGTGTGACTCACTTTGGAAGAGCCAGGTGCTCACATATACAACTTTGCTATTTCTCCATGTATCATTAAATAAATATAAGTTCCTAGCCATTCTGCAATGTTACATATTTCATCAGTACTCTTGCTGGCCGTGTTATTTTTTTATGACGATGTTTCTAGTTAGGAGCGGTGGCGTCGATTGAATAATTATGGACGTTTGGAATAAGCAGCAGTTGAGTTGAACCACCTGTTGTTAGTCATAGCAGGGCCTACCTTGACTGCACCTGCCAGCTGCACGGCCTTCGCCGGTACGGCCTTGTGCAGTCGCTACAACGGCAATACAATGATACACCACTCCACGAATGCTTAATCAAGCACGATCAAGCCCCCGACGAGTTTTCCTGTATTTATTACACGTTTTTAGCCGATTTCAATAATCCAGCCAGAGGGATTGAAATTATGATGATATTAGGATTCCGCAACTCAGGGGGTGCGTAAACTAAGCAGATTCCCTAAGTGCTGCTATAACACTTGTGAACTAATTTCACCACGTATTCTTATATGCAAACAAACGATGAGTAGAAGGGGAAGGGGTTACTGAAAGTAGAAAACAATAATGTACGAATAACTAGTTTAATACTTGAGTTACCATAAATGCATAGAGAAACAATTGTAGAAAGTCAATAGTTTAACAAGATTGGCTTTATAACTTCTTATCATCCGAATAATAATAACGAAGATATATTGGATTATCTAATTACCACCTTTAAACCACCACAATTCCAGGTCCGATTTCAGCCATATAAATATAAATATGATCTTTAGTATTGACTGAAATGGCTAAATATCGAGTACTGTTTAAATAAAACAAAACATTTTCCAGAAAAGAACGAAAAATAGCTATTTATGAAGTCAGTAAGGAGTAAAAACGAAGGGCATATTTACCACCTGAAGCACACTTATTGACTTGAAGATAGAATGTAGCCTCTGGCAAACTTACCTGAAAACATAAATTTGGAAGTTAATAATTTTAATTTTAAGATTTGTTAATATAATTTAATGTATTACAGAATTGAGGTCTTAATGAGTAGTAGGTTGGTACCATTGATCCTAGGGAGGCGTGGGGATACTTCCTTTGTCCTATCAGTTCTGCCACTTCCTTGCCGATTCCATATTGGTCTATGTTTACATGATAATTGATGCTTATACTTTTAGAAATGTAGTGTTATCCTCAAGAATGTAATTTGTTTAATTGTCATAAATAAATAATTTAAAAGCTTACGCTGTGGATGTGCACCCAGTTATTTCTGGTATATATTAACTCTGCTCTGTTAATATCTGATATACTTTACTGAACACACTATGCACCAATATGAATATGCAGTTTACAATCGAGACTTACAAAAGAGTATTTTTAATAGCGGTTAAAGCGTATCTAAAACAGCTGTCACCGTTGGGCTTTGTACCGCATCAAGGGAAAGGAACTTTTATTCATACATGGTTTGGAAGAAAAGAATACTTTCCATGATAATGAATTATATGGTCAATTACTTTATTTTTAAAACTACATGCCAGGAGACGGAAAATATAAAAATATTGAGGACAGTGAAGCCTTACATAAGAAATAGTTTTATTATTTTCAAATCCACAGCAATGACAGGTATAACCCCTAAACACTGGGACGGGGAAATGTCAAATAATTGTGCAAAGTAAAGCCTTGCCAAAAAAATTCCCGAGCGAAGAAGGGTACCTTTGCTAGTTTTCATGAAAAACTAATAATAATTATATGCTTGTCATTTGTGTGAAATTACAACTACATCCCTTAAGGGAAATCAGGTATTGTCGTTGAACTCTTGAAGCGATGTTATCATATATCATAATACCTAAGAGATGACGAGAAATTTGTCCGTTATCGCAATTTTTGTTTGATCGTTTGCAGTTTCACTGTTCTTCACAAAAATACACAGACTGTATTTTAGCAGATTTCCCTTAAGGGAAATCAGCTATTGAGGTTGTACTCATGACGGACTTTTCGAAATTTTCTTCAAATCTCCATCGCTCATACCCACGAGATGTCGAAAATGAGGTCCTATCAAAACTGTATATATATATATATATATATATATATATATATATATATATATATGTATATATATCTGTCTGTTGCTCTAGCGGTCGCAATTTTTGTTTGATCGCTACCAAACTCGATATTTAATCGTTTTATCTAAAAAGAAAGATCACGTTCGTTAACGGCTGAAATCGGACCAGTGGGAGGGGGGGTTTAGAGAAGAGGATTTTCGAAATATCTCCGTTACTTCGGAAAACTTATCGGAAACTTATACAGAATCAACCTTATTGCAAATTAAATTTACTATAAATATTGTTATATACATTTATTCTCTATATTGAATATTAACCGAGATATTTGCATTTGTATTCTGCGTGTGGTCACCAGTAGGCTATGTTCGGACTTTCCGCCGAGAGCTCTGGTGGCCGTTTCCATAACTATTCGTAACTCGTGAATAGGTTTAGAGGTTAGGTTAACTATTTTTTGGGGCTAGAAACTACTGAGTTATTACGCCCCAAATAATGTTTTAGGTTTAGAGGTTTCTTACTACTACAGTTGTTATTAGGCAGATTTCTCTATTGTAAAACTTCACGTGGGAAATCTGCTTAGTTTACGCAGCGCCTGCGTGACGGACTTTTATATATCAAGATATGTTTTCGATGTTCTAAGAAAGGTGTACATCTCAGATGTATACTACATCTTGCCATTTCGTAAGGAAAGCAATGACCCCTTCACTTCCTGAGAATCCAATTAACAAAAATTTTCATTCAAGACTTAATGTTTATATTACCAGTTGGAGATTTTAATTAATATATATTCTAAGTAATATGCAAATTCATTGCGAAGTGAGTCATGAAGCAACGACCTCCCCTTCCCAATAACGGCGTCTCTTCCGCTTCCACGTTTTAAATTCACAGATACCATCATCATTGATTGCTGAGCTATTGTATTGGTAGCAAAGGTAACAGAATTACAGAAACTCTACCACGCAGAGGCTGCTTTAACTAAACAGATTTCCCACGTGCGCCAAGTATTTGCATTTATTTCAAAAAGTAAATGTTCAATGAGAACAATATTTGGCAATTAAGCTTCCATCAATGTGCTTCACCGGAAACAGCTTATTGTAAATAGGGCATAGGAGTAGAAGTAGCAGTTTACTGGAGGCAGAAAACTAAAAAGAAATGCAAATATCTCGCTAAATAATCAAGACAGTGGAAAGCTTCGTATAACAACATTATCCAAAATAATAATAGTGAAGATATTTCAAAATTCCTTCCCTCGATACCCCCCTTTCCCACTGGTCCGATTTCGGCCGTTAACGAACGTGATCATTCATTTTACATAAAACGTTTTAAATATCTAGTTTGGTAAATATAAGAAAAAAAATTGCGACCGCTAGACAGGTAACAGACAAATATATAGATATAGGATCGAAGGACATTTGAAGAAATTTTTCGGAAATCACGTCACAAGTACATCCACAATAGCGGATTTCCCTGAAGGGAAATCTGCTAATACGAAAGCCTATCTTAATATATGAGCTACGAATAAGTGTATAGAGCAACAATTGTAGAACATCAATAGCTTAACACAATTGGTTCTATAACATTTTACATTCCTACTCATAATAACGGAAATATTTTGAATTTTTGTATTCCCCCCCTCCCACGATGCCCTACACCATGTTCGATTTCTGTCAATATCATATATGATGTTATACGTTTTGACTGAAACAGTTATATGTAAATGGTATATGTAGATCAAATAAACATCTTACCTCATTTGTTTTCCTGTTTCTCACACAGAAAAAGTTCAATGAAGACAATATCTGGTATTTAAGCTTTGAATTATGTGGTTCATAATAAAAACAACTCATTGTTAATATGCCACCATTAATAAAACATTAATACCTGATTACCTAAAAAAAAAAAAAACGAATATGTTGAACCATCATTTCTATTTTATCTGGAATTTTCCGAAGGTCTACAACCTATTGGACTTGCACGTTCCTTAAACTGGCTACTAACCTTTTAGTATAAAGGCTCAGGTTAGCATCTGATTAAAAGCGTTGGACGTAATCCACTTCGGTAACGTAGAGTAGTGGGTTCGATTCTGGCTTGAGCAATTGGAATTTATTTATTGTCGAGCTAATATGCTTTGGCTAGATAACCCGTCTAGATAAGACCCAGTACCATAAAGTCCATTTTCATAGATGACATTTAATGATGAATCCAGTTTTCTGGAAATGTCACACTAGTTTGTCTATAAATATTCAAATATTATATAGTTCAATCACTAGCCAGTAAGAGCCCTGTGCTCCAGGATCCTCTGAATAACTAAACAACTAAAGAGTTATAACTTATCATCCAGATAATTTTATTGTTGATTTTCACTACATGATTCATATTTCTAATTAAATTAGCTATAAGAGGTAGCTGGTAGTACTTTCTTCCGTTAAATTTAAATATACTTTTAGCAGATTTCCCTTAAGGGAAATCAGCTATTGAGGTTGTACTCATGACGGAATTTTCGAAATCTTTCTTCAAATGTCCATCGATCCTACCCAGGAGATGACGAAAATGAGGACCTTTCAAAACTGTATATATATATATATATATATATTTGTCTGTTACCGCTCTAGCGGTCGCAAATTTTGTTTGATCGTTACCAAACTCGATATTTAGTCGTTTTATGTAAAAAGAAAGATCAAGTTCGTTAACGGGTGAAATCGGACCAGTGGAAGGGGGGGTTTAGAGGGGAGAATTTTCGAAATATATCCGTTACTATACATCGGATCAAAAAATTGTACTGAACCAATCTTATTGCAAATTAAATTTACTATAAATATTGTTATATACATTTATTCTCTATCTTGAATATTAACCGAGATATTTTCATTTTTATTAAAACTGGGCGGCAACGGACGAGTGACTTCCCCGCCAAAAGCTAGTTCGGCCGTTTCCTTAACTGCTCGGCTCTCGTGAAATTTCTCTATTGTATAACTTCACGTGGGAAATCTGCTTAGTTTACGCAGCCCCTGGGTGACGGAATTTTTAAAAAAGATCATCAAAATAAGAAATAATAATTTCGCCTGCTTTAAGGGAAAACAAATTTATATTTATACATTGGGTTTTGAGCGGGCCTCATGTATCCTGGCTAGGACCGGTGGACTTTTGAAGAAAGTTTTCGAAAATCGGATGGTCATGAATGCAACCTTGTACTCTCTGACAGTCTGGGCAAAATCTAGTAAGAACTGCATTACAACACGTCTTTACACGTATGACAGCTGAAGTTTGCTAAAACTCGAAACTGCCCGCTACTTAAAAGTCCGTAACGTAGAGGCTGAGTAAATTAAGCAGATTTACCAAATGCTAGTAAAACTCACCAAATACTCTCTATTTCTATGTGTAAATCCGACGAGTAGGGGGGGTGGCTAAAGACTGAAAACAAGAAAGTTTATTTAAGCTAGCTAAATATTTGAGTTATGAAAAAACTCTAATGAAGGAAACGATTGCAGAACTTCAATGGTATACAAAAATTGGTTCTCTAGCATTTTACGATCTGACAAAAAAGATTTGAAAACAATATTTAGTATTTAAGCTAAGAATGATTTGGTTCACAATATATCAGGTTATTATGCCATGAGTCAGAATAGGGGTTTACTAACTAAAAAAAACAAATATTTCATTAATATTCCTGATTGATTAAAATAAAATAAGTAAACAAATACTTTTAAGTTAAACGGCTTCATTGAAAATAAAAAATTATGAAGAAAGAACATTGAAAATAAGAAAAAGTCCGTCACGCAGGGGCTGCGTAAACAAAGCAGATTTCCAACGTGAAGTTTTACAATATAGAAATTTCACGAGAGCCGAGAGTTAAGGAAACGACCAAACTAACTTTTGGTGGGGAAGCCCAGTTAGCCGCCCAGTTTTAATAAAAATGCAAATATCTCGGTTAATATTCAAGATAGAGAATAAATGTATAGAACAATATTTATAGTACATTTAATTTGCAATAACATTGATTCTGTACTATTTTTCGATCTGACGTACAGTAACGGAGATATTTTGAATTTTCGAAAATCCTCCCCTCGACCCCCCCCCCTCCCACTGGTCCGATTTCAGCCGTTAACGTACTTGATCTTTCTTTTTACAAAAAACGACTAAATATCGAGTTTGGTAACGATCAAACAAAAATTGCGACCGCTAGAGCGGTAACAGACAAATATATATATATATATATATATACAGTTTTGAAAGGTCCTCATTTTCGTCATCTCCTGGGTAGGATCGATGGACATTTGAAGAAAGATTTCGAAAATTCCGTCATGAGTACAACCTCAATAGCTGATTTCCCTTAAGGGAAATCTGCTAAAAATCGTGGGGCATGTGAAATTTCTATCAACAGTCAACCATTCATATGATTATAAATGCTATTTATTTACTTGCTTATTCGGGTTACGCACATCAAATGAATTTTTCTTCTGGGGCTCAGGTTAGCCGTGTGAGTTAAAGCGTTGGCCTTAGTCTTTCATGGTAAACCTAGAGTGGCGAGTTCGATTCCTGCCTGGGCAAATAAGAATTTATTTAGTGACAAACTCATTACATAAAGTCCTTGGTCCCACTCTGCCAAGAAAAGAGTGGTAACCTGTAGATGATCCGTCCCATTTATCCACAGTAGCAAAAGTGAACATTTTTAAATAATAATAAAAATAAAACGCCCGTCACGTAGATGCATCAATCTCAAAAAGAAAACTTTTGAGATGCGAACTATATTTGATATTTAAGCTCCATAATATAACAGCTTATTGTTAATATGACATGAATAAGACTGGGGGTTTACGCAGGACAAAAACAAAAAATGGAAAAATCTTGGTTAAAAATCAACATAGTGAAAAAACGTACAGAACAACATTTACGGGTATAGAACGCTACATTTACAATAAGATTGATTCTATACAATTTTTCGACATTCCCACCGCAACCCCTCCCCACCCACCGGTCCGATTTCAGCCGTTAACGAACTTGATATTTGTTTACATAAAACGCTTAGCTATCTAGTTAGGTAACGATCAAATAAAAATTACGACCGCTAGACCGTTAAATATATAAATCTATATAAATAAAATATTGAACGGGCCTCATTTTCGTCATCTCCTAGGCAGGAGATTTGAGGAAATGTTTCGCAAATCGCGTCGTGAGTACGACTTCAATAGCCGATATCCGATAATACTCGTATGCTTTTGAATATTGATGACATAGATAATGTATGCAATGTATGCACATGGCTGCAGGATTATTTGGACGACAATGTTTTGCTGAAACGTCTAGACTAGACGCACCTGTCTAAACTACTGCCATTGTCACTCTCTCCACCCAGTACAGGAATGGCCGAGAGATTGGAGGTTGGCAATCATTCTATCGGTATATTTGAGAAGGTATTGAGAAAGCTTTGGAATGCAGTAGGACCACCTTGCATATCTACCGGTTCCTGCGTGTAATAAAGTGGACGCGGCGGGTCGAGAAAGCTGTAAGGCGGCAGATTAGGGGGTGCATATAAGCGGGAATGGGAGAGCAACAGCTGACTACCTCCCGCCAAAATAAATAATGCATCAGCTGATCCGAGGGCAATATGCTCCTACCGTTAGCACCGCCTGTATGATTGCAGCCCTGTCTCCTCACGCACCGTTAGATAGGCCCACCGACCGGCAGAACGTAAATAATAGCTCATACCTGCACCCAAACTACGGCTTTAGGAACCATTGATATACTTGGCTTTAGCAGATTTCCCTTATGGGAAGTAGTACTCATAAAGGGATTTTCGAAAAGGTTTCCTCAAATGTCCATGATCCTACCTAGGAGATGAAAAAACTGTTCAAATTTGTATATATATATATATATATAGTTCGGGTCTCCGGTCGAAGGGCGAGGTTATTGGAAATGTAATGAAATGTTAATATATTTATCTAATGTATGTCCTTAGAGTTTAAGTATGTCATCTATATAAAGATGTTTTCAGCTGCGAGAGTTTTTCACTTTGAGACATTGTTATTTATTGTCCAAATTTATTTTAATTTGATTTGAATGTTGCTATTCTTTTCTTTTCTTTATTTATATTTATGTATTTGCGTTATTATTGTTGAGGGTTTTTATTTATTTCAGTTATTGGTCTACAACTGTTTGTTTTTAAGACTGTGTAGTGCACATTCTACCAGATAATCATAGAACTAAAACGCCTTCTTTTCTTTCTCTCAGTTTTCCTTATCTTTTTGCGTACCAAATTTTTGGAGATATTTTATTTACTATTTGTTTTTATGCAAACGTGCACATAACAAATGTTGTTTTTTGCGTTATTAAAAGAAGATTTTTTTTTAAATATGATATTATTAAATTTAATATCCTAATCGCTTGATATATCATGCAGAACAACGTCTGCCGGGTCCACTAGTATATATATATATATATATATGTTTCTGTAAAACCTCGAAGTGTGATAAATGTCAGGCTTTACCGGTAAATCCGAGGATTCACCAAGAGCACTGGTTAAAGTCCGAAATTTAGATGAAATTCGAGCTTTTACCGCATTGCAGTTGGTCAATCCCCGGATTTACCGTCTGGCTTGGTAAACGCCCGAAAAACATTAAATAAATGTGAGATTTTGTACTTTTACCAATGCTGTTTGGTAAATGTGCGGATTTCCCAAGGCTCATTGGTAAATGTCCAGTGAAGAGGAGTGGGGACAGGGATACTCCCCCCTACCTCATTTTCATATCTCCTGATGAATTGCCCTACGAAGAGATAAGTCTTCGCACCGCAGTTCGTCAAGTTATTGGTTGGTGGTCAGGGTTTCAAAAAATGCAACTGCTTAAAAAAATGTTCAAATAAGAAATGTTTGTGCAAGTTAGATAATATAAAGTGCAATTCAAAGTACCACAATTCTGTCCCATGCTGTAACAAATAATAATAAAACTTATTCTAAAATGTTGATTTCAAATAACCTTTATTCCAACATTTACCAACAGACGCTGGAAAATGTTAGGATTTACCAAACTCTGTTGGTAAAAGTCCGAAAGACGCATCCTGATTGAGATAATTCTAGCTTTTACCGAGCCTCTTGGGTAATCCTAAGATTTACTGGCTAAAGTCCGATTTGAAAGACAAAATCGGACATTTGCCAACGCTTCTGGTACATTATCTGTTAACCCTCTTGCGGTCATAATTATTGTCTCAACGTTCACAAACTCGATATTTAAACGTTTTATTTAAAAATTAAGATCAAGTTCGTTAACGGCTAAATTCGAACCACAGGGAGGGGGGGGGGGTTTACAGGGCGAAATTTCGAAAACTCGAAATATCTCCGTTTGTAAGCGTGAGATCGAAAATTTGTATAGAACCAATCTTATTGCAAATGTATGTTCTATAAATATTGTTATATACATGTTTTCTCTATATTGAGCATTAACCGAGATATTTCCATATTTTTGTTTTCAGCCATCAGTATACCTTCACTCATAGTAATGACATATTTGTAATAAGCCATTATAACATGGACCTCTTCATTCCAAGGTTAAATACGAAATATGGTTTTCATTGAACTATTGCTTTGTGAGGCACATACAAATACATTTTTTTGAGAGTTCTGTAATGGAAAATGTTAATTTAATCTATCCCATAATAGATATTTAGCCATTTCAGTCAACACTAAAGACCGTATTTGTTATTGGTTGAAATCGGACCAATAGGAAAGTGGGGATTAAGACAGGTGGGGGAGAACGCTTCATACAAAGGGAACGGCAAACGATGTATACAACTACTGCACAAGACATACTCTACCCAATTAACTCGTGCTATGCCGACAGGGAGCTGAAATATCTGGGATACTTGCAAACAGGTTCGGCGGCGATCAACAGGTTTCCCGACCGACAGGAGGCGGGGATAGTCAAAAGATTTATGAATGAGCTACTACATTTATAATAAGAGGTCGGGGCGGCTTAGCAATACAAGACTCTCAATGGAACAAATTGGGTTCAGGTTTAGCATATGCAAGGAGGAAATGATTGGTTCATTTGAATACAGTAGTATTTCATTGATAGAGAGAGCCGAAGGATCCAATGCAATGAGGTATTTGTTAACAATTAGTTCTGCTCCCATAGAGGTATAAATTATTGATAGGGCAAGAGGCCAGTTACAACAAGGAGGTTACAACATAGAATGGATTACATTTCTGACTGATGTGATTGGGACACAATAGACAAAAAACAAAATGTCTAAAATTTAACAACTTTATTCTATTTATCTGAAATTTTTATCTTTTATCTGGGATAGAGTTTATAAATTAAAACAAAAATGTCCTCCAGACAGGGGAAGCGTTAACCTAGCTGATTCCCAAGCATAAATAAAGAATTTTGTTATCAGTAGTTCAGATGGGGGTGGGGGTGGATTTTTTAAGAAAAATCTGGACTGGAAGTTACTTATTTGGGAAATTATTAGCACTTCAGAAATTATATTTAGTTTTGAATATACTGTTCCTATCAAACTAGTTACTATAACATTAATTTAGACAGTTACAAAATAATTAGTTGCAAAAAGTGGACGTTAATAAATAATTTAACTTTAAAATTAGACAATACTCTTTCTGTTAAATTATACAAATATTTCCTTCGGAGTAGACCGTGCCAATTGCAATGAACGTGTTAATAAGTGCAGTAATTTGATCAGAAAGAGAATGGATTTTGTGGAAGTTGAATTGCCAAAATCGAAATATCTGCGTTACTCAGACTCGGACCGAAAATGTTGCATAATCAATCTTTTTTATCATTTCATAAACGACAATTATTGTTCTGGACATTGTTTCACTAGTTTGAATATTAAGTGAGCTATTTTTTATTTTTTATTCCCAGCCTCGATTAAATAACAATGGCATCTTATCGTATTCAGGGAGAAAATGATGTTAGATCCAAATTGCGGCAGATGGGAATTTGTTTTTAAATTTACGCAGCACCCTCCGGACCACCCTTTTACCTTAAATAAATAAATAATACCTTTATTTGTTCATACATAAACATTACAGAACTTGAAGATACAAAACATTTTTTCGTTTCCATATTTCTAGTACAAATTCAACTTAAAACTGAGGTCTTTTGAGTTCCTTATCATTTTCGTGTGCGAAGATCTGCTAATTTATTTCAGGTTTAATCCTGGCCAACTAGTGTTCTTCTCCAAGAGTCTTCCATTCTGTTCTTTGTTCAGCAACTCTCAGCCATGTTGCCCCGCCAAATGTAGTCCTCAACTCCAAGTCCCATCGAGTTGGTGGTGGTCTTCCTTTCTTCCTCTTGTAGTTCGGATGTTACCAGTTGATAAGAGTTTTAGTCCATTTACCTTAATTCTCCTTAGCTAGGTGACCTGCCCATGTCCATTTTCTCTTATTGATGATCCACGCTATGTCAGGGAATTTAATTGAATTAAATAGTTTTAAAAATAAAGTAAATATTGATATATTTTAATATTACCCAATTGGGCAGGTAAAGAGGTCGTCACAGACGGGAACCCCCTCGTTACCAAACTCGATATATAAGCGTTTTATGTAGAACTGAAGATCGAGTTCGTTAACAACTAAAATCGGACCGTGGGCAGGGGGAATTTCGAAATATCTGCAGTATTATACGCCTTATTAAAAATGAAATGTTTTATAAATTTTGTTACATTCGAATTTTTTCTGTCATGAGATATTTTCATTTTTTAGTTTTCAGTCTTCAGCAAACCCCCACCCATTCCTGATCATATCATATTAACCATATGCAGTTATATCATGAACCGCTTTATTGGAAGGTTAAATACCAAATATTGTTTTTATGAGAACTTTATTATGCGCGGGATACATGCACATACGGGATTTTACGTTTTGGTCTCGAAATTGTTTATTTGATCTTTACCACTATCAATATTTAACCGTGTCAGTCAACACTAATGATCATATTTGTTATTGTCAGAAATCGGACCAGGAATAGGCGAGGGTTTAGAGAGTGGAGGAATTCGAAAATTCAAAATATCTGCTGTTATGATGAGTCGGATCGAGAATTGTTACAGAACGAATCTTGTAAAAATATTGATGCTCCACAATTGTTGCTCTATGTATTCGCAGCTCAAATATTAAGCGGGAAACTCGTAATTTCTGGTTTTGAGTCATAATATGAGATGTGATGAGATCACTATTGTTTGGTAACAACACCTTGGAAATCTGCTTAGTTCACGCAGCACCACCCGGACAGACCTTCCCTTAACGACCGATCTACAAGGTGCTTGCCAATCATCCAAGGAACATATCTTCTACATCTATAGAAGCGATCAGAGAACAATATTCTGACATACAGAAGCCACCAGCTGCACTATAACCTAATCAACATTGGCATTTACTGCAGATAAACTATATTAATGGACGACAATCAGTCATACACAGCTTAAATGCCAAGGGACTATAATAAATATTAAAAGAGCCAGGGGCATGGCGGCCTTGTATAATAAGTTACCCCCGCCTTATAAGGCAACAATTAGTTATACACCGGAACAGTATAAGCCTGTCTATTAATATCCTGCTCACGGGCAGACACTACAATGTAAATGTATATAATTTTCGTATCGATTATACCATAGAGGGTATCGATTCGTGAAACAGGCCAGGAAATATTCCAGATCAAGGTTGCACTACACAGGTTGCAATTCTTGGTGGGATAAGTCACAGAGGCAGAATTGTAGGTTTCTAAAAATGTTTATGTGATAACCACTTGGAAAGGATCGCAATTTATAAATACACAATTTCTCCTTCATAGTTCTACATGTTTCGCGTTCTTTACATCAACGCCTCATCAGGAGAGCAACTATCCTTCCAACTTAAAATGAAGGACGTCCCCACAGGAGCTAGATACGCTTGTCAGTTCACGATTCCCCCCACGACATGCCACACAAACTCATCACATCTAAACATTCATTCTCTATTTCCAAAAACCAACAAACATAGTGTAGATAATTAATTGATGACGCCATCACAAAAACGTTATTCTGGATTTATATCACAACAAAGCAAAAGTTCAATGAAAACAACATTTGGTATTTAAAGCTTCAAATACTCCTCGATAAAACAGCTTTATTGATTCACAGTATTTGCGAACACTACGAACCATCTAAAATTTAAACAGAGTTAATCACTTTTTTACGAAAGTACGAAGTAGATGAAAGGAGTTGACCGAATGGTGGAAGGACCGTTTGGCGTTGGAAGTTGTCTGGATCTAAGGATCTAGCCCGTTCTCGGGGTTCTCCTTTGATGTCTCCGCACGTCTATAAAAGCGGTCCAGCTCGTCTCTAGAGTTAGTTTGTTCTCATTTGGTCTGCTCTCTTTCAAGGTGATCACGTGGACAGTGCGTTCAGGGGCCAGCTTTTAAACAAATTGTGCAGTCGATTAGTTTGCATTTTAGGTGCTGTTGCGGTAAAGATAATACAGTTTTTGGGGCATCGTTGGCCGTGGGTGTTAAGGCCCACCACAACTGTTAGAAAGCTGAAGGTAAAAATTAAGTGCAGGTTCGATCCCTGCCGAAGGAAAACATTAGTTAAAATTTCTAACAGAGCGTGCTAGTGTAGCAGTACTTATGGACCAGCGGGAATGAAAGTATTGAGGGAGTCTAACGAGGTACACACTGACATCCCGCGCGGGGATTGATTCTGAAATCTCTACCCGTCCACAGGCAGAATGACAGGCGTGAACTGGCCGCAAAGCCTCCTTGGATACCAGAGCTTTCACATCTCCACTACGCAAAGCCTCTGATCAAGGATCACTCGAGTCTCACACGGGCGTTTGGCTAAGGATCTTAAAGGTCTATGAACACGTTCGATGGACATTTGAAATTTGTTTTTGATAAACCTTCAGGGAAATCTGCAAATAGTACATACTAGAGCTCGCGCATGTAAAACTTGAAGGGGCTCAATGTCACCTAGGTAGGATAGACGGGAGCTACTTAAACGAGTATGGTTTTATTGCACCTTCTCTTGAAAACAAGATGAAGTACAGTTTGTAAAAGAAGTAAATAAAAAATATGGCGGTTTTTGTGGAGTTGAACCGCTGCCTAGTCCCCCGCCATGCCTAACTTCTCCCATACTGCCTGGAAATAGAAAAACCTAGATGCTAGAAGGCTGGAGAAATGTCAGGACGAAGGACGTCGTTAGACGAGAGCATCCTTAAGAGCCCAATTAACGAAACCCAACTGCCTAACAACGACCCTAACAATAACTAACTGTAAAAAAAGAAAGAAAGTGGAATTAAAGGATAAATGTCAAGTGATAATAAAAGAAGGTTCCTCTCGTTGATAAGAGGAACTTATCATGCGTTGGTGTATGATTGTATTATAAAAAGTCCGTCACGCAGGGGCTGCGTAAACTAAGCAGAATTTCTCACGAGAAATTTTACAATAGAGAAATCTGCCATATAACAACTGTAGCAGTAAGGAAGCCTCCTAACCTAAAACATTATTTAGTGCGTAATAACACAGAAGTTTCTAGCCCCAACCAAAAATATAGTTACCTAACTAACCCTATTAACGAGGGACGAATAGTTATTTAGAATACGGCCGCCAGAGCTCTCGGCGGAAAGTCTGCCCGTAGCTTACTGGTGACACACGCTCAGAATACAAATGCAAATATCTCGGTTAATATTCAAGATACAGAATAAATGTATATAACAATATTTATAGTAAATTTAATTTGCAATAAGATTGGTTTTATACAATTTTTCGATCCAATGCATAATAACAGAGATATTTTTGAAAATCCCCCCTCTAAACCCCCCCTCCCACGGGACCGAATTCAGCCGTTAACGAAAATGATAATCCTGTTTACATGAAACGAAAAAATACCGATTTTGGTGACGATTAAAAAAAAAATGCGAACGCAAGAGAGTTAACAGACAAATATAAATATATATTGAATATCTTTTTCGTCATCTCCTGGGTAGGATGATTTGAAGAAATTTTTCGAAAATCGCGTCATGAGTACGACCTCAATAGCTGATTTTCCTTAAGGGAAATCTGCTAATCTAAAATCCGTCATGGCTAGGCGCTCGTACAACAGATTTCCACGAGCTGCGCCCATTTATTTGCATTTATCTCAAAAAGTAAATGTTCGATGAGAACTATATTTGGTATATAGACTTCAAATAATGTGCTTCACAGTATAACGGCCTATTGTTAATATGACATGAGTAGGAGGTGTTACAGCCCATTTTTCAAGACGGTGATTGAGATAGAAGACAGACTGGAGATACCTGAGCAATAAGCGTCCACCTATAGCTCCAGTGAGGAGGTTGCTCCCGATAATCGCTTTGGTGGATCAGAGTGTAATACAGCTTGAAGAATAGCAGTTATCTCGTCGGACGGGAGGTACCAAAGTTATAGTTAATGTGCAAACCCAATTCAGAAAAAAAGGCCTATTAATTTGTATTTAAAAGTCCCCATGGGAAGTATTGTTTAATCATTTATTTATTTAGTATTTTCTTTTTATTGTTCAAGTGATAATTAAAGTTGATTTATTATTGTAAATAAACTCATTTGTTTGGAGAATACTGGTTTTAGTTGTTACCTGAGAAAACAAACAATGTGGTGCCCATAATATATTTATTTCGGCCTATTGATATAAAGGCTATAAACACCCCTCTCCAGTTTTGTTACCCAGCCTGTGGGGTAACAGTGTGCTTATTTTCGACATTTCCTGAGTAGGATTGATGGACAATTGCAGAAATTGTCCGAAAATCCCATCAGTAGCTGATTTCTTATTTGTAAAAATATGATCTGCTCAAATGCAAATATCTCCGTTTATATACACGTTAGAGAAAAATGTTGAGATTAATAATTATAGGAGATGAGAGAGGGGGAGGAAGTAGAAGGGAGTGTTGTATAATAACCATTAGATGTGGGATAACTAGAGCATATCCATGGGATGATGGTGAGCATGCACATGGATAGGAATAGCAACGATAGTCCACCGCACAATAACCAACATGAACAAAACATCTATAGGAAGGCATAACCTGTTCATATAGTAGATATCCTAAAGGGAAATCAACTGCTAAGGTTCAACTCATGATGCGATTTCCAATATAATACTGAATAACAAAGCCTGTGGCAAATTTACTTTTCTATAAAATTCCTTTGAGTACGGGTTGTCTTTGTTCCGGATATTCTGCATCCAACGAGAAAACCTTCACATACCACACGATGTGACAGAACTATTAACTGACAGCAGCCAATATATTCCACAAATACTAACATATCTAAAACACATCAACACTTACAAAAACATATAATACAAAATAGAATAGGTCTACATCATACCTGAAAAGATTTAAAAGGGTTAACATTTATTATATTCTTTGGACAAAGCACGGATATGAGAAAGAATCAGATATTAAAGAAATATTTTCCATAATATAAAAGTACAAAAAAGGTAAGCACATGAAGGAGTAAATATATCATCCTAATAATGCGAATCACCATCGCTGTGTGGCACAAAATTAAATAAATAAATATAATAATATAAATGTACTAGTATACAGGAATAACAATTTTTTTTATTAAAACCATTTTAAATTACTGTCTTTATTACTAATCTAATGTTTACTTATGTTTGTTTATGTCTTTGTTTATTACTAGTATTTAATGATTATTTGTTGTATTTAATGTTTTATTTGTTGTTTCAGTTTTTGTTATTTTTCTATAATTTTGTTTTCATTTTACATTGTGAAACTTTGAGCCAAATCACCAAGATGCGGCTGCTCCTGTATAAATAAATATTTTAAAAAAAATATTTCGGATATTAGCAGAGATATTTGCATGGCAACATTTTCCCTTAGAGAAAATCAGGTGTCGGTACTCATGACGCGATTTTCGAAAAGGTTTCTCAAATGTCTATCGATCCTACCTAGTAGATGATGAAAATGAGGTCCGTTGAAAATTATATATATATATAGATTATGTTACAGCTTTAGCGGTCGAAATTTTTGTTTAGTCGTTACCAAACTCGATATGTATGCGTTTTATGTAAAACTAAAGATCAATTTCGTTAACGGCTAAAATCGGACTGGACGGAGGGGGGGGGGGTATAGAGGGGAGGAATTTCGAAAATTCGATATAAATTCTTTATTATACATCGTATCAAAAAATGTTATAGAAACAATCAAATTAAAAATTTAATGTACTTTAACTGTTTTTCTATTCATATTTTGTAATACAGGGTCCGGCATAAAAACCTGACGATTTTGTAGTAATTGTTATGTTGGCACCACTGTCATTGAGACGGCGGGAATGTTGTACATCCACAGGTCTATTCTTGCCATTTCAGTAGCCAGTATGTCGTGGTCGGGTGAACATCGAGCGTTTGTGATTGGAGCCTATTTTAAAAATAATGACTCAGTTATTTTAACACAGCGTTTATTTCGCAGACATTTCAATTTAAATCGACACGCGCCTGTTCCCATCAGAAATTCGATCTTGTTGTGGGTAAAGAGTTTTTGGAAAACGTCGTCTGCTTTAAAAACGAAACCACCTGGACGAAAACGGACTGTGAGAACGCCTGAAAACATTAACGCGGTAAGAGTAGCTGTTACACGGTCTCCACGACGTTCAGCAGCGAAACATGCTGTTGGGCTGGCCATTTCTGATCGAAGTGTACGACGAATTCTTCATTCCGACCTGAAATTCCATCCCTATAAGATGATGTTAGTGCAACATACTGGCTACTGAAATGGCAAGATAGACCTGTCGATGTACAACATTCCCGCCGTCTCAATGACAGTGGTGCCAACATAACAATTACTACAAAATCGTCAGGTTTTTATGCCGGACCCTGTACATACATTTCAAATATTTTTTGTGTATCATGAACATTAATATACAGAGATATATGCATTATTTAGTTTTCAGCCTTCAATAATAATAAGCTGTTATGTCAACCATATTATTCTAATTGTAAATGCTAAATACTGTTTTCATTAGACTTATATTGTGTAAGATTCATGCAAATACGTAGTGTGATGATGTCATCATTTAAGATTTTACATTCTTAATTCGTAAATGTTTATTTTATCTATACAATACTCAATATTTAGCCGTTTCAGTCGACACTAAATATCATATTTGTTATTGGCTGAAACTGAACCTGGAATAGGAGGTGTTTAGATGGGGAGGGAATTCAATAATTCCAAATATCTCCGTTATAATTTGTCTCTTCGTAAAATGTTATAGAACCATTCTTGTGAAACTAATCTACCAATCAATCATTCTTGTGTAAATGAAATGGTTTACAATAGTTGTTTTCCGCATTTTTTCGCAACTCAAGCATTAAGGGAGTTATTCGTATTTTGTTGATTTCAGTCAGAATTGGCAGAGAGATAAGGGCACTGTGTGTTATACCAGTAAGTGGGGATTCGGCTTATTTTGTGCAGCTCACGCGTGACGGACTTTTAATAGTTGAATAATCGGTTAACAATAGTTGGGAAAGAGGCTTGTGGAATTGGGTGTTTGAGGAATCGTTGAGTGATAACCACTGCATGGAGGCTGGCTAGAAAGTTGAACAGCAACAGGTGGCCAGCCCTACATAATGGAGGAGAGATTCTATCTCCAACCTTCGCCAGCATAATTAGAACAGCACAACACCAATGCACACAGCCCACTGCTAGCTTTCACTCAAAAATTGGGAAAAGACATCTTGAGATCAACGTCGGACGTTCGCTAATTCATGATTTTCAAAACTGCAATGTATATTCAGTGACGCATTGACCAACATAAGTCAAAAGTAAAAAGTAACTTCAACAATCTCGCGACATTCGCAAAATGTCCGTCACGCAGGGGCTGCGTAAACTAAGCAGATTTCCCACGTGAAGTTTTACAATAGAGAAATCTGCCCAATAACAAGTGTAGTAAATATTAAGGGATCTCTAAACTTAATCACGAGGGACGAATAGTTACGAAAACGGCCGCCAGAGCTCTCTTCGGAAAGTACCAAACAGCTCACTCCTGCCGACCAATGCAGAATACAAATGCAAATATCTCGGTTAATATTCAAGATACAGAATAAATGTAGAGAATAATATTTATAGTAAATTTAATTTTCAATAAGATTGATTCTATGCAATTTTTCGATCCGACGCAAATAACGGAGATATTTTGAATTTTCCGAAAATCCCTCTCTAAACCCCTCCTCCCACTGGCCCGATTTCAGCCATTAACGAACTTGATCTTCCTTTTTACATAAAACGATTAAATTCCGAGTTTGGTAACGATCAAACAAAAATTTCGACCGCTAGAGCGTTAATAGACAAATATATATATATATATATATACATATATATATATATATATATATATATATATATATATACGATTTTGAACGGACCTCATTTTCGTCATCTCTTAAGTAGGAGTGTGGGACATTTGAAGACAAATTTCGAAAATCGCGTCATGTGTATGTCTTCAATAGCTGATTTCCAATAAGGGAAATCTGCTAAAACTGTAAGGCTTCTTAAGTGAAATCGTGATTGGTAAGAAACAAGGCTGTGTAACTAAACAGATTTCCATTATTTTTTCTCAAAGAGATGTGACAGAAGGTTGAAGAAAGCAAACAGGCCTTCCCTCAACAAACAATACATCTAAGGCTCGCCGGGCAACTTCTGGAATTCAACATAAGACACAATTAACATGCACTGGTGATGGAGCTCTGGCTCTGAAAGTTATCTGCAGCTGATAAATATATTATTTATGGAAGGATGGTTTGGTGTTTGGTTCATAAACAGATTTCCTACTTGATGGTGTAAAGGGGGGTTAGATTAAAATTAAATGGCAAATAGTGGCAGCCCTAGGTGCGAATAGACAGGCCTGCCCTCTCTCGTCTAAGAGTGGACTTAGAAGCCGAGCCGGGAGAGGGGGAAGCGGGCTTTAAGTTTTACGCACTCACATGTTAAACCTATAGTGGCGAGTTCGATTCCCACCTAGGCAAAGGATTCATTAAATAAAATCCTTAGTCCCACCCTAGCTAGAAATGGTGCTAACCTGTAGATAACCCGTCCCGATTTGCCTGAGTTGCATAAAGTGGACGTTAATAAATAATAGTTTGACGCAAAACGATAAAATATCTAGTTTGGTAACTATCAAATAAAAATTGCAAACGCTAAAGGGTTATTTTTGTATCCTTTGCTTATTGAATTGTTATACACTTACAATTTGTACGGGCTTCATTTTCATTATTTCTAGGTAGGATCGACAGTATGTACGCTGTGTACGAAAGGGTGGAATTAGCGGAAGTTGTACCTAGCCGATAGGCCTTAACCAACTCCCCTTTTCCATTCATACATACAGCTCACTGTTGGAAAGTAAAAGCCACTCCTCGGGAAGGAACAAACCTATTTCTCTAGCTTCGGCAAAAGAGACAACATGTACCAGTTTGCTACCTGTCGTCTCCGTGCGTCCAGCACAAGACAATTGCGTTAAGGGCCAGCAGACAGGAGCAATTTCCTACTACTGGCCACCACCCGCCTCCGAAGTACCATTATTGAGTGAGCTGTGCCCAGCTACTCTGGAGGCCATGTATGATCACTGGCCCGGACACAGCAAAGCCGACCTACTGTCCCTAAGGTTCCCTACCTTAAGGGTGAACAGGGGGAACTTACCTGCTTCCCTTAAGGAAGGCTATCCCCGAAGGGACGTGGGTACCCAAAGGTAGGATCGGCATTGAGTGCCCATTTCGAAGTGTGCTACAATGTAGGAGGCACCTAGCCGTTGGGAGCTATTATGATGGTGTGATAATACAACAAACATTAGTGCATGAATCATATGTTACTACATGCAGTTATAACCCGCCCCAATTACCCTTAGTAGCAAAACGTTGACGTTAATAAATAAAAATATGATACTGAAAATAAACAGGAAATCGGACGTGGTTTAACTCGACAAAAGTAACAAGGTAATTAATATTGTACAAGAAAGTATAAAAAACTTATCTTAGTAATCACGACGATATGCACAATGCATAAACTACTCACTCCTTGTAACATGGTAAGATAAACAAAAATGTTTACTTCCCGGTGTTATGACTTTTTTAACGTTTATGCAATAAGTTTTCATGTTGGACAGTAAGATTTCAAGCCAAGGGGAAAGAAACAGGAAATATAGTTGGCAAACATAAACTATAAAACCTAAGAAATGACAAGGCGTGAAAAAGCCAAGGTCAATAATACGCGACTTTAGTTGTTTGCTCGCGAGGGGAAAAAAACTTGCAAGGCTGTCTTTGCACAGACATGGCCTTTAGTGTGAGAGACACAAACACACAACACCGTGACTACAGAACAATGTAAAATAAGCAAACTCAACATATAGTAAGTGTCTATGGAGCCCCAAGATTTGTATCATCGGAACACGAATCTCTTCAAGAGCTCTTGTTGTGTTCTTTAGTTTATGTAGTGTTCGTGTTTCTTGCTTCTTTTGTGTTCCGTTTCCTTAGTTTTGTTCTTTATATTATTTCGAGGTCCATTTTTTGTTATTTTGTTTACTTCTTTTTGGTTTTTGTTTGGCTTCCCCCAGCTCCCCTGTTTTAGAAGAGGCAAATCGCCATATTACGGAGTTCTACATAATAAATAAATAAATTCAGAGCTTGTGCCTGTGAACGTTAAATACTGAGGGATTGTCTGTGAGGTATTACCTCTATATTCTTCATAATAATGACTCGGTGTTCAGATGAAGTAATCTATTTACACATGATTGTATGAAGAGAAGAAACGCCTGGCGTTCAAAAAGAAATCCTTCAAAAAAAGAACTGGCAAATGCCAACTGTGGCTGAAGAGCACGACTTAAGCAATCGGCGGATAATCTTGGACATTCGCAGAAGATAGACGAAAAGGATAAAGGAGCAAAGGAAGCGGCTCAGCTCGAAATCGAGGTCCTTTCAAAATTATATATTTATATTTGTATGTTTTACCGATCCTGTCCAGAAACTGTTGGGTGATGTCCGGATCCGCTTTGTGTTTGCCGGACTCAGATAAGGTGGTCACCGTTGCACCCTGGCACACTGGAGCGATCCTTCAGTAATGTTGGACATTGGGGGAAAAATAAAAGTTTTAATTTGGGATTTTGATTGTATTGTTAGTACCACATAAACCCTTTTCAATTGAGCAGATTGATGTTTAGCCATATTATTGAATGGTTTTTAACACATAATCCTGGTTATAATTGCTATGTTAAAAAAGCCTTGGCTTATTAAATTCGTCCGTAACTCTTATTTCGATTTTATAAATATTGTTGCTTCCAGTACACATTAAGGGTATTATAACAAATCCAAAAACTGGAACAAAAGGTTTTTAAATTTCCTCTAGTTTTTTTTTTTTTACATCGCGCTGAAAACACACAATTTATTTAATGAATTCGCCAAATCGCTTGTATTTGCTTGAAAAAATACCACTTTGGCATGCTTTTAGGAGTATCAATTGTCTTATTTACAACGTCGTCAGATCTTGCCTAAACTTGCCGTATTCATTAAATATTTTACTTTTGAAAAGGGTTAACACTTTCGAGGCGCAGAAGACGTCATCCTCCCGCGGACCTTTCCCCCAACTACGTACAGTGTATCACATTTAAGGCCAACACTTAACAACGATAGCGATCGCTAGAAACAATATCTTGCGGAAAAAAGTTAAAAGAACTTCTAATTGAAAAATAAAAGACATTTGAAATTTTTAGAAATGTTAGATAATTCTTCCAGCGTACAAATTCCCTCCATTATTAAATTAAATACATAGATTTTTTTTTTAATTTTTTATTCTAGATAATATTTTTGTTTACAAATTGTTAGTATTGCGTTTGTGAACTTCAATTTATTAAAAAAAAATAAAAATTAAATAAACATATGTTGACATTATGTTATAGTGTGCAACAAATCACAATTCCTTACTTATAAGCGATACATAAATCTGTATGTACACATTTAAAATTCCATCCTATACCGTTTGTATCGCATCTGGCAAAATGCTTAAAAATTGCTGAAGAGTTAAGTTCAATAGAGTATTCGATTCTAAAAATGACACCCAGCATCAAAATTCTAGGAGCAGTAGAACGGAGATATTATGAATGTCCGGCTACTCCTATCACTCGCTCCAGGTGCCTCGCACACTGTAGCGATAATTCAGTAATTTTGGATATTGGGGGAAAAATAAATGTTTTAATTTTGGATTTGAAATGTATTGTTAGTACCCCACATAAACTCTTTTCAATTGAGCAGATTGATTTTTAGCCATAAAAAAAAAAAAAAAATTAAATTTTAGTGCAATTTTTTTACATAATGCCTGGTTTATAATAGCTATGTTAAAAAAAAAAAAGCCTTGGCTTATTAAATTCGTCGTGACTCTTATTTTCATTTATTAAATTATTGTTGCTACCAGTACAAATTAAGGGTATATAACAATCAAAAACTGGAACAAAAGGTTTTTTAAAATCCCTCTATTTTTTTTTTTTTTTTTTACATCGAGCTGAAATAATTTTATTTTAATTGAAATTCGCAAATCGCTTGTATTTGCTTGAAAAAATACCACTTTGCATGCTTTTAGGAGTATATTGTCCTTATTTCCAACGTCGTCAGATCTTGCCTAAACATGCCATAATTCATTAAAATTTTACTTTAGGGTTTACACTTTCGGCGCAGAAGACGTATCATACCCCCGCGGACCTTTCCCAACTACTACAGTGGATCACATTTAAGCCAACACTTAACAACGATAGCGATCCGCTTAGAAACAATTATCTTTCGGAAGTAAAAGAACTTCTAATTGAAAAATAAAGACATTTGAAATTTTAGAAATGTTAGATATTCTTCAGCTTACAAATTCTCATTATTAAATTAAATACATAGATTTTTCTTTTTAATTTTTATCTAGATATAGTTTTTGTTACAATTTTAGTATTGCGTTTGTGAACTTCAATTTTATTTAAAAAAAATAAAAAATTTTTTTTATAAAACATATGTTGACATTATGTGTCTACAAATTCACAATCTTTTACTTAGTAAGGCGAACAGTAATCTGTATGTACACATTTAAAATTCTCTCCTACCGTTAAAATCGCATCTGCAAAATTGCTTAAAAACCTGCTGATGAGTTAGTTCAATAGAGTATTCGATGTGCTTTAAAATGACACCAGCATCAATATTCTAGGAGCAGTAGAAACGGAGATATTAATGAATGTCCGGCTTACTCTATCACTCGCTCCAGTGTGCGTGGGTTAGAAATGATTAAAGAAGGTACTTCTCAACCCCTTCGGTCACAGATGACAATAATCGTATCATTTATACGAGCCCTGGATCTGCTGCCAATTGCTGCATGATGTCAATGCACATGTTTTTTCGTTTCTCCTTTTGATCAGGCGTCAGGTTTTTTGGCACAAACTTTAGTCATTTTCAGATCTTCATGTAAAATTTTTCTCACCATCTCTGTCAATGTTTGATAAATCTGAAATCATTCCAAGACTCAAACGCCTGTCTTTCCGCACAATTTCATTAACCAATTTTTGACGTCATAGGTTGTCCAGTCCGTTCGTCATCTTCAACTTCTTCCCGGCCTTCTAATCCGGAGATCTAGGCGACTGCCAGAGAGCTGACTATCTGTTGCTGTAGTAGGATCCTTCCTTGACATCATTAAGCCATCAAGTTAGCAGAGGGTGAAGGGGGTGTGGTGTAGGCCTGACGGATAGGTACCCTCTAATTCCGATTCCGTTCTCCACTGGCCCACACAACACAAATCTTGGCGATCTAGCGGTTGTAATTTTCGTTTAATCGTCACCAATCGCGATATTTAAACATCTCATATAAAAAGGAAAATCAAGTTCTTGAACAGCAGAAATCGAACAAGGTGGAGGGAGTCTTTAGGGTGGGGGAAGAAAAAAAAAATCCAAAATATTTACGATGTCATGAGTCATACAACTAATGTTATTGTTGCAAAGTCAATTTCCCTGTGCTATAACTTGATTTGCTAAACCCAGAGTGGCGATTCAATTGTATTGAATATTGTTTTTATTTCTTTTTTATTATTATTTATTTGAGATCCCCCTACAATGTCGATTCATATTTTAACATGTTTGAATATAATTTTACAAAATTAAATAAATATTACAATTTTTAAATATTTTTTTACAAATGTACAAAATAAATAAAACTAAATATAAATTGTTAGTATATTTACAACATGAGGAAAAAAATACACAAACAAAACAAAAAAAACTATAAATAGTTAAACTGGAAGGAGGCAAAACTTACATTCTACGTCTTGCTATATATAACTTTCATAATGGTAAATAACAGCTTTTAAATTCCATCAAATAATCCATTAATTCTTAAATAATCTCATCTCATTGGGCAATAGGAATTTCTTTGGTGGCGAACTCATTAAATAAAATCCTTAGTCCCTACCCTGGCTAGAAAAGGGTGGTAACCCGCCCCAATCGCCTTAGTAGCACAAAGTGGGCGTTAATACTGAACAATAATCACTAACTAAATAAAACATTACGAATTTCAATTCGGGCTCTCGGGCCACTAAATATCTCATGACAGACATAAATTTTAATTACTGTTTATGAAGGGTTCTTATTTCTGAAGACAATTGAAGAAAATATGGTAAACGTGCACATCACGTGGGAAATCCGCTTAGTTTGTACAACCCCTGAGTGACGAATCTTGTTCATAGTTGTATAGGTTTGTAATAGATACGCTGGCAACCCCATCCCTCAATTTTAGTACCAAATTGAAAATACAAAATGAGTATTTTGCTACCCTTTAAGATACCAAATAGACATCGGGTGAAAACGTCGCAGTAAACACGCAAAACGTTATTTGTACCACACATTGTCAATATAGGAAGGCCTTGGCAGCTAATGTGAAAGTCAATAAGAAGTAAAAAAATGATAAATGTTTCAATTATTTATGTCATTGCGATCAACTGAATACGTCACTGTCCTTCGGTCTACAAAAAATGACGCATTATGACTGACTAAATTATTTATTACTGACAATCTGTAACTCAAGAGAAATAGGCAAGCTCACAAACGCCTCAAGGTAATAGGCCTATAATTCAGCGTCCATTATACGGCTAAATATGGGAAATCAATTTAAATAAATTAGAGACTGTTTGACAGGCAAATGAAACGTAGTATATATCCAGACAGCTTTGCATGCTAATTGATAGAAGTCTAAGCATTGTAAGCAGACGGAGGAAATATGGCTTAGTCAAACTGAATGGATACAATTACAGTAATGGTTTATCGGCCTCGCAACATATCTACGAGAGAAACAACGCAAACATGCAATTGTTCACATCTACTTGTAATATTGTAACTAATATTTAGTTAGCCGAGAGCTACATGTCGGAAGGTATCGTACTAAACTCTATGTTACGATGGTTATGGCTACGAGGAGAATAAAAAATCCGTCATACAGGAGCTGCGTAAACTAAGCAGATTTCTCACGTGCGTAATGTATTTCCATATATCTCAAACCGTAAAATTTCTATGAGAAAAATATTTGGTATTATCAGTGTGAGGGAAATCTACTTAGTTCTCGCAGCACCTGCGTGACGCATATTTTATTCTCTGGAATATGCTGGATGGTAGAGGAACCAATTGATAAGGATCAAGGGTCGCCCGGCGGTCGTGGTCCAGGCTACGCAGCTTTAATCAGCAGGCACTGACGATGGAGCGTTGCTCCGAAAGTGCACTCTGCATGATTTTTTATTCTCCTTGCAGCCATAACCATCGTAACATAGATGTTAGTACGATACTTTCCCAGTTGTAGCTCTCAAGACTCTAAATATTATAAATAGTAAGTAAGGGGTCCGTTAAGGGGTCAGCTAATGAGATCGACTCATGACGCGATTTTCGAAAAATTTCTTCAAATGTCCATCGATGTCCTACCCAGAAGATGATGAGGTCAGTTAAAAATTATATATATATATATATATATATATATATATATATATATATATATATATTTTGTCTGTTACTTTAAGTTCCTTAATGGCTGAAATCAGATCAATGGAAGGAGGGGGGTTTAGAGGAGTGGATTTCGAAAATTCGAAACGTTTCTGTTACCATGCGCCGGAGCAAAAAGCCAATTTTATTGCGAATTGAATGATTTATAACTATTGTTCTGTAACATGAATATTAACCGAGATGTTTGGATTTTATAGTTTTCTGCTTTTAGTAAACCTCCACTCGTGCTCATGTCATATTAATAATAAGCTGTTATATCATCAATCACTTCATTATAAAGTTTAACACCAGATATTGTTTTTATTGAACTTTTACTTTGTGAGATATATGCAAATACGTTCTGTTGACCCCCCTTCTTTAGTTCTTGGATTACTAAAATTTGGGTGTTTGAGATAAAATTTACTCTGGTTCGTTATCAATTACAGCACTAGCTATAGTAAATATGTTTTCAATAAAATTTATATGTTATATTCATTTATATTTCAGTAATTGTTTTCTTTCCGGTCTGGAATATTTCTATGTATTCAGTTCCAAGAGGTTGTCTGGCCTGTTTGTTTACAAATTCAGACTCTTACCGTTGTACACGAAAATTGGATGAAAGATTTCCTATTACTGTTTGTATTAATTCAGTTAATATTGATGGAGGTGTAGCTAGTATGTAGATTTATCTATTGTAAAACTCCAAGTGGGAAATCTGCTTAGTTTACGCAGCCCATGCTTGACTGACGTTTTTAAAATGATTTTGTGTTTCTTTCGTAAGTTTTTTATTTATCTGCATTAAAATTATTTTTTGTTGCCCAAAGACGAAGGAACCTTTCCAAGGACGTTAACGTGGACGTTGATGTAATGTGATTAAATTAAGACAATTTTGTAATTTTTTTTTATTGTGATTATATGTACGTGTATGTACACGCGTGCGAATTTGACTTAATTCTCTAATCGCTGACAAGCAACGTACTCACTACATGCACACAGCTTTGTGGGATTTCTTCTCTGGATGTTCAACTTGTGTTGAATCACTCAGAACAGTTGATGGTACGACGTCATTCAACTTGTTGATAATTGAAGAAAAAAAACCTCATCTTATCAGACCCTTGAACTCAAGGCCATTCGCTTCCTGTTTATTTATTTTATTGATCATAATAACATCTTAAGATAATGTTTAATATAAATAATATGTGAGAAACAAAAAATGAATTATTATCAATAATTGCCACTTAAAACTTTATTTTTTTGAGCGAGTGTAAAGTGAACGTCAAACGTTTCGTGAGATCGTATTCGTGTCTATGGCTCTTTTACACTTTTTTTCTTGTGCTAACAACGACGCAGAGCAGGGGATTTATAGTCCGGGAAGGATAAAGGCATGACACAATCTGTAATTCGTTCCAGTTGAACGACTTTAAGATAGAAAAACAGAACTTTAAGAGTCTCTCTAGGCCTTCCGCGTTCATGCGAATAGTCCGTCACGATCGGAATAAATTATATAAAAATAAACGTATAATATGAATAAAGAGCCAACTGACAAAGTCAATAACACCTTAACACTTAACATCAATAGCTGGGATAACTTTTGTGATCAGCATTAGATAAACTACCAGTAAAAAGTAGAAATAAATAAGCTGCCACGTCGTACAATAAAGCACCAATAAGTAATGGAGTCACAAAAAAAAAAAAAAGTCCGTCACGCAGGGGCTGCATAAACTAAGCAGATTTCCCACGTGAAGTTTTACAATAGATAAATCTCCATACGAGAGCCGAACTAGCTTTTGGCGGGAAACTCACTCGTCCGTTATCGGGCCCAGATTTAATAAACATGCAAATATCTCGGTTAATATTCAAGATATTGAATAAATGTATAGAACAATATTAATAGTAAATTTAATTTGCAATACGATTGGTTCTATTGGGTTGTTTGATCCGACGCATGGTAACGGAGATATTTACGAATTTTCGAAAATCCCACTCTAAACCCCCCCCCCTCCCAATGGTCCGATTTCAGCCATTAACGAACTTGACCTGTCTTTTTGCATGAAACGTTTAAATATCGAATTTGGTAACGAGCAAACAAAAATTGCGACCGCTAGAGCATCAACAGACAAATATATATATATATATATATATATATATATATATATATATATATATATATATATATAGTTTTGAACGGACCTCATTTTCGTTATCACCTGGGAAGGATCGATTGACATTTGAAGAAATATTTCAAAAGTCGCGCCATGTGTACGACCTCAATAGCTGATTCCCCTTAAGAGAAACCTGCTAAAAAACGTACGTCACGCAGGGTAATTTAAGCAGATTTCCCACGTGAAGTTCTACAATAGAAAAGCTACATACTGGTAACACTTAAAAAGGACGTGGATATTAACTGAATAAATCCAAACAGTAACGAGAAATCATTCAGTCAATTTTGATAACCTACCAACGGGAAGCGTTTGATTTGTAAACAAAAAGCCAGCCCCTCAGGGAAGAAATATTCTTCACCGGAAAGAAAAACAATCACTGAAATTCTTCTTATTCTGGACCCAATATTATTAATATATTCTTCAAATTTTATGGCAAGGGTGTCCAATAAAAACATTTTTTTTTCGGTTCAAACTTTACTGAAAGTGCCCCACATGTTTCGTGGCATATTAATAAATAATTTATGAAGAATGAAATAATCTAAACGGAAAATAAAAGAGAACATTCACATAATAAAAAATAGATAAAAAGTGCAGTACACAAAAAAAACAGAAATCAAGTACCTTAATCGTATATTCTATATAATTTTATCTTAAATTAATCGATTTTAAATTATGACACGAAATAATCGAGTTCAATATTGACTTGTAAATAGTCAATTTTTAGTCAGCTGGCTTAACCTATCTCGGGAACCTCTCAGTATCAAGAACCTCGACGAACGACTGTAAAAGGAAAACGAGCACTTCAGAAATATAAGTAGCAACTTAAAATTAGATTTAATAAATGTATCATAGATGTAGGCACCTACTAATACAATATATAGCAAAAGAACTATTAAGGGATGTGTTAAATTAATATTATTAATAATTTTTCTTTTAAAGGGAGGTGGAAAATAAAGTTTGCACTGAAAATAATGTTTATTGGAGACCTTTGCCATAAAATTTGAAGAATTACTGAAATATATGTGAATATAATATATTAATTTTATGGACAACTATTTACTATGTTGTTTTCGGAAACCTCAAAACCTCGTTTATCTAAAGAATACCGCTAAACTCATTGAATTATACCAGATTCAAATGAAATATGTGGCGATGGCCGGAAGACGGAAATAAAAATTATGACAGCCATTATAATGCATAGATTACAATAAGAGACTTACAAAATAAGTGTTCGGTCAGAATCAGGTCCTCATCTCTTACCTGGAAAAAAAGAAAGAAACTTCCATTAAAAATGATTCTTATTATTTTGCAAGATATTTTTTTTTTTATAAATAAGTACATGTAACTAAAACTTTACTTTACATGACATAAGATGATTAATTTTACATGTATATAAGTTAATTTAAATCAAACTTGATAATGTAGCAGCTGTTACAATTAATGCCACACAAAGTATGATCCAAATAACTTATAGCGCCATTTCCTAGCTGAAATGCCTGTGCTATTGACTGCAGAGAAGGGGAATAATTAAACTAGAAGCTGTACTCCAGTATCATCAAGTGGTCTATTCTATCAAGGGGGTAAAAGCAGCGATAATGGAAGTGAACAATAGGCACAAGTGGAGAGGATATGGCTGGGCTAGTTATGGCGAATCTGGCGATCAATAAGGCGTTCTTGTTCGGAACAGCTGTCGGCATCCAATCACTGTCAAAGCAGGAAGCAAGGGTTAAAGGACGGACCCCAATCCAAGTAGGTCCCAGTCTTCGACCACCACAAGAACCAATGGTTGTCAAGCAGTCAGAAACCCGCCCGGAAGGAAATTCTAGAACCATCGGAGAGTGAACGGAATAACGCTAACAAGAAAGTCCATTCCCACAATCCAGATAAGACAAAAAAAAGTCCGCTACGCAGGGGCTGCGTTAACTAAACAGATTTCCCACGTGAAGTTTTACAATCTACATATCACTTAGCACCACTGTGAACATCAAGTGAACAATTACAGATGCCAATGAGAAATCTTTGAGTCAATTTACATTTTAATAACCACAGCAAGCGTCTGAATGGTGAACTAACAGATCAGGCAACCTCTCAGAGCGCAGGGATTCAAATATTCTTCACTTGAAAGAAAAACAATTGAAGGGTTTGCTAGAAAGAGGAGGTAGCTCCATCCCATAGCTGTTGGGAGTTATAAACACTTTCTTGTGCCAAAAAAACACCTCTTTTATATGGCACAAAAAGGATGCAGCTTCAATCGTTATGATGTTAGTTTCGTATTTTATGTTATTCGTTATAATGATGTTATTTTCTGTTTGTAAAACCAATAATTTTGCTGAACGTTATTTTCAGTTTTCTTTGAATAAAAAATACATAATAATAGTACATTCTATTTATTTTTACACTTTTTTTCCAAGACATAACATATTCCTCCATTCCTCATATTCCATTCTTTTGGGCAAAAAAGTGGTAGTTCCAACGATCATCCACGTACCTCCAACATGTGGATGAAATTTGTTGAATGAAAATACTGTTCTAATATGTAAACACCATAATTGAACGTAAGCAGAAACAATATTTTTACATAACTTAAAATTTGAATTTTTTAAACTTTTTTTGGTTTCCCAAAAATTGGAAAAATTGAAGCTACCTCCTTTTTGCAACAAACCCTTCAATTACTGAGATATATCACTTAACGGAAATCTCCTAAATAGTCCCTATTTCTTGCCAAGGAGGCTACTGGTTAATAACTGATCACGCTTTAATAATAAGCGAATATGTCATGGAACGTCTTATTTGAAGCTTAAATACCAAATATTCTTTTCAAGAGATCTTTACTAGACGATATAAATGCAAATAAGTTGTACGATGATGGCTTTATGAGCTAAGATTTTATTTCGGGGTTTTATTTAATTAAGAGCTTCTTGAGTAACATATTTCCTCCCGAGGCTGTCGATATATAGTTATTTAGAAATTTATATTGAAGCAGCAGGGTATGTGATCCATTTACATTAGTTTTGGTTTGCTTCTGACCTCAAATCTGTGAAATATTTTGTTGTATTTGAGCTTATTTATTTATATTCTTGTCGTGTATGACCCACGCCGAGGTTCAACAATACACACCAAGAAAATATGCACAAGGTCAATGGGTATGACCTCTCCGTCCTCAGTGTATTGTATATTTGTATTTGTTATTTATGTATTTAGGTTTAAAAACATTAGCCATTGCTAAAGTAAATATTCATGACTCATTATTCACTCCTAAGTTGTACTCTCCATGCTCATCCATTACAAAGTTAGCTCGAAGTGTATTCAATAATAAAAATAAAAATTAATAGTTAAATAAAATATCTTCTTTCACCTTATATGTAAACATATAATACGTAAGAACATGATCTATATCAGGGTATACTAAGTTAAAATAAGGACAAAGTTCATTCTCTGAAAGAAAAGTCTTAGGAAGATTCTCAAACCATATATATATTCGGATCGGATTATTGCTGGGAGGGATTCGCGGTCAGAGATTTTAGGCAGTGAGTGATCAACTCCACTTACAACCCCCGTTAACCAAGGAGGACCCGGAATGAGTTGTGTCAGGTAGACTCAATATACCCGGCGGGTGAGCCGTAGTCATGTGATCAATGGCCAGTTTGCTAGTCGACGGTATCTAGAAGAATCAATGAACTTGACACCAGCGCGCTCCAGTGGTGTAACAACTCAGTGGTCACCCATTCAACTACTGACCGTGCTCGATGTTGCTAGGCTCAGGTGAATCTGAAGTCAGAAATTCCACCACTGATCTTGGATCCTCCCCATACATACACCAAACATACAAACATATATATATATATATATGATACGATATATAGTGTATATATATAATATATATATATAGACATTTCATCTTTTGGATAATTAAAATTAATTCCAATATATATCACACAAACACACCACATACGTTTACTTGCTACCTGAATTCCAAACAGGAGGTTTGACAGGTGTAGAATAAAAAATAGAATTTAACTAGTCCGCCATCGCGATAATTAAATGAAGTAACTGATTGTTTTAATTAAATCATTAAACTATTACAGTTATTATTATTATTTATTAACGTTCACTTTTTGCAATAAGGCTAATTGGGACGGGTTATCTACAGGTTACCCCCTATTCTAGCCAGGGTGGGACTTAAGATGTTATTATTTATTTATTTATTAACGTCCACTTTTTGCAACTTAGGCTAATCGGGACGGGTTATCTACAGGTTACCACCCTTCTCTAGCCAGAGTGGGATTTTAGGACGTTATTTAATAGACAGTTAGTGTTAACTGTAGGTAGTAACTATAGATAATTAAAACAGCTGTTTCAATATTTTTATACCAAGAAATTGAACGTAAAAGAACAGCGGTTATTTATAAAATACGAAAGAGCATTATTATCTGAAAACTATGCCAGCCAAATTGATCTCCACTGCAAATGAAATGATTAAAACAACTTTTTCGCACCAATTGTTGTCGATTTTCCAGTGAATAATAAGGCGCTTTTCCAGCAAAATGTCTCTTCAGGCAAGAATTTCAGTGAATGCTTTGTTTCCTGGGTCGAGTCATTTCTCGTAAAGGGCATATAACCAACCCTTGGCCAACTAACTCCTTGAGATTTCTTATGATACTTGAAAACAACAGTTGTTCCATCAGTTCCATTGAAGTCCCCAAACAAGGAATTCTTGACTAGATTGCTGCAATATCTGTCAACATGCAGCAAGAGCTCGTGCGAAGCCTCCAGGCGAGGCTACAAGAATGCCTTAACTGCAATGAAGGGCAACTGCGGGACGTAGTTTTCAGAAAATATTGATTTTTTTGAACTGCGCCCATATTGGTGATACTTGTACTTTCAATTACTTTACTCAATCACCTTTTTTCATTGACGGACCCCTTGTATCTACTTTGGTTGATGATATATATAGAGTAAACGGCTGTAGAATAGAAACTGATTATATTAAGTAGACTGTTGTTCGCTATTTGCCAAGAACCTCTCCGACTCCCGAGAAGTGGCTAGTAATGTTTAATTTCTAGGCCAGCTGGAAGTCTGATGGGATGTGTTGAGTGTAACCACGCAGGCTTATTATAAAATCGAGGATGGCTCTGCAAAGGCAAGGTTATTATAAAACCTCAGATGACATCTTTTAGTCAGATTTCCCACTTAAGGTGGAAATCAGCTATTGAGGGTTGTACTGCCATTGACGGAATATTTCGACAATTTCTTCACAATGTCCATCGATCCTACCTATAGAATGACGAAAAAGTGAGGGTCCGTTCAAAACTGTATATATAAATACTTATATATATATATATATCTATATATCTATCTATCTAGCTATATATTTGTCTGTTTACCCGCGCGTCTAGCGGATCCGCAATTTTTGTTTAAAATCCTTACACCAAAAACTTCATATTATAAGCGTTTTATGTAAAAAGTGAAGATCAAGTTCGTACTAACTGTGGCTGAAATCAGGAACCAGTGTCAGGGGGGGTTTAGAGGGCGAGGATTTTTCGAAAAATTTCCGAAATATCACCGTTACTACTTATACACGTCGGTATCCGAACAAATTTATACGGAATCAATCTTATTACAAATTTAAATTTACTATAAAATAGTTGTTATAATACATTTACATTCTCTATCTTGAATATTAACCACAGACCTATTTGTTATTGCTTTACAGTTTTCAGCAAAAGAGCCACTTCTACTCATGTTACGCTAAACAATTACTCTGGCTATACATAATAAAATCACATTATTGGTAAGGTTAAAATACCAAAAATTAGGTAATCAAGCGAGACCTTTATTGATTATGCAGATACATGCAAATATGCCGCTGGTGACGACCCCCCCAACCCCGTTACCCCGCGTCTTAAAGTTTTTGGGACTACTAAAAATTTGATTGATTGAGAGATATAACAATCCTATTCTGACGTCATTATTTAATTTACAGTACTAGGAATATCAGTAAATAGTTCACAATAAAATTAATATGTTTATATTCTGAGTATATATCAGTAATTGTTTTCTCATTTCGCGGTGTGTAGGCGGGCAGACCCGTTTGTGTTACATTTCTAATCCTTAACGCTTTCCCTGTCGGCAGGCTATTGAAAATTGGATGAACACATATCTTATTTCCGTTTGTATTTAAATCAATGTGTTTGTGATAGCAGTATGTACATTTAATCTAATTACTAAACATTCACGAGCTGTGAAATCTGCTTATTTTACGCAGCCCGCGCTGCGAGTGGACGGACTTTTCTGGCTACAAATTGTGTGACACCAAAGGAACAAAGAAATAAATTTACAATTCTCGATCCGACTCATTATAACGGAGATATTTAGAATTTTTGAAGTCACCAATAACTATTAATATTGAATGAAACAGGTACATGTATTGAATATTGTGAAGATGAAATAAACATCGTCATATTTGTATTTACCTCACGAAATATAGGTCTGCTCAAAAAATTATTTAAGCTCGGACTAAGGAGTTTAATATATATTGGCTTATTAGCAGATTTCCCTTAAGGGAAATCAGCTATTGAGGTCGTACTCATGACGTGATTTTCGAAATTTTTCTTCAAATCTCCATGGATCCTACCCAGGAGATTATGAAAATAAGGTCCGTAAACTCCCAAAGTTCCTCCATACAATTATCCAAATTTAAATATAAAAAATAAAATTTAAAAAAAATAATAATATAACCAAAACTGGCAGATTAGGAGGCTGACCACACAGGTACCCTCAGAAAGAGGGCAGCTTAATTTGTTTGTTTATATATTACGTTACCAAACTCTATATTTAAACGTTTTATGTAAAAAGACAGATCAAGTTCGTTAATGAGTGAAATCGGACCAGTAAGAGGAGGGGTTTAGAGGGGAAGATTTTCGACAATTCGAAATATCTCCGTTACTATACGTCTGATCGAAATATTGTATAAAACCATTATTCTTTCAAATTAAATTTACTATAAATATTGTTATATACATTTATTCTTTATCTTTAATATTAACCGAGATATTGTATTTTTAATAAATGGGGGAGGATGAACGGGCGAGAGTTAGTTTCCCGCCAAAAGATAGTTCGGCCGTTCTCGTAACTGTTCCGCTCTTGTGAAATTTCTTTTTTGTAAAACGTTACGTGGGAAATCTGCTTAGTTTACGCAGCCCCTGCGTGACGGACCTTTTGTTAACGAGCTAGGACTGAAAGTGGGGTATAACTAAGGACTGAAAATTACAAAATGGAAATAGCTAGGTTAATATTCAAGAAGGAGACAAACAAACATATCAACAGCATTTATCTCACTCAGAATAGCCGAGATATTTTGAATTTTCAAAATCCCCCCCCCTCCAATTCCTGTAAAATTGTTTGGATCGCATTAGAGGAGGACTTGCAGAAGTTTGGAAAATGCAGGATTCCAGCTGGTGACCACATTCCATGATAAGACCTTGACAGAGGCCCAGTATCCTGTAGCACTTGATAATTATTCAAAGGAGAAATACCAGAAGTATTACCACACTTCCGATAAGGAAAACAGCTATCGAGGTTGTCCTCATACAGCATTTCCAAAAAATACCTTAAAATGTCCTTCGATTCGATCAAAAATAAAGTCTACTTATATATATATATATATAAAAATATATATATATATATATATATATAGAAAATATATATAGTAAAAAAAATAATGTTTGCGTGTTTGTCTGTCAACGCTCTACTAAGCTTCTGCAAATTTCGCCGTTAACGAACTCAATATTTAATACCATTTCATGTTTATTGTAAAACCTTAAGAACAAGTTACTTATTGCTAAAATTTTACCAGCAGAGCGGGAGGTTGAGAGGTGGGGTGGAGTTAAAGCTTACAACGATTAACAATCATTTTTAGCAGATTTCCCTTTAAGGGAAATCTACTATTGAAAGTCGTACTCAAGAATGCGAATTCTTGGGAAAATTTCCCTCAATGTTCCATATATCCTACCTAGGAGATGACAAAAATCAGGTCCATCCAAAATTGTATATATATATATATATATATATATATATATATATATATATATATATATATATATATATATATTTGTCTGTTAACGCGTTAAATATTTCCGGTATTATGCGTCGGATACGAAACATTGTATACAAACAATCCTTTTATTGCAAACGCAATGCTCTATAAATGTTGTTCTACCCGTATACGTTTATAGCAGATTTCCCTTAAGGGAAATCAGCTATTGAAGTCGTACTCATGAAGCGATGTCTTCAAAATAATATATATATATATATATATATATATATATATATATTTATTTATTTGTCTGTTAACGCTCTAGCGGTCGCAATTTTGTTTGATCGTTACCAAACTCGGAATTTAATCGTTTTATGTAAAAAGGAAGATCAAGTTCGTTAATGACTGAAATCGAACCAGTGGGAGGGGGGGGTTTAGAGGGGGATTTTCGGAAAATTCAAAATATCTCCGTTATTATGCGTTGCATCGAAAAATTGTATAAAATTAATCTTAATGCAAATTAAATTTACTATAAATATTGTTCTATACATTTATTCTGTATCTTGAATATTAAGCGAGATATTTGCATTTGTATTCAGCATTGGTCGGCAGGAGTGAGCTGTTTGGTACTTTCCGAAGAGAGGTCTGGCCACCGTTTTCGTGATCCCTTACTACTTACTACACTTGTTATTAGGCAGATTTCTCTATTGTAAAACTTCACGTGGGAAATCTGCTTAGTTTACGCAGCCCCTGCGTGACCGACTTTTTCACTATCCGAGATATATGAATTTTTTAGTTTTTTGTCCTACAGTAAACTCCCACTCAAGCCATATGGACAATAGGCTGTTATAATATGAGACACTTAATTTGTTCTCATTGAGATAAATGCATATACGTGACGCACGTAGGAAATCTGCTTAGTTAAAGCAGCCCCTCCGTGACGGACTTCCTTGCGCTATAGTAATTGATAACTCATAAGCGAGATCTACTGGAATTAGTTTCATTCCGCCAAACGGCTTTTAGACTCCAATAATTAAGTGTGGAATCTTTTACATTTTGGTCGCACATTTGATTCTTATCTGTTTGATTCTTATCTGTTTGATTCAACACTAAAAATCATATTAGTTAATGGCTGAAAACGGACCAGGAATATGAGAGCTGATTGGGTAATTCAAAATAACATTGTTATTATGAGTCGGTTTGAAAAATGACTCTGAGGTAGTACCTATCTCGATATAATATTGGTGCTCTGAAATTATAGTTCTATGGTTCGTAACCAAAATATTAAGCGAGTAATTCGTACATTCTGGTTAGCAGACAAAATACGTGGTGAGATGGTCACAAGTTTTTTACATCTATACATGTATATATCTCAAGGATTTGTTTTCTCCGTTAATGCACAAATTGGTAAAATGAAGCTTCATTATATTGTTAGGTGTAATCTAATATATTTAGGGTGGCATTCCTTAACATTCAATTCTCTCTCTCTCAGAATATAAAGTTTACTAAACATTTAGAGATATTCTAAATAAGCGTATAGAAAAAGTTCGTCAGGGGCTGAGTAAACTACGCATATTTCCCGACTGATGTTTTACAATAGATAAATAAATATACATGCAGGTAACAATACCGCAAATGTTAAATGAATAAATATACAAACGGTAATGAGTAATTTTTCAGTCAATTTACAATAGAAGTTAATAATCAATACAACGGAAAGCGGCTGAATTGTACACAAACAAGTCACCCAACCTTGTAGCGCTGAATAGAGATATAGCCCAGAAAGACAAACAATAATTGTTTCAAATATCATTAATTATTAATGAAATATATCTGAATATGACATTTTTTTTTTTTTTTGAACTTTTACTGTAATTTGTAATGAAACATAATCAATTTTATCTCGATCACTCAATTTTTTAAAATCAAAGAACGAAAGAAGGGGGGGGGGCAACAGAATGTATTTGCATATATCTCACAAAGTAAGGTTCCAATGATAACAACATTTGGCATTTAACCTTGTAATGGAGTGGTTCATGATATAACAGCTTATCGTTAATATGACCTGAGTAGAAGTGGGGGTTTGCCGAAGGCTCAAAACTGGAAAATTCAAATTTCTCGGTTAATATTCAAGATAGATGTATAAATGTATATAACAATATTTATAGTAATACTTGAATTTGAATAAGCTTGGTTCTATACAATTCTTAGAGCCGATGTACAATAACGGAGATATTACGAATTTTTGGAAACCCCCCCTCCCACTGGTCCGGTTTCAACCATTAACGAACTTGAACTGTCTTTTTACATACAGCGTTTAAATATCGAGTTTGGTAACGACCAAACAAACATTGAGACCACTAAAGCGTCGCGAACCTCATTTTCGTCATCTCTTGGGTAGGGTCGATGGACGTTTGAAGAAAAAAATCGAAAATCGTGTCATGAGTACAACCTCAATAGCTGGAGGGAAATCTGCTGAAATGGTTCTAACTCTATTATGGTGTACTGGAGAGGGTGTTTGACATGGAGCAACCAAGGCCAGCCTCTATCAATTCAGAGTTCGTTAGCATACTTCCTTGTTGCAAACCCACATCCTCTATGGAACTGATACAGAGGCAGCTCTATCTCTCGTATTTATACTTCCTTTTCAAGTATTATAACCAATTTCGGTATAACCTAACACATCGACCAAATGGACATGACGAAAATGTGGTCCGTTCAAAACTATAATGCGGTCGAAATTTTAGTTGGATCGCCATCAAAATCTTTATATCAGCGTTTCATGTAAAATAAACCCTCACTTTTGGTAATTGCTCTTTACAAATAAAACAATATATCATGAAACGTCTTATCTAAGCTTAAAACAAAACTACAAAACAGATTTGAGATATGTGCAAACACGCTGCGGGACAACGTCAACAATTAACATTTTATTCATTACTCATTTAATTGATATTTAACACTAAAAATGTGTTATTTAATGCTAAAATTGATACCAGGAATATGGGCGAGTCGGGAATATATTCAATATAACACTGTGACTATGAGTCGGATCGAAAAATGATATAGAACCAATCTACAATTATTGTTCTATATGTTTTTTGTATCTCATTAACATCATTATTTTAAGAAATAATTTTAAAGAGTTAAAGAAAGATTTGTTTTGTCCTGCTTTCGCCTTCAGGTAATACCCATTTCTTTTTCATTAATTTTACATGGAAATAGAGAAATCTGCTTAATTTCAGCTATTAAATCAGCAATTTGGTTGAACTCATGACGTGATATCTGAAAAATGTCCTCATATATCCATCGATCCTACCCAGGAAATGACGAAAATGAAGTCTGTTCAAAACTAACTATATATATATATATATTTATATATATATATTATATATATATATAATAGATTATATATATAATATACACGCTCTGAGGTCGCAAATTTGAGTTTTAATCGTAACGGGATAATTGTGGGTGGTTATAGAGGAAGGTGGAATTCGAAAATTGTTATTATCTCGTTATACGGGTCAGATCGAAAAATTGTATAGTATAAATATTATTGGCAAAGTGATGTTCTATAAGTGTTTAATATACGTTTTTTCACTATTCTTTAATATTAACGGAGGACATTAATTCGTTACTCTTTATTGATATTTAACACTAAAAATCTGTGTTATTTAATGGCTAAAATTGTACCAGAATATGGGCGAGTTCGGAAATTCAATATAACACTGTATACTATGAGTCTGATCGAAAAATGAAATAGAACCATCTTACAATTATTGTTCATATGCGTTTTCGTATCACATAAAACAACTTTATTGTAGATAATATAAAAAGAGTTTTAAACGAAAAGATTTGTTTTGTCCTGCTTTCCGCCTTCAGGTAATACCCATTACTTTTCATTAAATTTTACATGCAATTTGAGAAACTGCTATTTTTAGCCCTTAAGGGAAAATCAGCTATCGAGGTCGTTTACTCAATGACTGCGATTTTTCAAAAATTTCCTCATAAAATTATCCATCGATCCTACCCAGGAAATGACGAAAATGAAGTCTTTTCAAAACTGTATATTTATATATATATATATATATTTATATATATATATATTATTTACATATATTTGTATGTTACGCTCTAGCGGTCGCAATTTTTTTTTTGATCGTACCAACTCGATATTTAGTCGATATTGTGGAGGTATAGATAAGGTGAATTCCGAAAATTGTTATTATCTCCGTTACTACTGGTCGATCGAAAAAAAAGTATAGAAATAAATATTATTAGCAAACGTGATGTTCTATAAGTGTTGTAATATAACGTTTTTTCACTATCTTTATATTAACTTTGACATATGCATTTCCCCCTTTTTTTTTTTTAATGGAAATCAGCTATCCGAGGTCGTACACATGGACTGAAATTTCAAAATTTTTCTTAAAATTGTCCCAAAAAAAAAACGGAATCCTATCTAGTAGGTGGAAGAAGAAAATGAAGTCTGTTCAAAACTGTATATATATATATATATATATATAAATATATATAATATTATTATTATACATATATTTTGTCTGTTACCGCTCTAGCGGTCGCAATTTTTTTTTTTTTGATGCGTTTACCAAACTCGATATTTAGTCGTTTTATGTAAAAAGAAAGATCAAGTTCGTTAACGGCTGAAATCGGACCAGTGGGAGGGGGGCGGGGGTTTAGAAGGGAGGATTTTCGAAAATTCGAAATCTCTCCGTTACTATACTTCGGATCGAAAAATTGTATAAAACCAATCTTATTGCAAATTACATTTGCTATAAATATTGTTATATACATTTATTCTGTATCTTGAATATTAACCGAGATATTTGCATTTTATTAAATCTCGACAGCTAACGGACGAGAGTGACTTTCCCGCCAAAAGCTAGTTCGGCCGTTTCCTTGACGGAAATAGGAAATTTCTCTATTGTAAAACTTCACGCGGGAAATCTGCTTAGTTTACGCAGCCCCTATGTGACGGATATATTATATCAGATAATATCAGCAATTGCCAGAGACCGTAAAAGGAAGAGGGTGGGGCTGAGATGGGGAGATTATAAAGCACTTTTTTTTGAAGCCTGAATACCAAATATTGTTCTCATTGAACGTTTACGTTTTGAGATAACTGCAATTCGTGACGCAGGTGGGATATCTGCTTAGTCAACGCAGCCCCTGCGTGACGGGCTTTTTATATGAAGGAAGTGAATGAATGAAGACCTGCGGAAGAAGGGAAGGCAAGGGTCATTGGCGCAGGAATTCCTGTAGATGACGTAGGCCCCATTTTATGAGCGGTATATATCAAAGATATACACAGCCCAGATACACCGCTACTAAATGGTGGATCAGAAGGAAAACATAAACAGCCATCTCTACAGCTCTATTTCTGAACCTATGAGAGCTTTCTAATTATACCCCTGAATTCTTGGCGTTTTCCACGTTTTTTATCGGGATTCAAGAATAAAATCCGCCCCAGGGGTGGGCATGCCAGCTTCTGTCAACCAGGTGGTCATAACCTGTCTGCCAAACTTCAAGAATGTTCATATAAATCTCCTATTTATACATATATACATATTCATTATACTCAAACGCAAATTAAAATGACATTTTTTTTTATATATTTTTTTAAAAACTAATGTCTTAATAAATTATCTTATAATATATATTCTTGTCACATTAGCCCACCTACTGATGAAAATGCTGAACTCGTCCCCTTAGCAATTCCTTGCCGAGAGCTATTTAAAGTGAAAACATTGTATAAATATTATCTAATAAATATAAATAATATTACTTTATTTGAATAAATTCAAATGAAAAAAAGTCCTTCACGCAGGGGCTGCATTAACTATACAGATTCCCCACGTCACCTATCTCAAAACATAAAAGTTCAATGAGTACAATTTTGGTATTTAGGCTTCTAATAATGTGCTTCATAATATAACAGTTTAGTGTTAATATGACATAAATGTACATAACAACATTTATAGAACATTGCATTTCCATGTAACGGAGATATTAAAAATTATTTGTGTGGTAATGAATAAACAAAAAAGTCCGTCACGCAGGGGCTGCGTAAACTAAGCAGATTTCCCACGTGAAGTTATACAATAGAGAAATCTGCTAATTAACAACTGTAGTATTAAGTAACCTCTATACCTAAAACATTATTTAGGGCGTTTCTAGCCCCAAAAAAACAGTTAACCTAACCTCTAAACCTATTGACGAGGGATGAATAGTTATGGAAACGGCCGCCGGGAGCTCTCGGCGGAAAGTCCGAACATAGCCTACTGGTGACCACACGCAGAATACAAATGCAAATATCTCGGTTAATATTCAAGATAGAGAAAAAATGTATATAACAACATTTAAAGTAAATTTATTTTGCAATAAGATTGATTCTGTACAACCTTTCGGTCCGACGTATAGTAACGGAGATATTTTGAATTTTCGAAAATCCTCCCCTCTAAACCCCACCCCTCCTCACTGGTCCGATTTCAGCCGTTAACGAACTTGATCTTTCTTTTTACATAAAACGACTAAATATCGAGTTTGGTGACGATCAAACAAAAATTACGACCGCTAGAGCGGTAACAGACAAATATATATATATAATATATATATATATATATATATATATATATATATATATATTATATATATATTATATATATATATTATATATATATTTATATATATATATTTTGAACGGACATCATTTTCGTCATCTCCTGGTTAAGATCGATAGACATTTGAAGAAAAATTTCGAAAATTCCGTCATGAGTATAACCTCAATAGCTGATTTCCCTTAAGGGAAATCTGCTAAAATTACACATGACGCAATTTTTGAAAACATTTCCTCTAAAGCCCATCGACCCTACTTAGTGGATGCTGAAAATGAGATACGTTCAAAATGATATATATATAGTTCTGAACATACCTCATTTTCGTCATTTATTGGGTAGGATCTATGGAGATATGGATATGAGTACGACCCTTAAGGGAAATCTGCTAAAACAAGATATTCAGGGACATTCAACAACAAGGACATTCAGACATCATGGAAAATATTGTTACGAAAATTAAATACACAAAAAATTAAACAGAGATAGTCACTTTTTTGGGAAGTGCGAGGTGGATCAAAGAAGCCGACAGAGGATCGAGTTCGTTCGAGTCTGGTTCTGGAAGGGTCTGTGCCGCCACTTTGATGTTTTGCCGCCAATCATTATAAGACACCCTGGCCGAACATAGTTAGTTTGCTCTCAGCTGTCTTCAAGTTTCATCAGTGCTACAGTGCGACTTAGTGCAGTGCGGTAAAGTGTTTTTTATGTGAAGAACAGTATTGTGGCGTGACTCTGTAAGGAACAGTTTAGTGCCATGTTTGAAACGGTGCAGTGCCGTTAACTTCGCGAAGTAAAAGACAGTGCAGTGCCGTGTTTTCTGTGAATTTCAGTGACTGTGTGAGTGAATTATTGGACTGTGACTCTTTGAAGAACAGTGACGCTATCAGTGCATACTCTGAGTAGTAATTAAGAATAACTAACCAAGTGTATTGTGCATTGTTAAATAAATTGTGCAGTGATAATAACTGTGAAGCTTGTGTGTATTTAATTTTTCAATCCAAAATAACTCTAATAAACAACGTTTATTACTGGTTTTGTGATAAATCGTAGCAATATTTTGGCTGACAAACATGCAAAATCAGCGACTGAACTTGACGTGATACACACTGATCACATTATAGCAGTTTTCAATAAAATTAATTAAATTCAAATATATTTCAGTGATTTTTTTTTCTTTCCGGTCAAGAATATTCTATCTTTAAACTCTGCTGGTACACCTGTTTGTTCATAATTCCGCTTTTGTTGCGAATGGTATTACAATTTAAATTGATTGAAAGATTTGTCGTTGTCATTTGTATTTGTTCACTTAATATGCACGGTGGTAAACGTAAATGTACGTAGCTTTATCTATTGTTAAACTTTGTTTATCTGCTTAGTTTACGCAGCCACTAAGCTAAGACCAGATTTGTACATAAGTCTAGTCAAGATTGTTTCTTTACTCCGTACATGGATTCGTCTTGTTAATTTCATATTTTGCAACTTTCAATTCCAACGGTGTATCATTTTACTGACATTTTCGGCAAATTACGTGGAAGAGATCTTGGAAAAGGATAACACACAAGGTACCTACGGTCGTCTGCCAAAGAATCCTTGAAGGGAAATAAATGTTTGCTGAGAAATAAGACTTTTACAATGTGAGACAAAGGAAGAGTCCGGCGAGGCTTGCAAGAGATTGTTTGCCAATCATGAGACCAGAGAGGTAATGGGGCCTAGACAGCAAGGTAGAAACGGATAATGGCTGCTAGGCACCGAGGTAGAAATAGTTAATTCCCAACACCTAACCTCCCGCCTTTTTATACCTCTCTCACTCCCATTACATCAATCAAATTACTATTATATAAAATATAATTCCAACCTCTCTCCATTTACATAACACTCTCAACGTGAAAGAACTTACATATACGCAATATTTTTCTCATAATGCAGAACTCCGAATCGCCGGAACTCTAGCAGTGTCAATACCTCTCGTAACAGCATTATTCAGGAATATGATATACATCGGAGAAGGCAGGAAACAGATAAAAAAAAGAAGACCAATACCGTGGGAAACTATACAATACTACACCGAAAACATGTGTACGCATCAGAGAGACAGCAAAGATGGAGGTTCGGAACTAATGCAACACTAATGGATTCCCAAGTCGAAGGTTTAGATCAGGTGTGGTCACACTTCGACATGTTGCGGGCCAAACTTTAGTGTGAAAATACGTTCGCGGGCCGCTTTTAAAAGTAGTACATTTTAAAGTAGTGTCCATAATTTTTAACGATAGATATCAGACATGAAATGATAACGACAATCTAATTATAATGCAATTTATTAAAATAACAGAATGAAATGAAAAAAATAGGTACAACATGGTACAATCAATGAGTTTCAATTTGGAAAATTAATCCATGGATGTTTGGATTAATTTCACTCATACAAAGACGAAAAGAATTTTCCAAATTATCGTCAGTCACCCTTGTACGATGTTTTGATTTATTAACTTTCATCATTGAAAAGAACTATTCGCATTTATAAGTACTGCAAAAGGCACAAATATATCCCCATTTGGAATTAATAGTGTAATATTTTTGTTTGATTGGGTTTTTCAACCCGGACCGGATCAAATATTACCGTCGAGGGAAGCCCACATATGGTTTACATGATTTAAAGAGGCAGCTCAAAACATTATCCTCGACATTTATGGAGAATTAGTAATTACTCTATTCATAACATTATAAAATAAAAAACAAAGCAATTCAACCACGCATGGGCTGACGAAACTAAACATATTTCCCACGTGCTGGTATGACACATTTGTGATGTCATTTCACAGCCCATTCTGCCTGAAAACAATATATACCAATAACATGCTTAATATTTGAGTTAAAAGAAAATGTATAAAATAACAATTGTAGAGCATCAAGAGTTTTCTTGATGATGAGTTACTCGTCATTTCACTATGGTATTGAATGGTAGCAACCTGGGTGTAACCCCATTTAAGATGGTTTTAAAATGCTACCAGTAAGTAGATTTATCTATTGTAAAACTTCACGTGGGAAATCTGCTTAGTTTACGCAGCCGCTTTGTTGCTGACTTTTTTAAATGCAATTACGATCAAGTCAAAAGAAAACAAAAGAACCTACTCACAGTTAATGTACAACTAACCTATGCGACGCCACAACAACTAAAGTCACAACATAATCCGAGTATGTAAAGAGCGCCAGGGGTTGAAGGTGTAATGCAAACATGAATGAAGATGATACCATTCATAAATGACTAATGGAAGCGGTCTGATGCAAATATGAATGGAAGTATAAGGTTGTGATGGGGACTAGATCAGCTGTTTTAGAGCGGCCATCACTCAATGACTGACTCACATCCCCTCATTGTCCTTATCTCGCTGTCTCTTTCTCTTAGACCCATTCATTCATCCATTGTCTCACGCAACCGCATTCACTCTAATCATACCGACATTATACACACACACGCAGACGACACAATAATAAAAAAAAGTCCGCCGTCACGCATGTGATGCGTAAACTAAGCAGATTTCCCAAGCGCCGGAAAGGTACACCTATGGTGTTACCTCAAATTAGATTTTCAACTTCTTCGCTAGTAATTATGGCTATGAAGCTGTAACATCAAATTCAAGCTGGACATTTGACCATTAGCAATACAATTGCTTCTATACAATTTCTCAATCCGATGCATACTAATGGAGATATTCTGAACGTTCGATTTCCCCGCATGTAACCCCCCGCCCCCCTCCAAAACTAACTGAAAACTTATAAAATCCGTCACGAAGGGGCTGCGTAAACTAAGCAGATTTCCCAAGTGAAGTTTTACAATAGGGAAATCTGCCTAATAACAACTGTAGTAGTAAGATACCTCTAAACCTAAAACATTATTTAGGGCGTAACAACCCAGTAGTTTCTAGCCCCAAAAAACAGTTGACCTAACCTCTAAACCTATTCACGAGGGGCGAAGTTATAGAAACGGCCGCCAGAGCTCTCGCCGGAAAGTTCGAACATAGCCTACTGGTGACCAAACGCAGAATACAAATGCAAATATCTCGGTTAATATTCAAGATAGAGAATAAACGTACATAACAATATTTGTAGCAAATTTAGTTTGCAATAAGATTTATTATATACAATTTTTCGATCCGACGCATAATAACGGAGATATTTTGAATTTTCAAAAATCCCCCCTCCCACTGGTCCGATTTCAGCCATTAACGAACTTGATCTTTCTTTTTACATAAAACGATTAAATTCCGAGTTTGGTAAAGATCTAAACAAGAATTGCGACCGCTAGAGCGTTAACAGACATATCTATATATATATATATCTATATATATATATATATATATATATATAGATATAATTCTGAACGGACCTCATTTTCGTCATCTCCTGGGTAGGATCGGTGGACATTTGAAGACATTTTTCGAAACTCGCATCATGAGTACGACCTCAATAGCTGATTTCCCTTAAGGGAAATCTGCTAAAATCCGTCACGCAGGGTCTGCGTAACTAAGCAGATTTCCCAAGTGCTGGTTTGACACGCTATTGATCCCCTCTTCCCATACAACCTGAGTGAAAATTTGATGAGTCGTATTAGAAATGACAGCTGGAAGCAATAAACTACGAAAAACTCGTTTAATATTTGAGCTACAAAAACCTGTATTAAATGACAACTTCAGGGTAGTTTAACAAGATTGATTCTATAACATGTTATGATACGACTTATAATAAGAGAAATTTTGAATTTTCGAAATCCTCCCTCTAAACACACTCCCCCCCCCCTCCGTGTTACTGGTCCAATTTCAACTATTAACAACTATAAACTTTAGTGCTGAATTAAACGGATAAATATCGATTATGGTATAGATTAAATAAACATTTTCGAGTAAAGAAGATAAATCATAATTGATTCATTGATGGTTCATCACACAGGGGTATTTACATTTATCATTCAATGTAAAACTAAAATGTTTGGTATATAATCTTAGAACAAACTGGTTCAAATATAACATCTTATTGTTAATATGGTATGATTAGAAGTGGGAGTTTACTGAAGGGAAAAACTAAAAAATGCAAATATTTCGGTTGAAAATCAAGAAAGATAAAAAACGTTTATACCGAATTTTCAATAAGATTGGTCCTATACACTTTTTTGATGCGACGCATAATGAGGGATATATTACATAATTTTCGAAATATCCCCTTAAGAGAAATCTGCTAAAAAAAAACAAAAAAACAATACCTCTGTTATATTCAAGATACATAAAATATATGTTCAGAACAACATTTACAGGAAATTAAGTTTGGAACGACACAGTTTTTATATACATTTTCTCATAATAACTGCGATCTTTTTAATTTACGACCCCACCACTTCTCCGAATCCGATTTATCCATTAATGACCTTCACCTTTAATTTTATAAGAAACGCTTAACATATCGAGTTTGGAAACGACCAAACAACAAATTGAGATCGCTAGAGCTGTAAACGGTATGAGAAACCCCCCTACTCATGTCGCGTCAAGAATGGTCTGAATAATTTGATAGTTGTGAACGAATTATACAGAATAGAAAACCCTCCCATCCAAGAAATAAACAAATATTAAATGAATTTTGTAATTAGGGCTAATGATATCCAAAGAGAATAGTATTATCTATATATATATAAAATTGTAACCTCTGTCTGTACATTGATTTTTTTCGGCGAAATTTCACGATAACTTTTCGTTTCACATGTCATAGACACCATAACTGCATTTTGTTTCTTTCGTGTATGTTTGTTTGTTTGTTGTTGTTTGTTTGTTTGTTTGTTTGTTTGTTTGTTGTTTGTTTGTTTGTTACTCTTTTCACGGCATAAACGGCTGAACCGAATTTTATGAAACTTGGTATGTATATTACATTCTAGCCCACTTAGACTTTAGGCTATACTAATATTCTCTGAGACGAACAGGAGTAGGGGTTTATAAGGGAGGCCTGAAATTAAAAATAGCGCTATTTTCGTTTCCTATTGGTTTTTCGGCAAATATGCACATAACAAAAGTGTTAAATTTTGTTATTTAGAGTAACTTTTTGTTATATACATTTTCGTCGTATTCCTAAATATAAATGAGTTATACGCTAAAAACTATAGCGGAAGTGAACAATTTTATTTGGGACAAAAGACCCAACCGAAATAAATAAAACTCGGTATATGTATTAGGACTAACGCTTTCATTATAATAAGCCATACCAACATTTCTAGGGACGGGCAGGAGTGGGGGTTATAAGGGAGGCCAGAAATTAAATATAGCGCTATTTCGTTTCCTATTGGGGGTTCGGCAAATATGCACATTACAAAAGTTGTTTATTTTGTTATTTAGAGTAACTTTTGTTATATACACTTTCGTCGTATACCTAAATATAAATGGGTTATACGCTAAAAACTATAGCGGAAGTGAACAGTTTTATTTGGCACAAAGGACTCAACCGAACTAAATAAAACTCGGTATGTGTATTAGCAGTGAGGCCTTCATTATAATAAGCCATACCAATATTTCTATGTACGGGCAGGAGTGGGGGTTATAAGGGAAGCCCGAAATTAAAAATAGCGATATTTCGTTTCCTATTGGTTTTTCCACAAATAAAAACATAACAAAAGTTGTTTATTTTGTTATTTGGAGTAACTTTTGTTATATACACTTTTGTCGTATACCTAAGTATAAATGAGTTATACGTTAAAACTTTAGCGGGCACTAACGGCTGAACCGAACTTAACAAAACTCGGTATGTCAATTAGCATTAATTGTTCCATGATTGTAAGTTATATTAAAATTTTTAGGTTCGAACGGGAGGGGAGTTATAAGGGAGGCCTGAAATAAAAATTCATCATATTTACATGTATAAGAAACGGGAAATATAAAAACATCGAAGACTGTGAAGAATTATCGAACAAATAATTCTATTATTAGCAAATCACCGGCAAACGACGGGCATTAACCCTAAACACTGGGGACGGTAATGTCTAAATATTGTGTCAATGTAAAGCCGCTAAAAAATACCAATCCAATTCAGCATCAAATGAATTCCCGGGCGAAGCCCGGGTATCTCAGCATCTATATATATATATAAAATTGTAAACCTCTGCTGTCTGTAAATTGATTTTTTTCGGCGAAATTTCACGATAACTTTTGTTTCACATGTCATAGACACCATAACTGCATTTTGTTTCTTTTCGTTGTATGTTTGTTATGTTTGTTTTGTTTGTTGTATGTTTGTTTGTTGTTTGGTTTGTTTGTTTGTTTGTTTGTTAACCTTTCACGGCATAAACGGCTGAACCGATATTTTATGCACTTGGTTATGTATATTACAATCTAGCCAACTTAGAACTTTAGGCTATACTAATATTCTCTGAGGACGAAACAGGAGTAGTAAGGTTTATAAGGGAGGCCTGAAATTAAAAAATAGCGCTATTTCGTTTCCTATTGGTTTTTCGGACCAAATATGCACATAACAAAAGTTGTTAAAATTTTGTTATTTAGAGTAACTTTTGTTATATATATTTTTCGTCGTTATTCCTAAAATATAAATGAGTTATACGCTAATAACTATAGCGGAAGTGATACAATTTTTTTGGGACAAAGATCCCAACCGAAATAAATAAAACTCGGTATATGTATTAGGACTAACGCTTCATTATAATAAGGCATACCAAACATTGCTAGGGACGGGCAGGAGTGGGGGTTATAAGGGAGGCAGAAATTGAATCATAGCGATATTCGTTTCCTATTGGGGGTTCGGGCATATATGCACATTACAAAGTTGTTTATTTTGTTATTTAGATGCTAAATTTTGTTAATATTACACTTCGTCGTTTATACTCTAAATATAAATGGGTTTAGACGATAAAAACTATAGCGAAGTGAACAGTTTTATTTGGCACAAAGGACTCACCGAACTAAATAAAACTCGGTTATGTGTATTAGCGCTGAGGCTTCATTATAATAAGCTACCAATATTTTCTATGTACGGGAGGAAGTGGGGGTTTATGGGAAGCCCGAAATTAAAAATAGCGATATTTCGTTTCCTATGGTTTTTCCACAAATAAAAACATAACAAAAGTTTGTTTATTTTTTTGGTTTTTTTGGAGTAGGTAGTTAAAAGAGAGTAACTTTGTTGACTTTTATACAACTTTGTCGTTATTATCCTAAGTATATAAAATGAGTTATACGTTTAAAACTTTTAGGCAGGCACTCTAACGGCTTGATGAACCGAATTCTTAGCAAAACTCGGTATGTCAATTAGCATTTATTTGTTCCATGATTTTATATGTTATATTAAAAGTTTAGGTTTCGAACGAGGAAGTGGGAGGGGGGTTATTATAAAGGGAGGCCCTGTGAACTTGAATGAATCCTGCTGCCTGTTCTTGACTGTGAAATAAAAATTCACCATATTCTTACTTGTATAAGTGACGGGGTGGAAAAAGGAAATATAGAAAACATCCGAAAGATTGTGAACGCTGGGAATTATCGAAACAAATAATTCTATTAATTAGCAAATGCACCGGCAACGGCAACGCGGGCAATTACCCTAAAACACTCGGGACGGGGTAAATGGTATCTCTAAAATATTGTGCAATGTAAGGCATGCCTAAAAAATTCCATCACCATTTCTGCATCAAATGAAATTCCCGGGCGAAAGAGCGGGTATCTCAAGCTAGTCTAAAAATTAAAAGCGATGGGTGAGGAGAGAAAGGAGAGGAAAAGCAGGAGAAAAGCAGGGCGGGGGGGGCCCGGTTGGTATGGTCCCGGTGGGTATTGTGGACAGAAGACAAAACGGCTTAAAGCTAAGGGAAAAAAAAACAGAAAAAAAAAAAACTATTAAGGGAGAAATGGATGAGGATATGAGGTGGCAAGAGTGAACAAGAGTTGATTTGAGGAAGGGGGGGGGGGGGGGGGAACGGGGGAAACTGAAACACTCTTGCCAAACCTGCAACTGTCATCATAGTCGAATCCACGGCAAAGCCAACAACCACTAGAAGACAACCGTTTTGTTTGTCAAAACAAACATTCCCCGCCAATGTTCCTTTTACTGTTCCTCTCTTTAAAATAAACATCTAAACTAACCTTACAGAGTTCCTTAATGGACGGCCCATAATACTGTATTATAAGCGGCTCTACTACACTCTAGACACCCCCACACCACCACAACAAAACAACAACATGATATGGTCGATAAAAGAAAAATTTGGCGACACACAATAATAATTTAAATACATTCTTTTTTATTAGCAGCTCCCAGCTACTGACACAAGATTAATAATTCTAATTTTCCACTAATCTTGAATTTTCTAACAGCAGAAAAGATATTTTTTTCTGTAATCGTTGATAATAATGGTACATTACTAAACTGAAATGAGTGAAGAAAGTGAAACATTTTTGCAATAGAAGTGAAGAAAGTAATCAATTTCTTTCATCAAATGAATTTGCCTTCTTAATTAGTAATAAGTATAAATTAAAAATAATTTTGAAGTTGGAAAATTAAATGCTTTTAAATGTTTCTTAACATTGTAAGAATTTATTTTAACAAAATAAATTGAAATGTGAATGAATTATTGGAGGAAATAATCAATAAATTTTAAAATTTTTTAAATATAATAAATATAATTACTTTCCTTGTTTATAACCTTGCCCTAGTTTATAACTGCACTACTTCACTATCATCAATAGTTGTTTTTATAACTATGACTTATAACCTACCCAACAATCATACCAATAACTCATCACTCCACATACTAATTTTGTCCTAATATTTATAGTTAGATCTGATCATTTAAATAACCACGATTACAGAAAAAATTTAATATTACACCTCGGGACGAAAGTAGAATTTAACAACTCTCGTGAATTTACCACACTCGCTTCGCTCATGTGGGTAACGTTCACTCGAGTTGTAAAATGATCTACTTTCGTCACTTGTATAATAAATAACTATTCTGTATCGTTGAATAAAGGGTAAACATTACTAAAACTGAAATGAGTGATAGAAAGTGAAACATTTTTTGCAATAGAGGTTGAAGAAAGAAGTAATCAATTTTCATTCACAAAATGAATTGCCTTCTTAATTAGTAATAAGTATAAATTAAAAAATAGTTTGAAGTTGCAATTAAATGCTTTAAATGTTTCTTAACATTGTAAGAATTTATTTTAACAAAATAAATTGAAATGTGAATGAATTATTGGTGGAAATAATCAATATATTTTAAAATTTAAATATAATAATAATTACCTTCCTTGTTTATAACCTGCACTTGTTTATAACTGCACTACTTCACAATCATCACTAGTTGTTTTATAACTATGCTTATAACCCACAACAAACATACCATAATCTTCACACACATCCTAATTTTGTTCATATTCTGGTTAGATCTGATCATGTATTACACGATTACAGAAAAAATTTAATATTACACTCGTGACGAAAGTAGAATTTACAACTCTCGTGAAATTACCACACTCGCTTCGCTCATGTGGGTAAAAGTTTCACTCGAGTTGTAAACTGATCTACTTTCGTCACTTGTATAATAAATAACTACTCTACGAATCTTGAATTTATGCAGCAGAAAAGAAAGTATACGTGGTAAATGATTAGCAGATTTCCCTTGAGGATTTTAAAAATTTGTAATATAATTCGGATTGAAAAAAGTGTTTAGAGCATATCTTATTTCAAATTAAATAATCTATGCATCATTAACCGAGATATTTGTATTTTTATAATTTTCGGTCTTCAGCAAAGCCTCATTCCTACTCATGTCATATTTACAATAAGTTGTTATATCATGAACTACTTTATTCTAACCCTACCAAATATTGTTTTCATTGAACTTTCCCTTTCGGAGACAAATACAAATACGTGGCACTAGTCGGAAATCTGCTTAGTTTTTTTTTTTTCTTTTTTTTTCCCTTTTTTTTCTCGCCTTTTTTCAGGAGCAGGAGAAAAAATACCTGACCACATAACTTCATTTTACTCCTATTAATATAAAAAACAAAATGTTTTGAAGTACTTCTTTAAAATAATTTCATTTGAAAGTGTATGAATACATGTTGTTCTAGTACAAGCTTATTGCTTATTGTTTCACTAAATTTAGTGACGAAATTCATTAAATAACATCCTAAGTCCCACCCTGGCTAGAAAACGGTGGTAACCTGTAGATAACCCGTCTCAATTAGTCTGAGTTACAGAAAGTGAACGTTAATAAATAATAATATTTATATATTTCGGTGCTTCGCATCCATGCCGGTATATTGCTCGAATCAAAAAACAGCAAATATATAATATCATAAACGTAAAATAAAAATAGAAAAAAAAAAACTCCAAATAAATCCCCACGCCAGCCAAAATGTAATTAAAAGCAATCGATTATAAATGTGCTAAACGCGGAAATTTAAATTACGCAGATCAGGAGGAAACCTTGCCAAGGGAGCAGCTAACAAGGAATAAGGAACCACGAAAAGTTGTTGAGGTTAGGATATGCAAAGAGGGAAGGTTGGCCAGCCTGAGCAGGAACTACAGGCCTGCCAATACTACTCTGATATGTAAATGGGGCAGTTGACGAGACGGCTGTCAACAATGTCACCGATCACAATCTTATTATTACAACTACCTCATCTATCAACGCACACCCTAACGAATACAGAATTCAGACTCTAGTTAATCGTTCCAAAGTTTGGCACTGTTTGTTATCAGATTCCCTTTAAGAGAAATCAGCTGTAGAGGTGTACATCATGACGCCATGTCTTCAAATGTTCATTGGTCCCAGCAAGGAGATGACGGAAATGAGTTTCGTTCAAAATCAAATTATCTGGAAAATTTCTAATTTATCCGTACGCTTTGGACATACAAAAGGTCCGTCACTCAGGTGCTGTGTAAAGTAAGCAGATTTCCCCTAAGTGCTGATCTTAATCATCACTTATTCTCTATTTATATGTAAAAAAACGATGAGTAGAAGGGGGGGGGGGGCTACTGAAGTCATAAAACCAGAATGTACTAACTCGCTTAGTACTTGAGATACCAAAAAATGCATAGAACAACAATTGTAGAATATCAAAAGTTTATCAAGATAATAACGAAGATATTTTGAATCTTTTCTTATCCCCCCTTTACCACCACTGGTCCAGGTTCGATTTCAACCAATATCTGATCTTTAGTGTTGACTGAAACGGCCAAATATCGGAAATGGTATAGATCAAATAAACACATTCGAATAAACAATGTAAAATCTTATTTGATGGCGTCTTTAACTGGCATATATGCACGCGTCTTACTAATTAATATTTCAATAAAAACCATAAATGGTATTTAACCTTGGAATGAAGTGGTTCATGATATAACAGCTCATAGTTAATATACCTTGATTAGGAGTTTACAGATGGCCAAAAACTAAAATATGGCAATATCTCCGTTAGTAACCAATATAAAGAAAATATGTATACGAAAAAAGTCCGTCACGCAGGGGCTGCGTAAATTAAGCAGATTTTCCCTCGTGAAGTTTTACATATAGAGAAATTTCACTAGAGCCGAACAGTTACGGAAACGGCCGCACTAGGCTCTTGACGGAAACTCACGACTAGACCCGAAGTTTTAGCCGATCTCACCTCGACCGCTACAATTAAAAAAATAAAAATGCAAATATCTCGGTTAATATACAAGATAGAGAATACATGTACACAACAATTTATAGTAAAATTTAATTTGCAATAAGAGAGATTCTATACAATGTTTCGATCCAACGTATTGTAACAGAGATATTTCGAATTTTTGAAAATCCTCCCCTCTAAACCCCCCCCCCCTCCCCCTGGTCCGATTTCAGCCGTTAACGAAGTTGATCTTTCTTTTTACATAAAACGACTATATATCGAGTTTGATAATGCTTAAAACAATAATTGCTACCGCTAGAGCGGCAACAGACATATATAATATATATATATATATATATATATATATATATATATAATATATATATAGTTTTAAACGGACCTCATTTTCGTCATCTCCTAAGAAGGATCGAATGGAAATTTGAAGAAAAATTTCGAAAATCGCCTCATGATACGACCTCAATAGCTGATTTTCCCCTAATAAGCTGCTAACAATTTATAGTAACATTACATTTGCATTAAGACTGATTCTATACAATTATTCTATCTGGCGTTTACAGCTGAAATATTATGAATTCTCCACCTCTACCCCCCCCCCACCACTGGTCGGTTTTTAGCAGTTAACTAACTTGATCTTCATATTTCATATCATATTCTATTTTCCCAGCGTTTGTGATTTTTTTTAAACTAAAATTACCATCGTATTACCTATCACAGAAGCTGGCAATTTTTCAGATTTACATTATTGTTTCATTGCCAGTGCAAATTGAAGCATTCTCAGCCATTAAGATGAGAGGAGCTAGCCGCCCTCAAGTGGGAACCCCTGCCCATATTTATTCAAGCTCCGTAGGTGACCGCCGAACAGCAATATGAAGTGGCAGACCCCTAAACAGATAGGCCAACACCCATGATCCAGTGTAAACAATAACACCAGCTGAGAAGACTCCGCTATGTTTACAACACTCCTCCATTTCCATTAATACATCCAACGGGTATATCCATTCACAATTTCCATTATAGAATATTATCCACAACCAATGCATATATATATTTTCTATTACCGCTTGAACGGTCACATTTTTTTTTTTTTTTATGATTGTGTCATGAATTAGGAAGTTTGAAAATTTGAAATATCCCAGTTAATATAAGTCTGATCGAAAAATTGCGCATAACCAATATAATTGCGAATTAAAGAACCTATAAATAAATGGTATGACGTCATCAATTGAGATGAATTTTCGTTCTGGGCTCAAAATTGTTTATTTGATCTATACAACACAAGATATTGATTCGTTTTAATCAACCCTAAAAATCCTATTTAGTAATAGCTAAAAAAGGGCCAAGGAAATATATTCAAAATATCTCCGTTAATATGAGTGTGGTAGAAAAATGTTATAGAACCTTGCAAAGCCACATTTGATGGTGTACAATGGTTCCATACATTTTTAGCAGATTTCCATTAAGGGCTATTGACGTCGAACTCATGACGCGATTTTCGAAATTTTTCTTCAAATGTCCATCGATCCTATCTAGGAGATGACGAAAATGAGGTCTGTTCAAATGTGTGTGTGTATTATATATATATATATATATATATATATATATATATATATATATATTAGGTCAGATATCCGGCTTCGTCCGGGAATTGATTTGAGGTTGAATGGTGAGGGTATTTTTTTGGCAAGGCTTTAATTTGCACAATATTTACCCGTCCCAGTGTTTAGGGCTAAAACCCGTCGTTTCTGTGGATTTGTTAATAATAAAATTATTTTTTTATGTAAGTCTTCACTGTCCTCCAAATTGTCGTATTTCCCGTCTCTTGTGCATTATGCATAGATTTCAGTTAAGGACAAATTACTTGCTCCATACATTGTTCCTGGATGTATAGATATTATGTATAAAAACAAAAGTTAATCTAAATAACAAAGTAAACAATTTTTGTTATGTGCATGTTTGACGAAAAACAAATAGACAATGAAATATCTCGAAGTTTTATTTCAGGCCTCCCGTAGAACCCCCACTCCCGTTCTAACCTAAAAATGTTAATATAGCTTATAATCATGGAAGAATTAATGCTAATTGACATACCCAGTTTTTTTAAGTTCGGTTTAATCGTTAGCGCCCAATGAAATAGTTGACTCCCGCTTTAGTTTATAGTGTATATCTCGTTTATACTTTGTTAAAAGATAAAAATGAATATCACAAAAGTTACTCTAAATAACAAAACAAACAACTTTTGATCAGGATCAATAAGATAGGCAAAGTCCTCTACTATTGTTTTTAATTTCATGCAAAGTGCACTTTCGGAGTCAGCGCTCCATCGTCAGTGCGGCTCATGCTGTGCCACAGTTGGATTCCAGCCATAGCTTGGCGAAGCTGCAGTGATATCTCTGGAATATGCTGGATGGTAGAAGAACCAATTGATAAGGATCAATAAGAAGGCCAAGTCCTCTACTATTTTTTAATATAATGCAGGAGTGCACTTTCGGAGTAAAACGCTCCATCCTCAGTGCGGTTCATGCTGTGCCACCGTTGGATTCCAGCCATAGCTTGGCGAAGCTGCAGTGATATCTCTGGAATATGCTGGATGGTAGAGGCACCAATTGATCAGGATCAATAAGAAGGCCAAGTCCTCTACTGTTTTTTAATATAATGCAGAGTGCACTTTCGGAGTAAAACGCTCCATCCTCAGTGCGGTTCATGCTGTGCCACCGTTGGATTCCAGCCATAGCTTGGCGAAGCTGCAGTGATATCTCTGGAATATGCTGGATGGTAGAGGCACCAATTGATACAGGATCAATAAGAAGGGCAAGTCCTCTACTGTTTTTTAATATAATGCAGAGTGCACTTTCGGAGTAAACGCTCCATCCTCAGTGCGGTTCATGCTGTGCCACCGTTGGATTCCAGCCATAGCTTGGCGAAGCTGAAGTGCAAATGTCCATCGATCCTAACCACGAGATGACGAAAATGAGGTCCGTTCAAAATAATATATATATGTGTCTGTTAACGCTCTAGCGGTCGCAATTTTTGTTTGATCGTTACCAAACTCGATATATAAACGTTTTATGCAAAAAACAGATAAAGTACGTTAATGGTTGAAATCTGACCAGAGGGAGGGGGGATTTTCGAAAATTTGAAATATCTCCGTTACCATACGTCGGATCAAAATAATGTATAGAACCAATCTTATTGCAAATTAAATTTACTATAAATATTGACCTATACATTTATTCTCTATCATGAATATTAACCGAGATATTTGCATTTTTATTAAGTGTAACGAAAGAGTGAATTTCCCGTCAAAAGCTAGTTCGGCCGTAACTGTTGGGCTCTCGTATGGAGATTGCTCTATTTTATAACTTCATGTGGGAAATCTGCTTAGTTTACGCAGCCCCTGCGTAACGGACTTTATTTTTTCTTGTGACATAAGCCTTCCACAGCCTGGAATAGACCCATATTCCGGAGCCATCTCGGCTAATAGTTGTTATATTCTTAGCCACCGCCTGCTCTATATGCAGAGCTATAACCAGCCAGAAGGAGGTAGCTACAGGTTATCGACCTTCTCTCTCATTACCATTGTCATATTCCAATAATAGACTCTCTCGGCAAATTTATACCTTCCCACGGCTGACCCCATTCCAGAATTAGAATTTGGGAGTCTCTAAAAGTCATTAGAGGACTAGAGCAAACTATAAACAACAAAGTCCTCCACGCAGGGGCTGTGTTAACTAAACAGTATTGAAGTTATCATACAAACAATATGCATTTCACGAGTGGCTAAAAGTTCAATGGGAACGGTATTAGCTTTTATAGGAACCTCACAACTAGACACGAATTTAGGCGATCTTCATATCTTCCATTATCCGCACACTTACAAAAATGCAAATATCTCAGTTAATATTCAAGATAGAGAATAAATGTATATAACAATATTTATTGTAAATTTAATTTGCAATAAGATTGGTTCAATACAATTTTTCGATCCGACGAATAGTAACGGATTTATATAGAATTATGGAAAATCCACCCCTCTAAACCCCCTCTCCCACTGGTCCGAATTCAGCCATTAACAAAGTTTTGAAAATCCCGTCATGAGTATATAGCCCCCTTAAGGGAAATCTGCTAAACAGGCTTCAACTCCCAAATATGAGATATTGCTAGTCGTGATATGATGACCGGAAGTGAATTTGATTTGGAGAATAGCGGATGTATAAAACATGTGTTCAATTTATTACAGATGTTCGTCCGACAGCTGAAGGCCCTTCCTTCTGTTTAACGATGTCCAATAAATAAATGCGTTTGTATTGACTATCCTTGATTCGATATTGCAACGACCGTTCTCTTCAATATAATAATGAGAAGACCATTAAATGGTGTAGAGATTTATTACATGTGAGAGAGAGAGAGAGAGAGAGAGAGAGAGAGAGAGGGAGAGAGAGAGAGAGAGAGAGAGAGAGAGAGCGAACGAGAGGAGAGAGAGGAGAGAGAGGGGAGGGAGAGAGAGAGAGAGAGAGAGAGAGAAGAGGGAGAGAGGGAGAGAGGGAGAGAGAGAGACGGAGAGAGCAGAGGCGAGAGGAGAGAGTGAGAGAGAGAGAGAGAGAGAGAGAGAAGAGAGAGAGAGAGTGAGATGGCGGAGAGAGATGAGACGAGAGGAGAGAGAGAGAGAGAGAGAGAGAGAGAGAGAGAGAGAGCAGAGAGTAGAAGGATGAGAGAGGACGAAGAAGAGAGAGAGAGAGAGAGAGAGAGAGTCCGTCACGCAGGGGCTGCGTAAGCTAAGCATATTTCCCGCGTGAAGTTATACAATAAGAAATCCCCCTCCATACAAAGCCGCACAGTTACGGCAAAGGGCCGAACTATTTTTCGGCGGGAATCTCGAAACGTTCGTTATCGGCCCAAAATTATAAAAATCCAAATATCTCGGTACTATGCAAGATCAGAGAATAAATGTATAGAACAATAATTATAGTAATATTTAATTTTTGCAATAAGATTGATTCTATACAATTTTTCGATCCGACGTATAGTAACGGAAGAAATTCAAATTTTAAAATCTCCTCCCCTCTAAACCCGCCCACTCCCACTGGTTCCTATTTCTGCCATAGAACGAATTGATCATTCTTTTAACATAAAACGACTAAATATCGAGTTTGGGTACACGGATCAAACGAAAATTGCGACCGCGAGAGCGGTAACAGACAAATATTAGATAGATCTATAATATTAAATATATAATATATATATATATATATACATATATATAATACATATGTAATATGATTATATAAATATAAATATATATATACAGTTTTGAACGGACCTCATTTTTCGTCATCTACTAGGCTAGAACCGATGGACATTTGAAGAAAAACTTAGAAAATTTCCCGGTCTGATTACAACCTCAATAGCTTGATTTCCTTATAAGGAAATCTGCTAAAAAAGTCCGTCAACGCAGGGATTGCGTAAAGTAAGCAGATTTCCCGCGTGAAGTTATACAATAGAGAAATCTCCATACGAAAAGCCGCACAGTTACGGCAAAGGGTCCGAAACTACTTTTGGCGGGATCTGTTACGTTCGTTATCGGCCCAAATTTAATAAAAATCCAAAATCTCGGTTAATATGCAAGATAGAGATAAATGTTATAGAACAATATTTATAGTAAATTAAATTTGCAATAAGATTCGATTCTTACAATTTTTCGCTCCGACGTATAGTAACGGAAGGTATTTCAATTTAAAAACTCCTCCCCTACTAAAAACCCCCTCCCATGGTCCGATTTCTGCCATTAACGAACTTGATCTTTCTTATGTACATAAAACGATAAATATCGAGTTTGGAACGTTCAAAACGAAAATTGCGACCGCGACAGCGGTTAACGACAAAATATATAGATAGATCTATATATATATAGATATTGTATATATTATAAATATATACATATATAATATTTTTATATATATATCTTATATAGATATATATATATATATACAGTTTTGAAAACGGACATCATTTTCGTCATCTACTAGGTAGGATCGATGGACATTTGAAGAAAAACTTAGAAAATTCCGTCATGAGTACAACCTCAATAGCTGATTTCCCTTAAGGGAAATCTGCTAAAATGCCAGTTAGCCAGAGCAATGCCTATTTGATGACAGGATAATTGAGTCTCCCTCGCCGACAGTAACAGCTGTAGTACACGCGTGGGCAGTGCCTCGCCTCTTACAGCCGACCATTATATGACTGGTTTAATGGCAACTAACTGGAGCTGTAAACGTGTCGAAAACAAATACTCAGACGTGTATCAATACGGATTCATTGGCGCAATTACAAAAAAAGAACGAGAAATACACCCAACATGACTTTATGATTATACATTAATATGATTATACATTAATTATTTAATGAGCTTCGCTACTAGACCGATGTGCTCGTAAAACATCTGATGTGGGCACAACATGACTTCCTTGTGGTCCAATTAAATTAAATAAACAAAGTGTTTGCTTGCACAGAAATAATTCTATCATTTCATGACGTCGTATATCAAATCATTTCAATAAATCAGAATAAAAAAAAAATCACAATTTATAAATCTCTTCAGAGCAAACGTTCCTATTCAAATTTGTCGCATTGTTAACGCGTAAGAAGAAATTTTCTTCACACCCCCTAAAAGCCACAATACCTTAGTCAATTTCCATCAAAATGGGCTGTGTTGTACAAGGAAGTAAAAGGAACTCATAAATATATAAATAAAATAATAAAAACAAACTCAAAATCGTAAAGAAAAAACAACACAAAATATAACCAATATTAATAAGATAAAATAATTAAATAGAGCATGAAAGGCACTTGAAAATAAAATTATATATAATAAAATTAAATATATTGCACATTATTATTGTTGGAAACCGTATTACAATGAGGTATAAGACGCTTTTACCTATCATAATAGAACAACATTGATACCAAAGAAGCCAACGCAGATTTTCCACATTCTTATGCATTTATGATAACGTTCTCTATTTTACTACAAAAAAAATTGCATCCGATGAGAGTAAAATGCGACAGCGGGCGGAGTTATAATTAAAATCTTAATTGATAACATAACACTAACTATTTGCATTTATCTCATGCAATAAAGGTCCGTTATGGACATTTCGTATTTAAGCTTGGAATATTCTCAAATTTTAAAAGTTTGACGACTAAAAGTGGGGGTTTACTGAAGCCTAAAAACTAAAAAAGGCAAGCATCTCTGTCTAACATTAAACAAGATAATCGAAAAATAAGACGTAAATAACGTTGATAACGAAATTTATAGAAAAATTAAATATTTGTCAATACTATTGACACAATTTTTCGCACCAACGCATGACATCGCACCCACGCACTCACAGATCACACACACACACCACACTATATATATATATATACTAGCTCAGATAAAACCATATATATATATATATATATATATATATATATATATATATATAATACCGGGCATATATACAACCCCTGCTTCTTCTCGTACCTAGAAATTTTAATATAGGTTTTAATACTAAATTACATACGGAGTTTCGATGAGTTCGGTTCAGTCTTTTGTGCTCTTTAAATTGTTGACTCCCCGCTATAGAGTTTACCGTATAACTCATTTATATTGAAAAAAGTCCGTCACGCAGGGGCTGCGTAAACTAAGCAGATTTCCCACGAGAAGTTTTACAATAGAGTGCCTAATAACACAACATGTAGCACCTGTCAGGAACCCAAACCTCTTATCACTATTTTTAATTTCAGGCTTCCCTTATAACCCACTCCGCCGTCCATAGAAATGTTAAACTAAACGCTTATTTCCCGAGGGACTAATGAGATTATGAAAAAATAACGGCCATCGTCTCCGCGTTTAGTCCGAACATATACTGGTGACGAATTCACAACGCAGAATTACAAATGCAAATAAAGTCTATCTCGGTTCATATTCAAGATTAGAGAAAAATGCATATAACAATATATATATTAAAATCTGATAATTTTCAATAAGATTGATTACTGTTACAAACATTTTCTTCGGAAGGACCTAACGTATCAAATAACCGGAGATATTCCGCTATTTCATAAATCAGGCTTTCAGCCCTCTTAACCCTCCTTCCTGTTCGTCTCAGAGAAAATTAAATATAGCCGTTAACGCAAGAAAAAGTCTAAGCAGATATGCCTGGGTTAGTATGTGATACGACTAAGTTATCGTAAAATTTTCGCGAAAAAAATCGTTCAGCCGTTATGCGTGAAAAGGTAACAATATCAGGTTACAAACAAACACGAAATATATATATGCATATATTGGTGTCTATGGTCTGTGAAACGAAAAGGTTATCGTAAAATTTCGGAAAAATATATCATATATACAACCCCCCCCTGCTTCTTCTCGTATCCTAGATACAATTTTATATATAGGTTTTAATATCCCGGACATAATACATTTTCGCTTCTTCTCGTACTCAGAAATTTTATATTAGGACATTTTAATACTAAATTACATACGGAGTTTCGATGAGTTCGGTTCAGTCTTTTGTGCTCTTTAAATTGTTGACTCCCCGCTATAGAGTTTACCGTATCATTTATATTGAAAAAACGCCTCGTTCCTTCACTATTCTTTATTCGCTGTGACAGAGCGCTTTCAGAGCATACGCTCCATCATCAGTGCCCTGCTCTTCACAATGATGTAACAGGAACCAAGGATTCCCTGTGACCCTCGAAGAAGTGGAGCTAACCCCATTAGAGATAGTAAGATGGGTAAGGCTGCTCCTAGGATTAGTTGCAACCATAAGATTAGTGATTGTAGCCTTAATGATAGAATTTCAGAAATCAATAGTGTCTCCTCGGGCGATTTAAACGACAATAAAAATAAATGTGATACTAATAACTGTCATAATACGTATTGTAATAGTTTTAATTTCTTCCCGAGGACAGTCAACTTAACTGATGTTATTTTCTCACAGGAGGAGCTATCAATTTCAAATAAAGGGCTTAAATTTTGTCCTGAGGTGGCACCAGGGGAAAGGGATATAATTATCTCATGGGAGTCACAGGGAATCCTTGGTTCCTGTCACATCATTGTGAAGAGGGCACTGATGATGGAGCGTATGCTCTGAAAGCGCTCTGTCACAACGAATAAAGAACAGTGAAGGAACGAGGCGTTTTTTCTTACCTGAGATAATAATTCCTTCACCATCCAACACCTCAAAAATGGGCATTTATATTGAGGTATACGACAGAAAAGTATAGAACAAAAGTTACACTAAATAACAAAATAAACAACTTTTGTTCTGTGCATATCAGCCAAAAAAGACGAAACGAAATATAGTCAGGCTTCCCTTAAACCCTCTCCTGTTTGTCTCTGATAATATTAATATAGCCTAAAATATAAGTTGGGTTAATAGTAATACATTTACTAAGTTTCATAAAATTCAGCTCAGCCGTTTATGCGTGAAAAGGTAACAAACTAACAAACAGGCAACAAAGCTACAAATTGCAGATATCATGTCTATGGCATGTGAAACGAAAAAGTATTGTGAAGTTTTGAGAAAAAAATCAATGTACAGACAGAGGTTACAATTTTATATATATATATATATATATATATAATATATATATATATATATATATATATACATACACGGTTATTAATGTTACCCGAGGGACATGATGGGTATTCATTTCGTGAACATTTAATATGACAATAAAGAAGTATATGTATGCAAATCGGAGTCATAAATTGGGCCAGGGAGGTAGGGCTGCCTCCCCAAGCCAAAGAGGTTGGCCTCCTTCCCTAACTATTTATACCTCGTTGATATTCATCTCCTGTTCTATAACTGCCCATTCCTCGGCCTTGTCCAAAATATTTAGATATCTCCGTGGGAATCCCCATCCGACCCCAGCTCCAGCACTATTTATTGTTACAAGCCTTTGATAAATAATTAGATCACTCATAGTCAAGGGCTATTATCTTCACAAACAGGTCACTACTTATTCCTGGCAGTAATGTAAACAGCCTTTCAATCGAGATCAATGTTTAATCTATATGTATCTCACCATTTTTATTTCTATTTCCTCAGATTTGCCATAAGGGAAGTAGCTATTAAGGTCGCTCATATGACAAGATGTCTGAAAAATTTCCTCAAATGTCCATCGATCACACACAGGAAATGACGAAAATGAGGTCTGTTCAAAAATGTATATATATTTATTTGTATTTTTGTCTGATCAATAACAAACTGGATAAATACATAAAATGTTTAATTATGTAAAAATGATGATCAAGGTCGTTAACAGCTAAAATCGGACCGCGTCTCCGTAATTATGAGTCGGATCAAAAAAGTGTATAGAATCCAACTTATTGCAAATGTTATGTTCCATAAATGTTGTTCTGTAGATTTTTTCATTGTCTTGCTTTATAACTGAGATATTTGCATGTTTTAGTTTTCGGCCTTCAGTGAACTCCCGCTCCTATTAATGTTATATTTACAATAAACTGTTATATTATGAACCACATTATTTGAAGACTAATTACCAAACATTGTTCCCACTTTATGAGATAACTACAAATACGTAACGCATTTTTCTAAAACCTTAATAGAAACAGCGGACGTTTTTAAACACCGTACCTAAAAAATAATATATTAAGTGTTCCTTCCATTCTTTTTAAAGCCTACATCAAGAATAATGCATTAGAGTGAGTGGCATAACTTTCTGAATGAAGTTATTGGATTGTTTCGATTTTCTTATTATGCGTACTAATTTTTCATCACTTTGATTGTTTGTTCTTTTATTATGAATATTATTTATTTATTTATTTATTTTTTAATTTTGTTTCCTTTTCATTTCTTTTTTTTTCTTTTTTAATCTCAAGAACAAATTTATGAACATCATTCTTGTACACAAAACACGATGTATTATGAACATATTTACATTTTATATACTGTAATAGTATGGTACATGTAGCAAATAAACGCCCTTTTTGCATGAGTAATGTGCAAAGGAAAATATAAAAAAATAAAATATATATATATATATATATATATATATATATATATGCATATATATATATATATATATATATATATATATATATATATATATATATATGCATATAAATAATTTTGAACGTGCCTCATTTTCGCCATGTAGTAGATAGGATAGATGGAAATTTGAGAAAATATTTCAAAAATCGCATAATGAGTACAATTTCAATAGCTGGTTTCCCTTAAGGGGAATCTATTAAATGTAAAATAAGGAAAAACACGCACACAAAAAAAAAAAAAAAAAAAAAATAACCCTAAATTGCTAATACATAGAAAGTTTATGTTTAAACGTTAAGCGTGCTCGTACTACTTCTAAGGGAACCATGTATGTTGTAGAAGTTTAGAATGAGCTTAAGATGGTTCTCTGGCATCCAGAACCGCTTGCTCTCCAGCAGTCCTGGATCATTAGCCAACGATGTCGGTCCGATTACATATAAAGAATAATACATTTGAATTTTAATCAATCAATGAATATACAACTATGAATGTATATTGTAGTAAGTGTGAAAGAAGTCTCTCAAACATTCCCTGAAAAAAAAAAAAACATTGGCAACTGGGAATGATAGTTCGTAATTAAATGAGTGATGAAAGGAAAATGAACTGAACCAGAGAGTCAATTGAGGACGAGCTGATCAGAGCCATAAAAACCATTAATGAACTAATTCAATCAAGTTGTAGATTGGATGACCGCTGGCCGAGATTTACTATCGATTATAGGGGCAGATCCTGATTAGGAGGAGGGGTAGTAGTACTAATAGTTGCTGGGGTCAATCACACCCACCCCCCAATCACAGTCCAAGGTCAGCCGTATTGCATTCGAGTAACATTATGCACTAGAGTCATGTAGGACCTGGACCTCAATTCCCTCAGTGGAAAGAAAAAAGTCCGTCAAGCAGGGGCTGCGTAAACTAAACAGATTTCCTACGTAAAGTTATACGATAAAGAAATCTCCATACGTGTGCCGAACAGTTAAGGGAACGGCCGAACTAGCTTTCGGCGAGAACGAATGAGAAGCGTCCACACACAGCTCGTCAGTTACACTTAATAAAAGTCCGTCACGCAGGGGATGAGTAAACTAAGCAGATTTCCCATGTGAAGTTTTACAATAGAGAAATCTGCATACTAGTACCACAATACCACCGTGATTAGATACAAACGGTAATAAGAAAACTTTCAGTCAATCAAAATGAATTCCCAAATGAAACAGCTCCTAAATTGTAAGAATAATTTATATTTTAATAACTCAAATTTTAGTAGTCCAAGAACTAAAGAAGGGTGGGGCGGATGAACAGAACTTATTTGCATAAATCTCACAAAGTAACGAAGGTAAGGTAAAGTTAGAAATGACAGGTAAGGTTAGAAGAAGCTTCCACCTGAGCCGAGCAATGACGGAAATGGTCGACCTAATCCGAACTATTCCCGGCCACAGACTTCATAAAAATGCAAATATCTCGGTTAATATTCCAGATAGAGAATAAATGTATATAACAATATTTATAGTAAATTTAATTTCCAATAAGATTGGTTCTATACGAGTTTTCGATCCGACGTATAATACCGGAGATATTTTGGATTTTCGAAAATCCCCCCCTCTAAACCCCCCTCCCTCTAGTCCGATTTCATCCGTTAACGAACTTGATCTTTCATTATACATAAAACGACTAAATATCGAGTTTGGTAACGATCAAACAAAAATTGTGACCGCTAGAGCGGTAACAGACAAATATATATATATATATATATATATTTTATTATATATATATATATATCTTATATATTATATATATATATAGATATAGATATATACAGTTTTGAACGGACCTCATTTTCGTCATCTACTAGGTAGGATCGATGGACATTTGAAGAAAAATTTCGAAAATTCCGTCATGAGAACAACCTCAATAGCTGATTTCCCTTAAGGGAAATCTGCTAAAATGGGATGTGTGATATTACTTTAGGTTTTGCATTCAGAAATTGATTGCATAAATAGTGAAAGTAAATGCCGGGTAGTGAATGGTCAAGGAATAATAAAGAATCCTAAAATAGTGATTAACAAAGGGTTTAGTGATCCAAAATAAACTATTACGTAATTATAATGTGAGTAACTTATGAATAGTTTTTATTTCTTTTCTTTATTTTGACGATTCCGGCGATTGCGTAGATCAGAATTTTCCATTGATGTCAGTATTCGGGAAGGTTGGTGAATGCTGGCCCAAATATAACTGCCGATAATCCAGCCCTGAGGAGATGACAGCTCCATGGGGACTCGGCTCATTACCCTCTGATAACGTTATCACCATTGCGCAACGCATATTTTCGTACACAGCTGCAAGTCACATGTTACATGTGAATAGGACTCCCTTCAAAGAAACCCACTTACTGGAATTGTATAAGACTACTTGGGTCAGTATTATCAGCTGTACAAAACGCCCACAAGAGTGAGGATTGTTCTCATGCTCCTAAGCCAAATCAACAAAGCAAAAATAGTATAAAAAGCCCAGGAAAAAAACCCAAATCATATTATTGGCTGGATGAGGTTGACGGACAGGCGCGGAAAGAGATGTCCAAAATGTCATGACGAAGGACTTGCGGAGGCCATCTACAAGAACCCTAGTGGCTTAGAACGTTGGAAGAGATCCAAGTCCTTCAAGCACCTAGTAGTAAAAAAAAAATCCTTCACGCAGAGCTTGCAAAAACAAAGCATACCCAGCGACAAACTTTGCTCCATTTTATTAGAAGATTTCCAAAAAGGGAAATCAGCTATTGAGGTTGTACTCATGACGCGATTTTCGAAATTCTTCTTCAAATGCCTGTCGATCCTACCTAAGAGATGACGAAAATGAGGTACAATCATAATTGTATATGTATATAATATTTGTCTGTTAAAGCTCTAGCGGTCGCAATTATTGTTTGGTCGTCACCAGACTCGATATTTAGACGTTTTATTTAAAAACAAAGATCAAGCTCGTAAACGGCTAAAATCGGACCAGGGGGTTTAGAGGAGGAGTATTTTGAAAATTCGAAATATCTCCGTTACTATTCGTCGGATCGAAAAAGTGTATAGAATCAATCTTATTGTAAATTAAATGTACTATAAATGTTGATATATACATTTATTCGCTATCATGAATATTAACCGAGATATTAGCGTTTCTCAGATATCAGCCGTCAGTAAACCCCCCAGAGGGAAATCTGCTTAGTCAACGCAGCCCTTTCGTGACGGACTTTTTAGTTTTATAGGAAGGAAACGCCTAAATATAGAGTTCGGTAGCGTGCCATTGGCCTCAATGGATCCATAGTTGGAAACAGGCAAACATATAACCTAATGCGAAGGTAATATAATCATTACAAAAAAAAAAGAAAGTAAATAAACAATTAATAATTTAAAAAGATAAATTATTTGACTAACATCTCCACTAGGAAGAATTGAAAGCGTCTCTTTCCGAGATTTCACCTTGGAGTGAAGCGAGAGAAGGGAAAACGCTTGGCCGATAGGAATGCTACTCATTATATATATATATAAAATTGTAACCTCTGTCTGTACATTGATTTTTTTCGCGAAATTTCACGATAACTTTTCGTTTCACATGTCATAGACACCATAACTACATTTTGTTTCTTTCGTGTCTGTTTGTTTGTTTGTTTGTTTGTTTGTTTGTTTGTTTGTTTATTTGTTTGTTTGTTTGTTACCTTTTCACGCATAAACGGCTGAACCGAATTTTATGAAACTTGGTATGTATATTACTACTAGCCCAACTTAGACTTTAGGCTATATTAATATTCTCTAAGACGAACAGGAGTGGGGGTTATAAGGGAGACCTGAAATTAAAAATAGCGATATTTCGTTTCCTATTGATTTTTCAGCAAATATGCACATAACAAAAGTTATTTATTTTGTAATTTAGAGTAACTTTTGTTATATGTACTTTTGCCGTACAGGGAAGTATAAATGAGTTATACGCTAAAAACTATAGCGGGAGTCCACAATTTTATTTGGCACAAAAGACTCAACCGAACTAAACCAAACTCGCTATGTGAATTAATACTAACGATGTCCTTATAATAAGCCATACTAACATTTCTAGGGACGGGCAGGAGTGGGGGTTATAAGGGAGGCCAGAAATTAAAAATAGCGATATTTAGTTTCCTATTGCTTTTTCAGCAAATATGCACATAACAAAAGTTGTTTATTTTGTTATTTAGAGTAAGTTTTGCTAAATACACTTTTGCCGTATACGGAAGTATAAATGAGTTATACGCTAAAAACTATAGCCGGAGTCCACAATTTTATTTGGCACAAAAGACTCAACCGAACTAAACCAAACTCGCTATGTGAATTAATACTAACGATTCCCTTATAATAAGTCATTCTAACATTTCTAGGGACGGGCAGGAGTGGGGGTTATAAGGGAGGTCTGAAATTAAAAATAGTGATAGTTTGTTTCCTATTGGGGTTTTGGCAAATATGTACATAACAAAAGTTGTTTATTTTGTTATTTAGAGAAACTTTTGTTATTTACAATATCGTCGTATACCGAAGTATAAATGCGTTATACGCTAAATATTATAGCGGGAGTCAACAATATTATTTGGCACAAAAGACTGTGTATTAGCACTAACGCCATCCTTATAATAAGCCATACTAACATTTCTAGGAACGGGCTGGAGTGGGGGTTATAAAGGAGGCCTGAATTTACAAATTTTATTATTAACAAATCCACAGAAATGACGGGCATTAGCCCTAAACGCTGGGACGGGTAGTCAAAATATTGTGCAAAGTAAAGCCTTGCCAAAAAAATACCATCACCATCCAGCCTCAAATGAATTCCCGGGCGAAGCCGGGTATCTGAGCTAGTTATATATACATAAATATTCATGTAGAATAGGTTAGGAAGGACAAACATGGAGTATTTTGATTCGCCGCCCACGCACTCTACAGGCAGGACAGTTACATCTCTTCCAATACTCCCGCCCAGCTATGCACTGGCAGGTCTATATCTCCACCTCTCATAATTACACACTGCATACGTGTGTGTGTAAATATGTATACATACACATCAACTCCAAAAGAAAGAGGCTGCAAGGAAATACGGAAAGAAGTACATGGTAGTAACCTACATCTCGAAAGCAGCTAGAGCGTAGAGGATTTATCATTGCCTAAAGTATAAACCTTCAAATACCTCGGAGCTGAATTAATCTATTTCAACGACCAGTTTACTGAAATCGGCCAGAAAATAACTGGCGTCGACCGCGGGTACTGTGAGTGTTAAGATCTCTAGAGCTTCGAAACTAAGAGTCTATTAACTTCATTACCTTCGAACATCAGACGCATCCAGACTTTCCAATCCAAAGTCCTGCACACCATAGTAGATGCTCCATATTATATTACAAACCACACCATAAAGATCTTAATATCCCATTTGTAAAGGACCTAATTCCCTTAAGATTCAAAAATGGCTTTCATCCCAATCCAGAAGTTCTAGCCTTTCTAGTGCCACTCATTCTTATTCCCTCCGCGGCGTCTCGAGACAAGGCCCAGAGATCTCTTAAAAAGTTTGTATGCAATGTTCCTGAAGGTAGTCAGTATGTGTTTAATGGTTCATGGCATATTCTGCATAGTGCATGAGTGCGTTAAATGTGAATGTCCTATCCTAAGTCTCTACAACTTCGCCTCGTCTATTGTCACGTCTGCAGGATGGCCACTCCCTTATACGAGGTTTTATTTCTCGCAGATGATTTTCTGATGTTCTATGCCAACATTTTTGCCGTTGGTTTAATGGTGTTTGTAGTATTTGTAAATGTAAGTCTGGTAAGGCCAGAAGATTGCCACTGGGCTGCATGTTTCGCCAGTTGGTCCACGTCGTTTGTATGTCCGATGTTGTCATGTCCTGGAACACACACCATTGTCACTTTTGCCTTTTAATATGAAATCAGTTCTAGAATCTGAATAACTAAGGGATGAGCGTTATAAATGTTTTTGAAGGAAAGTAAACAACATAATGAACCAGAGTACATAGAAATCTCACGATGAGTTGTAATCTGTATTTGCGACAGTCCCAGGAGTAATGGCACACGTAACACAAGTTATACAGTATCCCGAAAGTTTCAAATAAGAATTTGCGTTAATTAATAGGGATCGATTTTTAGACCTCGCCGACCCTGGTAGGTTTTCCGATGTCCACCTCATTGGGAATCCCAGTCGTAGACGCTAATATAATAATATTCCCCCAGCGGTTAATCTTTTTTTTCTTTCTTCCTTCGCATATAAATGAGCACCGTTTTTAAAAACTTAAGTAATTTACTTTAGCATTTGTACCAATGTGAGAGAGCGAGAGTAGAGGAGTGCCATCTATATTGTAGAAGAGGTTATAATATTCAGCGAACAGCTGATCTTCGCCATGAGGCAGGTGCTGAGTATAACGGTATATCCTGCTACAAGTCGGAGCCGATTCTACACAGGTTCCTCCATCCAGTCAGGGGTTGTCGCACTTAGTTCTGCTCCAACACCTCTCCGGACACTCGCTGTGGAAAAGGTCAACGTAATTACAGCCAAATGTCAACCTACCCACTAGACATAAAATTCCTCCATGATAGAACTGATTCAAAATAGTAATATTTAAATTCCTGTAGATGAAAAAGTCCGTTGGACCCCATAAACTAAGCAGATTTCCCTCGTGAAGTTTAAAAATAGATAAATCTGCATACTGGTAACTCAACATCTCTGAGAGTATTAAATGAATAAATACAAACAGTAATAAGAAATCTTTCAATCAATTTTAGTAACCTCCCGACGGGAAGCGTCTGAAATGTAAAAAAATAGCTCTGCCAACCTTTCATTGAAAAGAAAAACTACTGAAATATATTAAAAACGTAACATATTAATTTTATTGAAAACAATTTACTATATATGTATAGCACTGCCATTTATAATGAATCAGAATAATGTTTATACAATCAATTATTTTTTAGTAGTCCAAGAACTTAAAACAGGGGGGGGGGGCGTCACCAGAACATATTTGCTTGTATCTGGTATAATAAAGGTCTGTTGAAAACAACATATGGTATTTAAGCTTCGAATAATGTGGTTTATTATATAACAGATTATTATTTTTCTAACATGAGTAGAAGTGGGGGTTTGCTGAAGACTGAAAAAATGCAAATATCTCCGTTAACATTCAAAATAGAGAACAAATGTATAGAATAATGTTCATAGTAAATTTAATTTGCAATAAGATTGATTCTATACAATATTTCGATCCGACATATAGTAACAGAGATTATTCGAATTTTCCCCTTCTAACAAACATTGCAACTAATAGAGCACGAATATATATATATATATATATTTATATATATATATATATATATATATATATATATATATATATTACATGGGAAGGTTTATACTTTGGAAAAAAATCCATATCGGGGGAAAATCCCACCTATGAGTTGTGATTGTGACATGTTATGGGAATTTAAAAATGTTCACCAGCTACGTAGAAAATCTGCTTAGATTACGCAGCCCCTGCGTGACGGACTTTTTAATAATAGTAGTCGGAATAAAGTATTTCTTTCTACCAAAATTAATAGGTTTAAAATATACTAAAGAATATAATAGTATTCATAAAGTGGCAGTAAAATAGTAATGTATAAGAGCAAAAAAAAAAAAAAAAATGAAACCCAACATTTTGAAATATAATTGAAGGAGGCAAATTAATTGTAGAGATGTTTACTGTTGCGGGTCAGTGAACGGTTGTCAAACAATGCGGTGAAATTTAAATAGCCTCTGGGCTATGGTCAAACAATGCCATAAAACCAGCTCGGGCAGAATAACCAAACTGCTGGGGTAGCTTTTAGACACCATTGCAACATTTATACAGCAACAAACTGTTTTCGGCGAAGCCTCCATTATGTAACAACAGATCAAATCTATATAAAGTATTCATGCAGAATGGACAACTTTAATTTAAAACAAGATTGGAGACAGATGTCAGATGCGGCGTATCTCCAGCAATGGTATTTCTGGTGTTCCACGATATTCCAATCGGCTTCTTCCGGTGGTCGTGATATGTGTTCGACGAAATTTAAAATAACGAACAAATTGGTTATATAGAATTTTTCAACCCGACTCACACAAAGGAGATATTTTGAATTTTGGAATCCTCCTATTAGGCATGCCCGATTTCAAGCGATAACGAACTTAATCTTGAGTTTTACAATGAAAAGCTTGCATGCCGAGTTCCATAACGATCAAACAAAAATTGCGGCCGCTAGAGCGATAACAGATCGTTAAACTATATATAATTTTGAACGGACGCCAATTTCGGTGTCGGATATTTGGTAAATCGCGCCATGGGAACAACCTCAATAGCCCATAAGGAAAATCTGCTAAAAATTCCATATCCATGATAAGACTGGAATTTTCTTTCGCTATTTAATCTGGTGATTGAATATTACTTCAGCAATAACGATCAAATTCTAGCGATTTTCGAAATATTTCATTAAATGTCCATCGACCCTAGTGTCATATTAATAATAAGCTGTTATATCATGAACCACTTCATTACAAGGTTAAATACAAAATATTGTTTTCATTGAACTTTTACTTTGTTAGATATATGCAAATACGTTTTCATGACCCCCCACCCTCCCCCTTTTCTTCTTTGATTACTAAAATTTGAGTGATTGAGACGAAAATTATTCTGGTTCATTAATAATTATAACACTAGCTTTAGTAAATTGGTTTCAATAAAATTAATATGTTATATTCAAATGTATTTCATTAATTGTTTGTCTTTCCGGTCTATCTATCTATTCAGCACTACTAGGTTGGCTGGCCTGTTTCTTTACAATTCAGCCGCTTTTGTAGAGGCTATTAACTTGTATTGTAATTGACTGAACGATTTCTCATTAAAGTTTGTATTTATTCACGGCAGTGTTACCTGTATGCATATTTTCTATTGAAAACCTTCGCATGGAAAATCTACTTAGTTTTAGCAGATTTCCCTTAGGGGAAATCAGCTATTGAGGTCGTACTCATGATGCGAGTTTCGAAAAATTTCTTCAAATGTCCATCGATCCTACCCAGGAGATGACAAAAATGAGGTCCGTTCAAAATTATATATAATATCTAATATATATATATATATATATATATATAGAGATATATATATATATATATATATATATATATATATATATATATATATTTGTCTGTTAACGCTCTAGCGGTCGCAATTTTTGTTTGATCTTTACCAAACTCGGAATTTAATCGTTTTATGTTAATAGGAAGATCAAGTTCGTTAATGGCTGAAATCGGACCAGTGGGAGGGGGGGTTTAGAGGGGGGATTTTTGAAAATTCAAAATATCTCCGTTATTATGCGTCGGATCAAATTGTATAGAATAAATCTTATTTCAAATTAAATTTGCTATAAATATTGTTCTATACATTTATTCTGTATCTTGAATATTAACCGAGATATTTGCATTTGTATTCTGCGTGTGGTCACCAGTAGGCTATGTTCGGACTTTCCGCCGAGAGTTCTGGCGGCCGTTTCCATAACTATTCGTCCCTCGTGAATAGGTTTAGAGGTTAGGTTAACTGTGTTTTAGGGCTAGAAACTACTGGGTTATTACGCCCTAAATAATGTTTTAGGTTTAGAGGTTTCTTACTACTACACTTGTTATTAGGCAGATTTCTTTATTGTAAAACTCCTTGTGGGAAATCTGCTTACGCAACCCCTGCGTGACGGACTTTTTTTTTTTTTTTTTAGTTTTTTATTTACGGTCGGATTTTTTTTACTAATTATATTTTAAATCAAATTAAAATATAATTTAACAACAACTTAGACCATCCAAAATTGCATAGAAGTCATTTAGAAAAATATGAGTGCAGTCTGCATCTAACTACAGATTCCGCTTACACTTAAAAAGTATTTCACTTAAAAAGTATTACAAGACTGCAAAATATTTTTGAACAGTTGAGTTGTTTCTCATTGTTGCCTAAGAAAATTGCGGCAAATAAATTATGATTATTTTTTTTTTTCCAAAGAGTCCTTTAGATAAAGTGATAATATAGACTTGAGTAAGAGATTGTAAGAGGATTGTCTAGCTAGGAATTATATAATGCCCTTCTATTAGATTATGTTCTAAGGTCTCCCCTAGATTAGAGGGAAGGTTAGGCTAGGATAAGGTTACACTTGCCTACCTGTCTATCAGAGTGGGGGGCTAACACATCTCAATCCGACCGGAACTATCAAATATCCTTCGTGCAAGGGCTGTGTCAGCTAAGCAGATTTCCCAAGTGAAGTTTTACAATAGATAAATCTACATACTGGCAACACTTCACACCACCGTGAATTTTAAGTGAGCAAATACAAATGACAATGAGAAATCTATCAGCCAATTTACATTTTAATTACCACCATTACTGAAAGCGACGTCTCAATTGTAAACAAACAGGGCAGTCGACTTCGCAGCGCTGAATAGATAGAATTCCGCTAGACCGGAAAGATAAACAAATAATGAAATATATCTGAATATAACACATTAATTTTATGGAAGACTATTTACTATAGCTAGTGGTGTAATTTGAAATGAATCACAATTATTTTTACCGCAGTCACTGAGATTTTAGTAATCCAAAAACATAGGAATATTTTTGGTTATTAATAATATGACACTTTGGATTTTAGTAATCCAAAAACATAGGAAAAGTCCGTCACGCAGGGGCTGCGTAAACTAAGCAGATTTCCCACGTGAAGGTTTACAATAGAAAAATTTCACGAGAGGCGAGCAATCAAGGAAACGGCTGAACTATCTTTTGGCGGGAGAGTCACTCTCGTCCGTTAGCCGTCGATTTAATAAAAATGCATATATCTCAGTTAATATTCAAGATAGAGAATAAATGAATATAACAATATTTATAGTAAATGTAATTTGCAATAAGATTGATTCTGTACAATTTTTCGATCCGACGTATAGTAACGGAGATATTTCGAATTTTCGAAAATCCCCTCTCACTTGTCCGATTTCTGCCGTTAAAAAACTTGATCTTTCTTTTTACATAAAACGATTTTATATAAAGTTTGGTAACGATCAAACAAAAATTGCGACCACTAGAGCGGTAACAGACAAATATATATATATAAAATATATATATATATATATATATATATATATATATATATATATATATATATAATATATATATTCACACACACACACACACACACACACACACACACACACAGTTATGAACAGACCTCATTTTCGTCATCTACTAGGTAGGATCGATGGACATTTGAAGAAAAATTTCCGTCATGAGTACAACCTCAATAGCTGATTTCCCTCAAGGGAAATCTGCTAATACGAAAAATTTGTATAGAACAATATATATAGTAAATGTAATGTGCAATAACATTGTTCTATACAATTTTTCGATCCGACGTATAGTAAAGGAGATATTTCGAAATTCCTTCCCTTTAAACCCGCCCTCCAACTGGTCCGATTTCAGCCTTTAACGAACTTGATCTTTCTTTTTATATAAAACATATATATATATATATATATATATATATATATATATATATATCGATGGACATTTTTGAGATTCGCGTAATGAACACAACCTCAATAGCTGATTTCGTTTAAGAGAAATCTGCTAAAACCTTGACCATCGGAAAAATCGATCAATTTAATCAAATTATTAATTTCAATTAAGTATGGTTCCATTAAAAACATTAATGTATAGATAAAGTCATATGAATGACAGAGAAAATAAATGATCTCGCAGTTTATTCACAGTTACTGCTGTCTATCGGTGATGAATGTACCCCGGAACTAGTTGAAGCTACTATGTACAGGAAGGCTATAACTCATCATCATCACCAAGGCCCTCTCGTATTAAAATACATCGATACGTTGAATGATTAACACGAGGAAATATTAACACAAATAAAATAGCTATGATCTATGGCTTAAAGTGATGGGCTGCCTTGGAAAATTATTTATTTATTTCCGTATTCGTAATGTTATGTGTCTGCATTTAATGTGTTTTCAATTATGGGAAATCGGGTATTGCAGTTGCAGTGTAGAGGCGATTTTCGAAACATTTCCTCAAATGTCCATCTATCCTATCCATTAGATGACAAAAATGAAGTCCATTCAAAATGTTTATATATATATATATATATATATATATATATATATTTATATATATATATAGATAGATAGCAATTCTAATAAGAGGAAGAATAGGAGAGGGGACACTGAAGGTAGAAAACTAAAAACTGCCAATATTTCGGTTAATATTTACGATACTGAGAAGATGAATATCACAAAATATATAGTATAGTATACTTTAAATATACTATCATTATATATTTAAATACGATATTCTTAATTTAAAATAAATTACGAAATTTTGCTCTTCTAAACCCCCCACTGATCCGATTACCAACTTGACCTTTAGTTTTATATAAAACTAGACGAGTTTTTTAACGGTCAAACAAAAATAACGACCACAGAAGCGGTAACAGACCAATATATATACACACTCACTATACCTACCAAGGCCATGGAAAAAAGAAAGGTGACACTTCTTGGGCATATCATAAGGCACAACGATTTCAACGCAAATATATTTGAAGGTAAAGCCATTGGGCATCGAGGAAGAGGGAGGCCTAGGAAATCATATTTTTAAATCATCAAGCATCTTATACATTTCGGCGAGTACAGTAATAAGGAAAGAGCAGCTTCCGATAGAACACAATGGTTGCAACTACAAGGCGGTAGCCAGCAGACCAAGATGGGAGGTAAACCTGAAAATCAAGTTTGTTAATGGATGATACAGGACGACTTGTGGAGCAGCAGGGTTTGAAAGAGGAAATTGAAAATTCCAATGATCACCGTTCCTATTTCCGCTTGTGTTCCTTCTAATCATCCACAGAATTTAATTTTGTATAAATGATGTTTGCCATTTTTTTTAACGTCTCTAACGTGTAAATTTAGAGACGGAATTCATTAAATAAAATCTCTAGTCCCACCCTGGCTAGAAAAGGTTGGTAACCTGTAGATAACCCGTCCCAATTAGCCTGAGCTGCAAAAAGAGGACGTTAATAAATAATTTAAATTAATTTCTAATTTGTAAAGGAATTATTATTTATATTGTGTCATCTGTGAACTCCAAACTTGAAACTGAGTCACTTAACAACACCTCATGTCTGGCTAACATTTAAATAGAGTTTGGCTATCGTACAATTTAAAGTTGAATGTCTATTGTTCGGATCAAGAAGAACAATCCTGAAAAAGACAGCAGAGTTTTTGAAGGAAGTTTGGTTTGAAGATGAAGACTGGATATCCCTAACTCAATCCATTATCTTGGATTTGTTAAGGATAATCAAATACCATTCATACATATATTTGTAAGCATTTTATTTATTTATATTTTTATTTTATATACTAATTATATCTTTTTTGGATTATTTTTCTCTGAAACTCATTACTTTTATTTCATTAGCATTTTTATTATTATTTATTAACGTCTACTATTTGCTACTATGGCTAATTGGGATGGGGTGACAACTGGTTACCACCCTTTTCTAGCCAGGGTGGGACTAAGGATTTTATTTAATGAATTCCGTCTCTAAATAAATTCCTATTGCCCAAACGGGAATCGAACTTTTATTTTATTTTTTGCAAATGGCTGATGATTTAACTGTGTAGTCAGCAACTCACCATCGGTGAGCAGCCATACCTAATTCTTAATAAAGTGTTAATCTTCTATATTTGCTTCTTTCTAAGGGAGGAACACAGAATAGATGGCGAGATGAGATGATAAGGGAGCCCAAGACTAGTACATGGGAAATTATTTACAGCAAATAAATAAAGAGTCACAGGAGTTTAATGAATATTTATAAATATGTATATTAATTTTTGAAATAAAAATATCCAATGTTGATGGATGTTAATCTAATAATAATAATAATCATGTTTGTGCCAAAGTAATATATTTTTTTATAAGTCAAAGAATACTTGACGTATGAAAAAAAAAAAACTTGAATCAAACGCAGTTAAATTAATTAATTTATAACAGAACTATGAGGGCTCAGGTTAGCCATGTAAGTTAAAGCGTTGGTCTTTATCTCACATGGCAAAACTAGAGTGGCCAGTTCGATTCCCGCCTGGGCAATAGGAATTTATTTAGTAATGGTATTCATTAAATAAAATCCTTAGTTCCACCCTGGCTAGAAATAGGTCGTAACCTGTAGATAACCCGTCCCAATTAGCCATACTAGTTAACAATTAGTAATAGCAGAAGTATGTTAATTATTGAAATAAAACATTCAATGTCGATGATTATCTAATCTTGTCTGTCAGTATTTGTGTCAAATAAATCTATTTTTTATTTTAAAGTAAAGGAAGCATTCATTTGAACCACCCCTAATCAATCAATTAAATTTAAAATCAATTAGCGATACAAGAGCAATACGGGGTGATTCTCTTTGCGTTGTAAACATAAAAACATTTTAATTAACTGGATGAAATCTAGAGATCTAATTACTATGCAAATGGCAGAGATTGTATCGACTAAATAATGAAATAGCTACTGTCGGAACAGATTAAGAGTGGGGTAAAACATTTTTTTTCCATACTACAAATTGTCTTTTTTGTCTCATATTAGTTTTCTATACAACAAATAAGTAATATTCTGAATAAAAAAATAGTAGTAATATAAAAACTGTTGTATTAGGTTGACCTTTGTGAAATGTAGTAGACAACCTTCATAGTGGACGTTAGGCTTCGCATTACTAATAATGCTAGAGGTAATACCAACTTCCTGACGCTAAGCCTAGCATGTATAATGCAATGGGTGTATTCTACTGTGAAATCAGTCAGCTGATACCCACCAGGAGGGCGTTAAACCGAAAAGTCTAAAAATCTCCTTAATTACGGGTCGGAACAAAAAAGTCCGTCACGCAGGGGCTGCGTTAACTAAGCAGATTTCTCGCGTATTTGAATGTATCTCAAAAAGTAAATGAGAAGAATATTTGGCAATTAGGCTTCAAAGAGCTTCATGATATAACTGCTTATTGTTAATACGGCATGAGTAGGAGTGGGGGTTTACTGAAGGCCAAACACTGAAAAATGCGAATATCTCCGTTTATTATCAAGATAGTGAGAAAAAAATGTTTCATCTCCTGGGTAAGATCGATGGACATTTGAAGAAATATTCATAACATCTTGTCATGAGTAAAGTCTCAACAGCCAATGAGGTTCCACAGCTACTAAAGCTGATTGGCACGAGTTATCTAAAGTTACCACCTTCTTCTACCTAGGGTGGAAGTAATAATTTAATTTAACGGGTTCGTTACTAAATAAATTCCTACTGCCCAGGCGGGAATCGAACCCAGCAGTAAGTTTACCAAGGGAAATTAAGACTAAGGCTTTAACAAATGTCATAAAACTTTGCCATTACAGTCATTATGGAAATTTGTAGAAAAAGTTAAAAAAAAGTAGTTACACATTAGAATATCAGTACACGTCTTAGGACAAATTAGCTAAAAGTCCGTCGCACAGGGGCTGCGTAAACTAAGCAGATTTCCCACGTGAAGTTATACAATAGAGAAATCTCCATATAAAAGCCGAACAGTTACGGCATATGGTCGAACTAACTTTTGGCAGGAAATTCAGTTATCGGCCCACAATTAATAAAAATACAAATATCTCGGTTAGTATTCAAGATAGAGAATAAATTTATTAAACAATATTTATAGTAATTTTAATTTACAATAAGATTGGTTCTACATAATTTTTTGATCCGACGTATGGTAACGGAGATATTTCAAATTTTCGAAAATCCCCCCTGAAACCCCCCTCCTTAATTAATTTATAACAGAACTTTGAGGGCTCAGGTTAACCGTGTAAGTTAAAGCGTTGGTCTTTATCTCACATGGCAAAACTAGAGTGGCGAGTTCGATTCCCGCCTGGGCAATAGGAATTTATTTAGTAATGGTATTCATTAAATAAAATCCTTAGTCCCACCCTGGCTAGAAAAGGGTGGTAACCTGTAGATAACCCGTCCCAATTAGCCATACTAGTTAATAATTAGTAATAGCAACGGCTCTAGATTTACCATGTGAGATTTGGGATTTTTTTTATTGAAAATAAAAATATTGTTTATGTTAACATTTAAAAGAAATAACTACTACATTCACTAAGTTTTATGTATGTTTGTAGCACATTTCCCTAAGGAAAATCAGCTATTGAGGTCGTACTCATGTCGCGATTTTCGAAAAATTTTTTCAAATGTCCATCGATCCTACCCAGAAGATGACGAAAATGAGGTCCATTAAAAATTATATATATATATTTGTCTGTTGCTCTAGCGGTCGCAATTTTTGTTTGATCGTTACCAAACTCGATATTTAGTCGTTTTATGTAAAAAGAAAGATCAAGTTCGTTAACGGCTGAAATCAGACCAGTGGAAGGAGGGGGGTTTAGAGGGGAGGATTTTCGAAAATTCGAAATATCTCCGTTACTATACGTCGGATCGAAAAATTGTACAGAATAAATCAATCTTATTGCAAATTAAATTTACTATAATTATTGTTATATACATTTATTCTCTGTCTTGAATATTAACCTAGATATTTGCATTTCTATTAAATCTGGGCGGCTAACGGAAGTTCTGAGTTCGGCCGTTTCCTTAACTGCTAGCCTCTCGTGAAATTTCTCTAATGTAAAACTTCACGTGAGAAATCTGCTTAGTTTACGCAGCCTTTTACGTGCTTTTTTAATTTATTGACATGCAAATTTATAATGGATGGCAAGCTTCTTATATACTGAGAATCAATCGTCTTCCACCTTAAAAAGTGACAATGTACTAAATTATTTTTGAAGGATTTTTATGACAAATAAGATGTAATTTTATTTCATAAATGAACATTTTTAGCATATTTCCCTTAAGGGAAATCAGCTATTTAGGTTATACTCATGACGCGATTTTCGAAAAATTTAATGAAATGTCCATCAATCCAAACCAGGTGGCGGCGATAGCGATGTCCGTCAAAATTATATATACCTCTAAGACTGCGGTCGGAATTTTTGACATAACGTCGCCAAAATAGATTTATAACAGTATCATATAAAACCAAAGATCAAGTTCGTTAACGGCTGAAATAGTTTGAGGGAAGGAGGGATTCAAAAACTTAAAATATCTCCGTTGTGGTGGGTCAGATCGAAAACTTTTATAGAATCAATCCTATTGCAAATGCGATGTTCTATAAATGTTGTTATATACACGATTTCTCTAAATTGAATATTAATCGAGATATTCCCATATTTTAGTTCTCGGTCAGCAGCATACTCCCACTCCTACTCATGTAGTATTAGCAATTAGCTGCTTTATTATGGAGCACTTTATTTGAAGCCTAAATACCAAAGGTTATCTTCATTGAACTTTCACGTTTTGAAATAAATGCAAATACGTGACGCGCGTGGGAAATCTGCTTAGTTAACGCAGTCCCTAGGTGAGGGACTTTTTAAACGATGAGAAACTTGTCCCATCTTAAAGTGACAAATGTACGTGGCAATAAATTATCTTAGATAGATTTTTATGAGACACATTTTATAGTTTTATTTAATAATTGACCATTTTTGGTAGGATTCAGGCATGAAGTTCTCTAGTTTATTCTTAAACAAAGAATATTAATTACTAATGATTCCTAACGACATTGCTTGTGTTTATTAGTAGTACTCGAAGAGATGAATGTGTGTTTGGGGTCTAGAAACTGGAGTGGTTGGATCTAAAACTGTGTCGCAAGGTTGAAATGTGAGAACAGTTCACGGCGTGAATCTCAGAAGAAAGGTTAGTAGGCTTTAACGATTCGCCTTATTTCAACACGAGCTAATTCAAAATAAAAACATAAACTGTTCAACACTAAAATGTCGTAATCCTATTTGTTTAAATACATGGGGAAAAACAAACAATATTTTACGTATGTACTGTATAATTAAAGTATTTTTTTTCTTCAAATAAATACAGCAAGTATTTAGACGCTATAATATTTAATTAATCTGTTATCGCTTTAAGTTCTATTGTATTCAAAGAATTACATAAAAGACAATGCTGTGGATTTTCATTTTTATATTACTGACAATTTTGAATCATAATTAAAAAAATAAAACTAAAGAAACTACAGTGGTGAGTTCGATTCCCGCCTGGCCAAATAGGAATTTATTTAGTGGCGAACTCATTAAATAAAATCCTTTATCCTACCCTGGCTAGAGAAGGGTGGTAACCTGTTGATAAATCGTCCCAATTCGCCTCAGTTCCATAAAGTTGACGTTAATAAATAATAATAATAAAAAATATTATTGAAACTCAGATATCTAAGAAATATTTTCCATACCCTATAAATAAAGCACGACATCCAGGTTTTTACATGAAGAGATTATTCTAACTAACCCCCTAAACAGAGATCTTGGCAATCACCTTCGATGTGCGGCACAAACCAAATAAATAAAAAAAAATAGATTGTGATATCATGTGTCAAATACTAGGTTTACAACATTCTTAACTATAGTTTAATCGAACAACGTATTCGTTTCTAACAAGATAGAACAAATGCTTGAAATGCTCCCCATTACCTTTCTATAGGCGAATTTTACTTAAGTGTCCATTCAAAATGTGTGTTTTTTAGCAGATTTCCCTTAAGGAAAATCAGCTATTGAGATCGTACTCATGACGCGAGATTCGAAAAATCTATTCAAATGTCCATCGATCCTACCCAGGAGATGACGAAAATGAGTTCCGTTCAAAATTATATATAGTTGTCTGTTAAGGCTCTAGCGGTCGCAATTTTTGTTTGATCGTTACCAAACTCGATATGTAAACGTTTTATGCAAAAAGACAGATCAAATTCGTTAATGGCTGATATCGGACCAATGAGAGGAGAGGGGGGTGGCTTTCAAAAATTCTAAATATCGCCTTTACCATACGCCGGATCCAAAAAATGTATAGAACCAATCCTATTGCAAATTAAATTTACTATAAATATTGTTATATACATTAATTCTCTATCTTGAATATTAACCGAGATATTTATATTTTTATTTAAACTGGTCCGACAACGGACGGGCGAGTTTCCCGCCAAAAGCTAGTTCGGCCGTTTCCGTAACTGTTCGGCTCTCGTATGGAGATTTCTCTATTGTATAACTTCACGTGGGAAATCTGCTCAGTTTACGCAGCCCCTGCGTGACGGACTTTTAACAGATTTCCCATAAGGTAAATCAGCTATTGAGGTCGTACTCTGGACGCGATTTTTGAAACATTTCCTCAATTGTCCATCAATTCTACTGAGGAGTTTACGAAAATGAGGTCAGTTCAAACCTGTATGAATATATATTTGTCTTCTAACGCTCTAGCAGTCGCAGTGTTAATCTGAACATTAACATAATCGATATTTAAATGTTTTACATAAAAATAAAGATCAAGTCCCTTAACGGCTGAAATCGGAACAGTAAGGGGAATCTCGAAAAATTCAAAATATCTCAGTTATTATACGTGGGATTGAAAAAATGTATTGAACACTTCTTATTGAAAATGTATTATTCTAAAAATATTGTTATATACGTTTCTTCAGTATCTTGATTATTAACCAAGATATTTGATTTTTTTTAGTTTTCACCTTTCAGTAAAACCCCCCTCCTAATCATGTCATATTAATAATAAGCTGTTATTTCACGAAGCACTTTGTTTGAAGCCTAAGTACCAAATATTGTTTTCATTGAACATTTACTTTTTGAGATAATTTCAAATACGTGGGAAGTCTGCTTATTTAAGCAGTCCCTGGGCTATAGGCTTTTTTATATTCCTTTATTTTAATTTCCAAAACTACAAAATTTAGTTTCACAACTCACGTCTTTCAGAAGTGGTATTATTGGTCTCTTTATACATACTTTATGAGAGAATGAAAAATACAACTTACAGAACAAAGAAACTAAGGTTTCAGATTTCTTGTGAATAGGTTGTTATAATTTTATACTCCATTGTGTTTAGTATAATACAAACGGCTATGTTAAATCAAATAATTCTTATTTCCTTCGTATTCCAAGCATGTCTAGTCATAAAGACATGATCGCAACGTTGTTTTTGGCAAAATGACATTTAAAACTTAGGTTAATTTACCGTTTGTCAAGCAGGAGCTGAGTAAACTAGGCAGATTTCCCACAATAAGCAGGCGATCCTGGTATAAAAAACTTATGATTTCGTCTCACCGCATATATTTCTATGTAAAAACCGATGAGTAAAAGGTGAAGGGGTCAATGAAGGCTGAAAACAAGAAATCATGGGCCTTTTTTACTTTACCCAAACCAGTTACTTTTTAAAGCAACAGTGATCACATGAAAATTACAAAGTTGTTAGGGTGAAGTATCTATTCAAAATCTTGCTATGCTATATAGAATTTATTACATAGTTGGTTTTTAAAAACTTGTAAGTTTCTTTTTGTAATAATGAATCTCATACAACTTAGTCGTGTTCTTAAATCAGAATAAATAGTATTTAGTGCTTTGCAAAGATACATGGTTCAGCAATTGCAGCTTTGTAACATTTAAAACTTGTTAAATAAATTATTTCATTACTTTTATCAATAAAAAATTACGTAAATCGCTGTTTTAGTAATAAGTAACTGGTGTGGGTAAAGTAAAAAAGGCCCGAAATCACTAACAGCTTAATACATGATTACTGTGATTTCTTGCGAAGAGCTAGTTCAAATTTTATACTCTACAGTATTTAGTATGAGTTTAATAATAATGTGATACTTTGTCAGCAAAATAAAAACGCCTGTGGTAAATCATATATTCCCTTTTTCATCCTATTCCTACATAAAAACATGATTGCAACGTTGTTTTTGGCAAAATGACACTTTAAACTTAGGTTATTTTACCGTTTGGCAATTTAGTATCACGAGATTAAATAAATAAATGATAATGTAGGTTAGAGTGAGGTTTTTAAATGTTAAATAACCCTGTGAAAACCATTACAAAGAGCTTTGAAGTTGGTAAAAGTACTGAAACCTTAAAGTAGGAAGAGACAGCGAAGGTTATAATGTGAAGTGTTATGTTCTGTCCTACCTTGAGCCTTCGGAGTTTCCCATCCCTGGCAGCATTATAGACGACGTTCTTGAAATCCATCTTGGCATATTCCACTAAAGACTATCTTATGTGTGTGATTATGGCACTCGCTGTGTGTAAAATAGATGGCTACAGAGAACTAAAAGTGATAAAAGCACTGAGAGCTGGCGGACTAAGACCCGACTCTCTCAGCAGCTGGGGATAGACTGGCTGTTGGCAGGGCAGCCAACTCGCAGGCCGGCCGCGGGGGAGCGCTAGTGTCGCTGGTTATCCCTCCCCCCCCCTCTCAGCTGTTTTTCGAAATAATTTCCTTTGTCCCCCCCCCTCTCTCTCTCTCTCTCTCCTCAATATACCATTTGTCAAAGACTTCCGCCTCTGACTCACTGGCATTTCTGTCAACTTCAATATATATAATTAAGCTATTCAATAGAGCTCGTTATACCGCACCAAATCCAAAGAGATAAATGGTACAACTGTCAAATTAGAAAATCGACAGTGTTGATCAGCAACCTCGTGTAACAAAAAAATACTTTTCCAGGAGACATAAAAAACTGATTAAATCAATACAAATATTGATATAATACTTCCAATTAGTACAGTAATAACTTTGAATATAACATACTACTAGACCGGCAACAAAAATGGCAACAAACAGACGATAAATTACAACAAATTAAATCGACAGTATTCACACGGACTAGTAAAAATTCAACTTATACACGGAGGGAAGAAGTGAAGTGAGTCAAGGCTCCGCATTGGCCACTCTCATTTACAGATACCCCACGACCTACATGACTTACTCACTGAAGGTAGCCCATACATACCCAAAATGCCATGTATGCAATCTGACTCTTGCAATAAAACATATACTGACAGACTGCAAGATACGAGATCATTTACAGATACCCCACGACCTACATAACTTACTCACTGAAGGTAGCCCATACATACCCACTTTACTACAGCATCTAAAAGACATTAACATATACTCAAAAATTTGAATATACAATACTCACAATTAATACTTGCATTTTAAAAGAGATTTTATAATTTTCTAATAAATGTATGCTGCGATTCTAGTCTTTTTGTGAATGTTTTGGATGCGAGCGTGTGTGTGTGTGTGTGTGTGTGTGTGTGTGTGTGTGTGTGTGTGTGTGTGTGTGTGTGTGTGTGTGTGTGTGTGTGTGTGTGTGTGTGTGTGTGTGTGTGTGTGTGTGTGTGTGTGTGTGCTTAGTGTGCTTGTATGTTTGCTGAGCTCTTTATAAACTCTTTTAATATATGTAAATTCATGACTTACGTTTTCAGTAACTCAATTGAGTACCAAAATTGACTTACGTTGTTCAGTAACTCATATTGAGCATGCAACTCCGCTGATACACGAGCTTTATATCTGATCTAAATCTCAATTATTTTAAATTCATTTTAGACACATATTCCATTTTATTCAACAATTTATATATTTTATTATATCTTGTTTAATATTTTTTTTGATTTGGATTCTATATTATGTTTGTCAATTTGTTGTGTTGGATTTCCTTTTATTGTATGATTTCATTTTTTTTTTTTCTGTTTTCGTTCCATTTGTTTTTGTTTTTCCATATCTGTTTTTATGTTTCATTTCTGTTTTTGTTTCCCATTTTGGTTTTGTGTTCCATTTATGTTTTTGTGTTGCATTTCTGTTTTTGTTCTATTTCTGTTTTTGTATTCCATTTCTGTTTCGTTTTACTTTTCTTTTTTTAATTTTATATTTCTGTTATGTTATTTTCTGTTCGTTTAAATTAATTTTTTTTCGTTTCGTTTTTTTTTTTTTTCTTTTTTTTTTTTTTCTTTTTTTTTTTTTTTTTTTTTTCAATTTTATACAGGTTTTTTTTCCCGAGCAACATCGCCACAGCTGCGAAGCTCCAAATAAATAAATAACTTTTACTTTAGCCTTGAAACAGTACATCAAGAACAGTAAAATTAACGCAAATAAGAAAAAACATGATTTATCATTTTTTTTGGCATACGAGGTTGCTGTCAACACCGCAGAAATAGAATTTTAGCAGTGTTGACCTGCATTTGTGATAGGCTGCGTCTGGAGCTTTTCTGCGCAAATTAAGAAATGTTGTCAGGCAGGAGCTGCGTAAAATAAGTCGATTTTCCTGATATAACAAACTTATGACCTAATCTCACCACATATATTTCTATGTCAAACCCATGAGTAGAAAGGAAGGGGATACTGAAAGCCGAAAACTAGAAAGTAAAAACAACTCTCTTAATACTCGAATTGCGAGAAAATGCATTGAACACTTAAAAAAGCATGATTAGTTTAAGAAGATTAGTCTTATAAAATTTTACGATCCAATTCCTAATAATGAAAATATTCCAAGGGGCTCAGGTTGGCCATGCTAGTTAAAGCGTTTGACCTTTATCTCACATGGTAAACCTAGAGTGGCGAGGTCCGATTTTCCCGCCTGGGCAATAGGAAATTAATTAGTGACGAAAATCCTTAAATAACATCCTAAAATCCCACCCTGGCTTGAAAAGGGTGGAAACCTGTAGATAACCCGTCCTCAATTAGCCTAAGTTGCAAAAAGTGGACGTTAATAAATAATAATAATAAAAAATATTCATGATATTATGATAGACATATTCCCTTTGAACGGAAACCTTGTCATCTGAATATAATATATTAATTTGTTTGAAAACTGTTTATTATATCTAGTGGTGTAATTTATAATGAACCAGAATAATTTTGATAACAAAAAAGTAATTTGGTACTTGTGTATTATATCCACCACATTTTAGTTCCACTAATTCCACGCTAGAGTGCGCTACTGTTTTAAGTAGTACGATTCATTGCCCGCAAGGGAGGTTATACTTACCTTATAACCTTCTACGGAATTATAATGATAAATAAATGAAAATACAATTTTTAAAAATAAAACATTTTATTTACATTTAGGCGGGAAATGCAATTTAAAATGCACTGAAATGGGTCTCCATTTCCTTTCCCATAGTGCTGTCGCCATATGAATTCTACCAAATATGATTCAAGGTGATGCCTGGCTGTCCCACGATATTTTTTATTTCGCCACTTTGCACTTCCCCAAATTATCTCCACTGTCTGAGTATGTGCTCCAGTGTTGGGGTCAATAAAATTATATTTATGATTAACTTTCGCATGTTTGAATCCTTGGCTTTCTAATATATTCGTTTGGTAGCCTTTCCAGCAATCAGAATATATTGTGCTACCATCTGCTATATTCTGAATTATTTTCTCCAGAAGAGTAGAGGCGTTTCTGTCAGGAACAGCCACGATAAACGAATCTTTTGTCTCTCGACAATAAAATATAACCTCATTAGCTTGGGAGAGCTAGCGTCGCACTTCAGTAGCACATTCTAGCGCGGAACTAGTGGAACTAAAATGTGGTGGATATAATACACAAGTACCAGTAATTTGTTTTTTCATTCCAACCTCGAATGAAAAAAAAAAAATTACTTTAACAGAAGGCATAAAAACTGATTAAATCAATAAAAATATTGATATAATACTTCCAATTAGTACAGTAATAACTTTGAATATAGCCTTGAAACAGTACACCAAGAACAGTACAATTAACGCAGTCCATTAAAAATACTGTCTATTCGGTTAGAAAAAGAGTTATTTCGGTTGTTATATCATTCAGAAAGAAAAGAAACAAATATTTTAACTAACTGTTTGACAAAACAGGAATCATTCACGAAAACGTTTACAAAAAGAGAAGATATTGACATAAAATTGCATAAAAAAATTAGCCAATTATAAAATAGCTTTCATGTTATACACAATGAATGTTATATATATATAATTGTCTCTCTGTCCGTACATTGATATTTTTTTCAACTTTTCGTTTCACATGTCATAGACACCATAACTACATTTTGTTTCTTTCGTGCATGTTTGTTTGTTTGTTTGTTACCTTTTTCACGCATAAACGGCTGTACCGAATTTTATGAAACTTGGTATGTATATTACTACTAACCCAACAAAGACTTTAGGCTATATTAAAATTCTCTGAGATGAACAGGAGTGGGGGTTATAAGGGAGGCCTGAAATTAAAAATAGCGATATTTTGTTTCCTATTTGTTTTTCGGCAATTATGAACATAAAAAAAAGTTGTTTATTTAGTTGTTTAGAGTAACCTTTTGGTTATATACATTTTTTTTCCAGTATACCGAAGTTATAAACGAAGATATACGCTAAAACCTATAGCGGAATGAGTCAACAATTTTATTTGACACAAAAGAACTCAACCGAAGTCAATGAAACTCGTTTATGTGTATTAGAAATAACACCTTCATTATAATAAGAGCCATACCAACATTTTCTAAGACGGGCAAGAGTGGGGGTTCATAAGGGAGGCCTGAAATTAAAAATAGCGATATTTCGTTTCGCATTGATTTTTTGGTAAATATGAACATAATAAAAGTTGTTTAGTTTGTTATTTAGAGTAACTTTTGTTAAGTACACTTTTGTCGTATACATAAGTATACATGAGTTATACGCTAAAAACTATAGCGGAAGTGAGCAATTTTATTTGGCACAAAATACTCAACCGAACTAAATACACTCATTATGTGTATTAGCATTAACACCTTCACTATAATAAGCCATACCAACATTTTTAGAGACGGGCAGGAGTCTGCCGTATAACAAATTTCTATTCGTTTTTCGGCAAATATGAACATAACAAAAGTTGTTTATTTTGTTATTTAGAGTAACTTTTGTGATATTCATTTTTGTCTTTTAACAATGTATAAACGAGATATACACTATAAACTTAAGCGGGAGTCAACTATTTTATTGGGCGCTAACGATTGAACCGAACTTAACAAAACTCAGTATGTCAATTAGCATTAATTCTTCCATGATTATAAGCTACTAGGTCAGATACCTTCGCTCGGGAATTGATTTGAGGCGAATGGTGGATGGTATAATTTTGGCAAGGCCTTTACTTTGCACAATATTTTTACATTTACCCGTTCCAGTGTTTAGGTTAATACCCGTTGTTTGGCATTTGTTAATAAATAAAATTATTTTTTTATGTAAGACTTCACTGTCCTGCATATTGTCATATTTCCCGTCTCCTGTGCATTATGCATAGATTTGAATTATTAAGGAGAAAATATTGAGATACATTTGAATTATATTTTCAGGTGAGGTACCTGGTAGTTCATACTGAAAAGAAGTGTTGAGCAAATTTCTCTAAATAACAAAATAAACAAAAATGCAATTTTTTGCAATTCACGAAAAAAATCAATGTACAGACAGAGGTTACATTTATATATATATATATATATATATATATATATATATATATATATATATAAAAAGGTTTAGGTTAGAACGGGAGTGGGGGGTATCTCCCTTATATAGCCAGAAATAGTAATAATTCGCGATATTTACATTGGTCCTATTTGTTTTCGCTAACATGCACATAACGAAAAGAATAAATGTTATTAACCATATATATATATAAATAGTAATTTTATAGTGAATGTAATGTTTGATTCGTAAACAATGTTCGATCCGGAACGTAAATAACGGAGATATTTCGAAATTTTCGAAATTCCCCCCACCCTGCTAAATCTAAAACCCCCTCCCATCAGGGCCCGATTTCAGCCGTAAACGAACGTGATCTTTCTTTTTACACAGTACGACTAAATATCGAGTTTGGTAACGATTAAACAGTAATTACGACCGCTAGAGCGGGAACAGACAAATATATAGATGGATATAGATTATATATATATATATATATATATATATATATATATATATATATATATACAGTTTTGAACGGACCTCATTTTCGTCATCCCCTGGGTAGGATCGATAGACATTTGAAGACAAATTTCGAAAATCGCGTCATGTGTACAACCTCAATAGCTGATTTCCCTTAAGGGAAATCTGCTAAAAAATCGGTTTGCGCTTTAAATTATGCTAAAGAGCCATTCCTGTTAATCTATTGGTGGTCTACAACTGTTGTTCTAGCTATTTTTTCGTAACTCAAATATTAATCGAGTTATTCCTACTTCCTTGTTTTCCAGAATATGTGGTGACATGAAGTCACAAGTATGCTACACCAGTAGGTGGGAAATCTGCTTAGTTTACGCAGCCCCTTCGTTTTCGAAAGCAGCATCTTGAGTGCTATTTTAATACTCGCTTCCCTTTTTGGGAAATCTGCTTACAGAGATAAAGGGTGAAAAAAATTTAGCCGTTCCGTCTAAAAGAATCATTTTATTTTATGTGGTTTTTAAAGGAGGGCTAGAGTAAGGTAGATTTATTTATTAGTTTTGAGTGTGGAGGGGGGGGGGCAGTATGGGATGATATGGAGCGCGTGCTGCGCAAGGTGATGGTGTAGCGAAGTATAAGGTGCGAGACTGGATTAGGTCGTGAGAGAGCTCTTGGCAAGAAGGAGTGTATACACAAGGCTGGTTATCTAGGTGTGGTTCCTATGATTGGTGTCAGGACAAGTGAGGGTCTGAGGTAGATTTAGCTATGTATTTAGGGGATATAGAACGCTAACACGGTAACCTCTCTCTCTGTTATCTACTCACATCTAGACCAATAAGATGTATCCATTCCTTTATATCGTTGTGTCTTCATTGCCAAGACAAAGGAAGCTTTGATGGAGTCGTCTGATCTTGGAGTTCGGGTTATGGCTACTAAATAATTCTTCCACAAACCTTTGTTTTAGGACAGACATTGTTATCTCCCTCCAAAGGATTTTAATAAAATATCGTCACACGGAGCTGTGTAAACTAAAAATACTTCCCACGAGCTGACATGACACACAACTGATCTCATTTCACCATATTTTTGTCTTCATAAAAACAAAACTCCGATGAGAAAAAGTCCACCACGCAAGGACTGCGTTAACTAAAATTTCCCTCGGGCGTCACGTATTTGCATTTGATGAGAATATTATTTGGTTTTTGTGCTTCAAATAAATAAATTTGAGGACATTTTTCGAAAATCGCGTCATGAGTACCACGTATACCTCTGATAAAAGTAGGTGATCAATACAATCTTAATTTATAACTCATCGCAAAGCGTATTTTCGTGTATCTCATCTAGTAAATATCTGTTGAAAGCAATAATTGGTATTTGAACCTAGAATAAGTCGATTCACTTATTGTTAAATTACGAGGACTAAAAGTAGGGGTCTATTGATGGCGGAAAATGCAATAAGTCCGTCACGCTGGGGCTGTGTAAACTAAGCAGATTTCCCACGAATACTGGCATCTCATCTCACAACAAATTCACTATCTTTAAGAAAAAAGTCCGTCACTCAGGGCTGCGTTAACTAAGCAGATTTCTCACGTGAATTTATACAATAGAGGAATCTCCATACGAGAGCCGAACAGTTACGGTAAAGGGCCGAACTAGCTTTTGGCGGGAAATTCCGTCTTACTTTATCGGCCCAAATTTAATACAAATGCAAATATCTCGGTTAATATTCAAGATAGAGAATAATTGTGTAGAACAATATTTATACTAAATTTAATTTACAATATGATTGGTTTACACACTTTTGTGATCCGACGTATGGTAACGGGGATATTTCGAATTTTCAAAAATCCCCCTCCCACTGGTCCGATTTCAGCCATTAACCAACTGTCTTTTTGCATAAAACCTTTAAATATCGAGTTTGGTAAAGATCAAACAAAAATGACGACCGCAAGAGCGTTAACTGACAAATATAATATATATATATATATATAATTTGGAACGGACCTCATTTTCGTCAGAATATAAAATATTAATATTATTGAGAACTACTTACTATATCTAGTACCGTAATTAATAATGTGTTAGAATAATTGTTAACTCAATCAACCAAATTTTAGTAGTCCAAAACCTTAAGACGGTGTTGGGTCACCAGAACATATTTGCATGTATCTCCTATAATAAAGGTCACTTGAATACAATTTTTGGTATTTAAGCTTCTAATAATGTGATTTATTATGTAGCAGAGTATTGTTTATGTAACACCAGTAGAAGACTGAAAATTGAAGAATGAAAATATCTCTGTTAATACTCAAGATAGTAAATAAATGTATATAACAATAATTTAAGTACATTTAATTTGCAATAAGATTGGTTCTATACAATTTTTAGATCCGACCTATGGTAACGGAAATATTTTCGAAAATCCTCACCACTAAAACCCCCTCACACTATCCCGATTTCAGCCGTTAACGAACTTGATCATTTTTTTTTTTATTACTAAAACGACTAAATATCGAGTTTGGCAACGATTAAAATATAATTGCGACCGTCGGAGCGGTAACATACAAATATATATATATACATGTACAGTTTTGAACGGACCTCGTTCTCGTCATCTAGGTAGAATCGATGGACATTTGAAGAAAAATGTCGAAAATCGCGTCAATAGTACGACCTCAATAGCTGATTTCCCTTAGGGGAAACCTGCCAAAATCCGTTGGAGTAACTAGGGGCGGGGAGAGGGTTTATTAAGGCTGAAAATGAGAAAATATGGATAACTCACTTAATATTTGAGTTATGAAAGAAATGCATAGAGCAACAATCGTAGACCGTCAATAGGTCAACAAAATTTATTATATAATATTTTTTGATAACACTTATAACAACGGAATTATTTTGAATTATGGAATCCCCCCCCCTCCATGCCCCGACTGTTCCAACTCTTATTTCAATATCAAATGTGATCTTTAGTTTTGACTGAAACGGTTACATGGTACGCATACGCTATGGTATAGGTCAAATAAAAATGTCCGAGACAAAAACGTAAAATTTTATTTGGCGACCTCACAAATTTGAAGTTCAATAAAAATCATATTTGGTGTTTAACCTTTTAATGGAGAGGTTCATGTTGTACCAGCTAGTTGTTGATATGACATTTATAAGAGTGGGGGTTTGCAGATGATCAAAAAGTAAAATATGTAAAAATCTCGTTTAATATTTAGTATAGGGATACAGGTGCATAACATCATTTATAAAACATTACATTTGCAATAAGATTGGCTCTATGAAATGTTTTGATCCAACGCATAATAAAGGAGATATTAAGAATTTTCGTAATCCCCCCAAGAATTTGTTTTTCGAAAATCAAGTGTGTTAATAGCTGAAATCGGACCACTATGAGCGGGAGGAATTTGGAAAATTTAAAATGTATCCGTTACTAAACTTTGAACCAAATCGACGTGCATAGAACAAATCTTTTTGCATATTGAATGATCTGTAAATGTTGCTCTATACATACTTTCTGAATCATGAATATTAACCGAGATATTTGGATTTTATAGTTTTCCGTATTCAATTAAATCCCCACTCCTACTCATTTTATATTAATAATAAGCTTAGTTTATATCATAAACTACTTCTTATTTTCATTGAACTTTTACTTTGAGGTATATGCAAATAACTAGTGTTGATCCGCCCTCTCTTCTATTGTTCTAAGAGTTTGAGGTATTACAATTAAATTACAGTAGAATTACTTTATTGTAAAATTGTTTGTGGGGCTGCTCAATTACATTGAGATGCTGAAGCACACAGCAACTGAAGTCAATCCCTAGGACAACAGTAAAACAATACATATTGTATTTAGTCAGCTCAATAACTAAAATATTAACTAAAATAAGCACAGAGAACAACCTAAAAGGTGAATGTCACTATATATAAATTAGAAACGTCATTATTGTAATAATATGATCCGTCGATCTATAATAAGATCACTGGTCACAGCTAAAATTAAAATATATGGTGGGAAATAATCCCTAAGGTATCAATAATGATACACTCGACCAAGGTTTGCAGAACGTTCTTCTCTACACCCACCTCGTCAAAAAATGTCTGGGTACGTTTAGGGACCGTTCCTCGGGCACCGAACCACAAGCCTATCACCAGAAAATCTCGCTCTCCAAATGATTCCCTGAATTTTTCCGAATAAAATTTACTACATTTTTCGTAAATATTCTTCTTTTCCTGGTGGATGTTCTCCGCTTGATCAGGGTCATTGGTCTCGTACCTTATTGTTGGGGCCAGAATGTAGGCAAATTTACAATTCTCCTTGAAGGCAATGATGTCCGCGTACTTCGTTGACCCTGCGTCATCGACAGCGTACACCTCTTCAAAGCATGTGAAATTCTTTGCTTTCAGGAGCTCCATGATAGCATGCTTTACCCGGTGATGTCGCCTCGTGATCAGCAACATGTTATGTGGACAATTCCCGACCACATGGGCCGGTGTTTCGGTCTCCCTGCCACACCTTCGACAGAGGGGTCCAACATCCGCTGATTTCAAGACTACTCCCGGAACACCACGCAATAGGGAGTAATTTATAGTATTCAATAAAATTAGTATGTTGTATTCAGAATTCCATTATTTGGGTCTATTTCCGGTCTAGAATATTTCTATGAATCTATTCAGTTCTGCGAGATTGGCCGACCTGTTTGTTAACAATTCAAACGCTTTCCGTTGTAGAGGTTATTATAATGTAAATTGACTGAAAGATTTCTCATTGCCATTTGTATTTATTTACTTAATACTCACGGTGGTTTTATCAGAATGTAAATCTATCTATTGGTAACCTCCGCGTGGGAAATCTGCTTAGTTTATACAAGACGGATTTTTAGTATTTTAGAATTCTAGTTTTGGTGGGTTCAAACAACTTATATCACATTGTAATAAAGTATCCAACAATTATAATGTGGAATGCATATATATTAAACTACGGATATATTGGCCTAATCTTAATCTTCTTTTATCAGCATTGGCTAAAAACCTCAAAAAAGACCGTCACGCAGGGGCTGCGTAAACTAAGCAGATTTTCCACGTGAAGTTATACAATAGAGAAATCTCCATAAGAGTCCTGAAGAGTTACGAAAACGGCCGAACTAGCTTTCGGCGGGAAACTCACTCTCGTCCGTTATCCACCCAAATTTAATAAAAATGCAAATATCTCGGTTAATATTCAAGATAGAGAATAAATATATATGTGTATATATATGTGTGTGTAACAACATTTATAGTAAATTTAATTAGCAATAAGATTGATTCTATACAATTTTTCGATCCGACTTAATATGTCGGATATACATATATATATATATATATATATATATATATATATATATATATATATATGTATGTATACTATATTATAGTAACGGAGATATTTCGAAAATCCGAAAATCCTGCCCTCTAAACCCCCCTCCCTTACCACTGGTCCGATTTCAGCCATTAACGAACTTGATCTGTCCGTCGAATTTGGTTACAACCAAACAACAATTGTGACCGCTAGAGCGTTAACAGATATATATATATATAATTTTGAACGGACCTCCTTGTCGTCCTCTCCTAGGTAAGCTCGCTGGACATTTGACGACATTTTTCGAAAATCGCGTCATGAGTACGACCTCAATAGCTGATTTTCCTTAAGGGAAATCTGCTACAAACACCCACCCATCCACACACACATATATATATATATATATATATATATATATATATATATATATATATATATATATATGGGTGAAGGTAGGGTATAGGAGGAAGCGGAACTGGTGGCAGCGGTACAGGATGGTTGTCCTTAACCCTTTGAGGCCACCCCCTTATATGGGGATATCTGGCAGAGGTTGTCTCTTCCAGCAGCTGAATGGGGAGCTAAATCATCTGGACGTCAGAACGATCTAAAGTCAGGGCCAGCTAGGGCAATTCGAGTCAGGATCAGTGTCAGCATCTAATGGATTACTGTCTGGGAATAAGGAATCGACTCAGACATCCCGCCCATCTCCGTTAGTAAAAGTACGGTATCGGTTTTCAAACGACGAATCAAAAACATCCGTCACGCAGGGGCTGCGTAAACTAAGCAGATTTCCCACGTGAAGTTTTACAATAGAGAAATCTCCATACGAGAGCCGAACAGTTACGGAAACGGCCGAACTAGCTTTTGGCGGGTCCGTTATCCGCCCACATTTAATAAAAATCCAATTATCTCGGTTAATATTCAAGATAGAGAATAAATGTGTAGAACAATATTTATAGTAAATTTAATTTGCACTAAGATTTATTATATACACTGTTTCGATCCGACGTATAGTTACGGGGATATTTCGAATTTTCGAAAATCCCCCCCTTAACCCCTCCTCCCACTGGTCCGATTTCAGCCATTAACGAACTTGATCTCTTTTTACATAAAACGACTAAATATCGAAACTTCAGCCATGAGTACAACCTCAATAGGTGATTTCCCTGAAGGGAAATCTGCTAAAAATGCATAGAACAAAAATTGTAAACCATCAATAGTTTAATAAGATTGATTTTATTACATTTTATGATCCAACTCAAAATAATGAAGACATTTTGACTACCCCCCCCCCCTCTAAACCACTACTATTCCAGGACCTATTTCAGCCAATAAATACAACTTGACCGAAACGGCTAAACATCGAGTATGGTATATATCAAATGCACGTTTGCCTATAAAGAACGACAAACCTTACTTGATGTCATCATATGACATATTTGCATGCGTCTCATAAAGTAATAGTTCAATGAAAATAATATCCGGTATTTAGGGATAAAATAAAGTGGTGCATGGCATAACAGCTTATTGTTAATATGAGATGAGTTGGAGTGGGGGTTTACTGAAGACCGAAAACTAAAATATGCAAATATCATGGTTAATATTCTATATAGAGAAAACATGTATATTACAACTTTTATACAACACTAGCTAAGGTACCTGGGTCATCATTTGAGGCTGAGTGATGATGGTATTTCTTTGGGGGGGGGGCTTTACTTAATACAATATTTTTTCAGTCTCAATGCTAAGGATTTACGCCCGAGTCCAGCGTGCTGGGGATATGTTAATAATAAAAGTATTTGTTATGTAGATTATTATATCATTGTCAAAAATACGGAGTTCCGTTGATTTAAATTTTGTCTTTCGAGTCGGATAACATTGTTGACCCCTTCTATAGTTTTTCGTGCATACCTCATGTATACTTCGTTATATGGAAAAAGTCCACATATCAAAAGTTACTTTAAATAACAAAATACTCGTATACAACCCTTGTTATGTGCATAATTGCCGAAAAAACACTAAGAAACGAAATATCGCTATTTTTAATTTCATGCCTCCCTTACGACACCCACTTCTGTTCTTACTTCGAAATTTTAATATAGCTTATAATCAGGAAGGTGTTAATGGCAAATCACATATGGAGTTCCGTTTAGTTTTGTTGAGTCTTTTGTACCATATAAAATTGTTTACTCCCACTGTTGTTTTTAGCGTATTAGTAGATTTCCCTCAAGGGAAATTAGCTATTGAGGTCGTACTCATGACGCGATTTTCGAGACATTTTTTCAAATATCCATCGATCCTACCTATGACGAAAATGAGGTCCGTTCGAAATTATATATATATATATATATATATATATATATATACACATAATATATATATATATATATATATATATATATATACATATATATATTTATCTGTTGACGCTCTAGCGGTCGCAAATTTTTGTTTGATCGTAACCAAACACGATATTTAAACTTTTTATGCAAAAAGACAGATCAAAATCTTAAATGGCAGAAATCGGACGAGTGGAATTTTAAACATTCGAAATATCTCCGTTTTATGCATTTGATCGAAACATTGTATAGAACTAATCTTATTGAAAATAACATATACTAAAAATATTGTTACATAAATTCATTCTCTATCTTAATATTACTGGAGATATATTCATTTTTTTTAGTTTTCAGCCATTAGTAAACCCCCCACTCCTACTAATGTCATGTTAACAACAAGCTATTATGTCATTAACCACTTAAATACAAGCTTATATACCGAAGACTGTTTCCATTGAACGTTTACACTGTGAGATATATCCAAACGTGTAGTTCGATAATGTTAATTAAGATTTCGCAGGCGTCAATCGTAAATATTTATTTCTTCTGTACCATCTAACTGTATCATTCCACACTTAAGATCTTATTAGTTAATGGCTGAAATTGGGAATGTATTATGGTGGGTTTAAAAGGGAAATTTTGGAAATTCAAAATATCTCTGTTGTCGAATCACAAAATGTTATAGACCCAATGTTGTTAAGCTATTGGTGTTCTACAATTGTTGTTCTATAATTTATTTTCGTAATTCAAGTATTCAGCGATTTATTTGTACCTCCTTATTTTCAGCTTTCAGTAACCTCTCCCCTCAACCCTTTGACTCGTCGGTTTTTATATAGAAAAGAAAAATATGTGGTGAAATAGGATGACAAGCGTGTTATACCGGGACTTGGGAAATCTGCTTAGTTTACGCAGCCCCTGCTTAACGGACTATTGATTTTCATGATATTGAGGAAAGTCTTGGCCCATTCGTTTGATGTTGCTTTATTTAAAATCTTAGTTTAAATAGCTTCCGGTCCCAACAGCCATAGTGCAACGAGACCCAAGATGTATGCCGTATCAACCCCATCTTATCAGTAATGGGTTATTTAACTCCCCAGGCCTGCTTTAACTCCCCAAGCCTGCTTTAACTCTGCTTCCCCTAATCTCCATTACTGTTTTAACTCTTCACTAGAACTCAATATCGCAATCACGTAATGTGTACAACCTCCATCACCTGGTTTACCTTATGAGAAATAAAATTTGTAAAATAAAAATTAAGTTAAACGGTTATATATAAAAAAAAATACAGATAAAATTATGAAGAAATTTTATTAAAAGCTAAAAAAGTCCGTCACGCAGAGGCTGCGTAAACTAAGCAATTTCCCTCGGCAGTTTAGTAATAGATAAATATACATACTGGTAACACAACACCACCTTGAATATTAAGTGAATACAAACGGAAATAAGAAATGCTTCATCCAATTTCAATAACCTGCCGACAGGAACAGCGCGATTTAGGATAGGTTGAAATGTAAAACAAACAAGACCTGCCCGCCCTCACACCGGAAAGAAAAACAATTACTGAAGACTACATCAGAATATAAAAATATTAATATTATTGAAGAACTATCTTACTATATCATAGTGTACCGTAATTAATAATTGTATTAGAATAATTGTAGTGATATCTCAATGCAACACACCAAATTTTAGTATTCCAAAAACCTTAAGACTGGGGGAGGCTGGGGTCACCAGGACCCCCCATGAATTCTGCAGTGTATCTCCTATAATAAAGGTCACTTGAAATACAATTTTTGGCATTTAATGCCTTCGGAATAATTGTGATTATATTATGTAGCAGGAAGTATTGTTCTATAGGTAACATGAGTAGAAGTGGCGGTTTGCTGAAAACTGAAAAAATGCAAATATCTCGGTTAATATTCAAGATAGTAAATAAATGTTTCTAACAATAATTTAAGAACATTTAATTTTCAATAAGATTGGTTCTATACAATTTTTCGATCCGACCTATGGTAATGGAGATATTCTCGAAAATCCTCCCCACTAAAACCCCCTCCCACTGTCCTGATTTCAGCCGTTAACGAACTTGATCATTGGTTTTTACATAAAACGACTATATATCGAGTTTGGCAACGACAATAATTGCGACCGCCAGAGCGGCAACAGACAAATAAATATATATATACAGTTTTGAACGGACCACATTTTCGTCATCTACTTGGTAGGATCGATGGACATTTGAAGAAAAATGTCGAAAATCGCGTCAAGAGTACGACCTCAATAGCTGATTTCCCTTAAGGGAAATCTGCTAAAAATAATCCTATTTCCTAGGTACCAGTCATCAAACCACTTTGAACCTGGTTAAATACATAAATAGCATTTATAATCGAATGGATACTAATCAAAGGGAAGGAGTCATATTTCAACTATTAAATTCGACCCATATAAATAAATAAACAAGCAAAATAAAACAGTTTAAATAAAAACAATTACCTCTGTTAATATTCACAATTAAAAAAACAACTATGGAGAAATTGTAGACATGCAGACTACATTATGAACAAGATTATGTAACATTTACCAAACTGGAAAATTTAAGTATTTGTACGTTATCATGAGCCAGTTCAAAAGAATTACGTCACGCAGGGGCTGGATAAACTAAGCAGATACCCCCCCCCCCCGTAATAATACACTTTAATTCCATGTCCGGTACCTGCTGAAAACAAATATGATCTTTAGAGTTCAGTAATGTGCGTATATGTCTCACATAGTAAAAATCCAATAAAAGCCATTTTAGGAATTTAACCTGGTAATGAATTGGTTCATAATATAACAGCTTATTGTTAATATGAAATGACTAGGGGTGAGGGTTTACTAAAATATGGAAATATTTAGATTAATATTCATTATAGAGAAATCATCTACATAACAACATTTATAGAACATTACATTTGCCATAAGATTTATTCTATAGAATTTTACGATCCGATGAATAACATTGAATATATTTCGCATCTACGGCCACCGCCCCCTCACTGGTCAGTTGTTCAATACAGCCAGTAACGAACTTCATCTTTAATTTACCTTTACATTTAATTAACTTTATAAATTTTGTATTCTTTATTTTTTATAATATTTGTTTTATACTGTTGTAGTACTTCTGCTTATTTTTTCATACTTTAATAAATTCCCGTAATGCAATTCAGCTTATTGAGGCGTTACTCATGACGCGAATTTTCGAAAAATTTGTCTTCCAAATGTCCATCAGATTCCTACCTAGGGCACACCAAGATTTACGCATGAGGTTATCTTAAGACAAAAGAACAACCCCTGATATTGTGTGAAGTGTATACACAGACTTGACTTATATATACCACATATATATATGGAATGCCATATAAAATATACAGATATTCGATAACGAACGCTATAGTTGTCTGTTTAACGTTTTGTAGCGGTCGCAATTTTCGTTTGGTCGTACAACTCGATATTTCCAATTATATGTAAAAGAAGAGTGGCCCTTGGAGATGTGCCCAAATCGGGAGCTAGATGGAAGGGGGCGGATTAGAGGGGAGGATTTTCGAAAATTCAAAATATCTCCGTTACTATAAGTTGGATCGAAAAAAATTTTTAGAATGCTCCAATTCTTGTGAAAATTACGAATTTACTACAAATGTGTTTTGTGTACATTTAAACTGAAGAATATTAACCGGATGTTGGGCATATCCTCGATGTTAAAATGGCGATATGAGACGAGGATACCAAACTTTGCGTCTCACGTGAGTTTCCGTCAAGAGCTAGTTCGGGTCGTTCGCGTTAACTGTACGGCTCTCGTGAAAAAAAAAATAGATATTAACTACTGGCGATGATAACACAGGGAAATATGATTAGTTGACGCCCTAAAACCCTATGACGGAATTAGTTAAACAAACAAATGCATTGAATTTGTAATATTTTTTAAATTTACCTTAATTTAACATATTATCTGATTTATTTGAATTTAATTTTACTATATATTGGGTTTCGTTCTACTTTTTTCGAGTATTTTTCTCTAGTGCCGGTTATAGTGTTTATTTTTTGTAAAGTATTTTCGTTGTTTTTTATTTTGGAATTTTTTTGTTCTTTCTTGATTTCTATTTTTGTATTTTGTTGTTATTGGGTACTTTTTTCATTATTGTTTGTTAATTTCCTATTCTCATTAGTGGTTCTTCAATTGAGATGTTATTTTTACTTTATGTTTTTATTTGTCGAGCAATATTGTCCTTGTTCCGAAGGTCCGAAATATATAAATAATAAATTAAACCTTTAAATATAGAGTTTGGTAATGATTAAACAAAAAGTCCGTCACGCAGGGGCTGCGTAAACTAAGCAGATTTCCCACGTGAAGTTTTACAATAGAGAAATCTGCCTAATAACAACTGTACTAGTAAGAAACCTCTAAACCTATTCACGAGGGACGAATAGTTAAGGAAACGGCCCGCAGAGCTCTCGGCGGGAAGTCCGAACAGCCGAATATTGGCGACAACACAAGGAATACAAATGCAAATATCTACGGTTAATATTTAGATAGAGCATAAATCGTATATAACAATTTTATAGTAAATTTAGTTTGCAATACGATTTATTCTATATAATTTTTCGCTCCGACGCTAATAACGGAGATATTTCGAAATTTCAAAATCCTCCCCCTCTAAAAACCCCCCCTCCCAATGGGTCCAATTTCAGCCATTTAACGAACTTGATCTTTCTTTTTACATAAACGACTAATATTGAGTTTGGTATCATCTAACAAAAATTGCAGACCGCTAGAGCGGAACAGACAAAACTATAATATGTATATATGTATATATATATATATTAATTATATATAAATATAGAATTTATATATATATATATATATATATATATGTGTGTGTGTGTGTGTGTGTGTGTGGTTTTGAACAGGACATCATTTTCGTCATTAATAGGTAGGATTCGATGAACATTTGAAGGAAAAATTTCGAAATTCCGTCTCATGGAGTAACAACCTCAATAGCGCATACCACACAACCACGCGTGTGTGTGTGTGTTTGTTTACCAAATATTATATATGCTTATCTCATCTTCGTTATCTTCTGAGTTATGATCGATGGACATTTGAATAAATTCACGAAAACCACGTCATGAGTACAACCTCAATAACTAATTCACCTTAAGGGAAATCTGCTAAAAAGTTTCCACTATTGGTGTTCAATAAAATCCTTAAGAGAAATCTGCTTTTGAGGTTGTTCGAAAGATTTCTTCAAATGTCCATCGATACTACTCAGGTGATGACTAAAATGAGGTCCAAATACATACATTTCTCTGCTAGGTTCTAGCTGTCGCAATTTTTGTTTAGTCGTTACCAAACTTGAAATTTAAACGTATGTACAAGTATTCTCTATTTTGAATATAAACCGAGATATTTTCATATTTTAGTATTCAGCCTTCAGTAAACCATCACACACACATACTCCCATGTCATATTAACAATAAGCTCTTATATCATGAAACACTTCCTTCCGAAGTTAACTACCAAATATGGTTTTAATTGAACTTTTAATTTGTGAGATACATACAAACACATAACATAATGACGTGATTCAATTATGATTTGCTGTTCTTTAATCGCACAACCATAATCGATATTAAACCGTTCCAGTCGATACTAAATATCATATCAGCACTGGAACATGTGGGGGGTTCTTTTGGAGAATTCGAAAACTCAATAAATACTTCCCTTATTATGAGTGCTGTAAAATAAGTTCGTAAAATGTTGTAGAACCAATCTTGTTAATGTATTGATGTTCTCCTTCCCCTTCTACTCTTGGTTTTTTTTAAATATAAATAGAGAATATTTAGTGATGAGACTCCAAGCACGTTTATAACAAGCTTTTGGGAAATCCGCTCTTATGTTTTTCGCATCCCCTGCGTGGACCGTGGTTAGGGAAATGGCCTTAGACAACTTTGCCTCAGCTCTGCATGTGGTATTGAGGTGTTTCTTACCGACAGCTGGTCCCTGCCACCTTGGACAGACTCCGTGTTCCAAAGCAACCTTGATACTTCTTCCTTAAACAATGTCCGCCAGTATTTATAGAGTAAAAGGGGAATATATGGCTACCTTCTACTTCCTACAGCCTTCAACTCGAACCCGCAGCCACTTCGGAGAATAAATAACGTCGGTATGGCGCAGATACAAACTATTTTCATTTATAGATCCTTTATTAGGCTTGTCTCATGGGCTTTTGGGATTGCACCAGGAACTACAATATGATCAAATGTCTACCGGTCTTCACCTTAGCATAGAACTGACAAGTATGTTATATTCCCCAGCACAGCCCAAGGGAGAAGCTATTAGCAAACTTCTATCGTTTATAGTGATAAGACAAGATGTCATTACAAAACGGGGGTTGCACTGAGCTCCCATGTTGGGCATTAGACTTGCTGCATATCCTTCTTCAATGCAACTTCCCCTCAAAGTGTTAGTAAGAAACTCTGGCAACCTGACAGACAAACGCTTCTGCTGCAAGTTTCCACTTAAACACAAAAGTCCGTCCACGCAGGGGCTGCGTAAACTAAGTAGATTTCCTCATCTCTGAAGTTATGCAATAGAGAAATTTCCATACGAGAGCCAAACAGTTACGGAAACGGCCGAACAAGGGGGCTTCTGGCTGGAAACTTCACTCGTGGCCGGTATTATCGGCCCACATTTTAATAAAAATACAAATATCTCGGTTAATATTGAAGACAGAGAATAAATTTATAGAACAATATTTATAGTAAATTTTCATTTGCAATAAGATTTAAAGGGAAATCAGCTATTGAGGGTCGTAACTCATGACGCAAATTGTTACGAAAATGTTTTTCTTCAAAATGTCCATCGATCCTAATCCAGGAAATGACGAAAATGAGGGTCCGTTCAAATTATTATATATATATATGAAATATATATGTTTGGTCTAGATTAACGCTCTAGCGGTCGCAATATTTTATTTGATCGTATACCAAACTGCTAAAATCGACCCAGAGGAGGGGGGGGGTTTAAAAAGGGGGGGATTTTTCGAAAATTCGAAATAATCTCCGTTAACATACGGTCGGATCGACAAAAATGTTGTATAGAACTAATTTTATTTGTAAATTCAATTTACTATAAAATATTGTTTCTATACTTTTATCTCTCTATCTTGAATATTAACCGAGATAATTGGCATTTTTTATTAAATTTGGGGCCCATAACGTACGGACGGAATTTCCCGCCAAAAGCTATTCGGCCCTTTGCCGTAACTGTTCGGCTCTCCTATGTGGAGTATTTCTCTATTGTATAAACTTCACGTGGGAAAGCTGCTTAGTTTACGCAGCCCCTGCGTGACAGGACTTGTTGATCCGACGTATGGTAACGGAGATATTTCGAAATATCCCTCCTCTAACACCCCCCCCCCCCTCCCCACTGTTCCGATTTCAGCCATTCACGAACTTGGTCTGTCTTTTTTACGATAAAAACGTTTTAATATCGAGTTTGGTAACGATCAGACAAAAATTGCGCCACTAGAGTGTTAACAGAAATGTATATATATATATATATATATATATATATATATATATATATATATATAATTTTGAAAGCACCTCATTTTGGTCATCTCCTGGGAAATCCTCTTGAAGAAATTTTTTCGCAAATCGCGTAATGTGTACGACCTCAGTATCTGATCTCTACTTAAAAGCACGATGGGTGCTGCGAGGATTGAACACAACTCCTATTACTCTGAATCACAAATCAGGCAAAAATTGACCATTTCTTAATTCAGTTAATCCTATAAAATATTATATCTCCAGCCAGCTGATAACCTGGCCTGTCCAGCGATATCTACTTTAGAGCAGATAACCGCATCAGGTGACTGCTATCAGCCAGTCTAAGGGAATCTAAGGTTCCGTTGCTCCCAGCTGTGCGATTACGCATAACGTTGCTCTGAATATGTTTACGTATAGCTGAGTTCATAAGACATGAGACAGTGGCTAGGATGCGCAGTAGCAAAGAAGGCTATTGCGCATGCTCCCGATATCAGTCTGATAACGACTCTCGTGAGCTACGGATAAGTATCGGGCGTCCAGAAAACAATATCCCTCAGTGTGAATGTAGTGTATCATGAAGCTAAAATCTAACCCTATCTTGGTTATGTAGGAAGAAATGTCGATATAAATCCCTCCAAGATGTCTTTGCTCTAACCTCCAGAGCTAATACGTTCAAACAATTCTTTTTTGTTTTAAAATAAGAAATCGGATTTCGATACTTGAATATTTAATATCGAAATACCGATATATCGGGGGGGGGGGGAATATCAATGATTATTTAGAAAATTTTTTTGTGAATTAATGATATTTTCTTCACCCATCCCTAGCCCTAGTGGTAAGTACCTGTTCAATAAGATCGCCAATTAAATTTAAATAGACAGTGCATAGTGACATACATTCAAGGCGCTATGATAAAGATGAGCCCTTATGACACGTCAATGAGGAGATGGGGTTGTCATTTGAACCAATTATAAAAAAAGCAATTAATTATATATATATATAAAAATATATATATAAATATCTATATATTTAAAAGTTCACTTGTTATATTGAATTTAAAACTACACTTACATTAGCTGACACATAAAATACGTTATTTAGCACTTTATAGAAACAATCAAAATGGTGATAAGAAAACTAATCTGTAGGTTTAGTTATACAAGGAATAAGACAGTTTTAAGTATCACAAATCATTGTGTAATTTATAACAAAAACAATGTCTCTTTACATTTTTAAAAAAATATCATAAAGTAATAAACCAAATAATCTGATCAGCTTTTATAAATTAACTTTAAAGTTTCTACACAAATATCCATAAGTATTTAAGTTCAAAAGTAATTTTCTGGCAAGTTAAAAAAAAAAAAATTACAAAATAATTTCAAAATCAAATAAAAGTAAACTAACAATGCAGAATACTGCAAAACCCCACCCATTATGCCTATAAATCCCCACACACATCAATAAAAAACAACCTATTTTGTGCATTACCTCACTTCACATATAAATTTTGATTATATCATGTATTTGATTTTTTAATAATGTTATAATCAATGCTGCTTCTCATTTTCTAGCACTAATATTTTTTATAATAAATTAGGAAAAGTAGAACATATATATAGAGAAAGGTTAGAAACGATGACTGCAGGTACTCAGTTATCGATACTTAAAGGACTGGAGCAAGTGTACGGCAATTGCATGCAAATATGATCAGCCTTGGGGAGATACACGTCCTCTCATCCCCACCCAGCCTACCACCCATCCCCACCCCCATGCGCGGACTGTCTCTTGTCTCATGAACTCAACTATACTATACGTTTAATTTCTTGTTGAACTTTCCCTTTATCTCAATTATTATCCAATTTTTATTTAAGTTGAGTACTTCAGATACACATAGAATTTATAACTATTTAGTCAAAGCACATATTACACAAAATAATAATTTTCCTTTTTAATACAAAAATAAAATAATTTGGGAATTGTATAAGAGTTATAAAGGCATGTCGGTAAATTTGTTTACCACCTTGAAATAGATAATTAAATAAAATAACTATCTTAGAAGGAAAATCTTGTGCCTTTCAAGCATCATTTTTTAATATTGATTAATATAACTAAAGTCCGACACGCAGGGGCTGCGTAAACTAAGCAGATTTCTCTCGTGCTGGTATAGTACACTTGTTATTTCATCTCACCACATATTCTCTACTTCTAAGAAAAACCGATGAGTCAAATGGGATGGGGTGGGGGCTGAAGGCTGAACACAAGAAAGTACGAATAACTCTGTAAGTACTTGAGTTACAAAAAAATGTACAGAACAAACATTGTACTGAGAACTTCAGTAGTTAAAACAAGAATGATTCTATAACATTTTACGATCCGACCCATAATAATGAAGATATTTTGAATGTTTGAATTTCCCCTACTTCTCTGGTCCAATTTTCAGTCCAATCTCAAATATGATCTTTTATGTTGAATAATACGTTTTTTGATATCGAGTACAAGAATTTAGAACCTTAATAATTAAGGTTCTAAATTCTTGTCTAAATTTCTCTTCAAAATAGAACCTTAATAATTAAGAATTCTAAATTCGTTGTTCGATGGTGTCCATCAATTATATGATGACACCATCGCACAACGAATTTGCATGCCTTTCGCATATTAAAGGTTCAATAGAAACAATATTTGGCATTTCAGCTTAGAATAAAGAGATTCATTTATAACTGCTTATTGTTATCAGGACACGAGTAGGAGTGTGGGTCCATCGATGCCTGAAAACTAAAAAATCCAAATATCTAAGTTAATAGAAGTCTTAGAGAACATATGTTATGACAGACAAATTTTATAGACAATTAAATTTACAATAAGATTGTTCTATAACACTTTTTTCGATCCGACATATAATAAACGGAAATATTACGAATTTTCAATTCTCTCTCCCCCACTAATCCGCCCCCGCCCCCACCTCGTCCGATTTTAGTCGTTAACGAACTTCATTTTTTTTTTTTTTTTTTTTTTTTTTTTTTTTTTTTTTTTTTTTTGTTTTAACAAAAATTCACATTCCACAGTAGAACGAGAAAACAATATTGCGGACTGCTAGAGCGGCAACAAACAAATATACATATAAAATTTATATATATATAGATATATATATAGGTAATTCTGAGCTATTATCCGGTTAACTTCAATTCCCTCCATACTGTAATATTACATTAGTGTAGTGCTGAATATTAATATTCAGTCCTAATTATGTGTCGGAAAACGAAAATATATTAATAAACTTAATTTAGTAGTCGTCTGGCTCACTATCGGTATCTGGCTCATGAACGACGCGAGATAAATTTTGTAACACTAAAATTTCCAAAATACGCCATCGGTGGTTAAAACCGAGGGTGGGGGTTTTCTTGTTCTAACTTTAGTATAAAACAAGAGTACATCACATTTTTAGGGCGATTGGTCAGATCTACAATGGCGAGGACGAGCAACCTCGCGTCTTTCATGAGCCAGATACCGATAGTGCCAATCTGACCAATCGCCCTAAAAATGTGATGTACTCTTGTTTTATACTAAAGTTAGAACAAGAAAACCCCCACCCTCGATTTTAACCACCGATGACGTATTTCGGAAATTTTAGTGTTACAAAATTTATCTCGCGTCGTTCATGAGCCAGATACCGATAGTGAGCCAGACGACTACTAAATTAAGTTTATTAATATATTTTCGTTTTCCGACACATAATTAGGCCTGAATATTAATATTCAGCACTACACTAATGTAATATTACAGTATGGAGGGAATTGAAGTTAACCGGATAATAGCTCAGAATTACCTATATATATATCTATATATATATATATATATATATATATATATATATATATATATAACATTTTCGTCATCTATATATTATCGATAGAACATTTGAAGACATTTTTCCGCGTCATGAGTACAACCTCAATAGCTGATTCACTAAAAAGAAAAATCAAGTTCGTTAATGGCTGAATTTTGACCAGTGAGATGGAGGGGGGGGGGTTTAAAGGGGGAATTTCGAAAATTCGTAATATCACCATTTACTATACGTCGGATCCAAAAGGTCTATAGAACCAAATCTTTTTGAAAATTAAATGTACTATAAATATTGGTATATACATTTATTCTCTATCTTGAATATTACCGAGATATTTGCATTTTTTCAGTTTATTAAGCCTTCAGCAAACCCTCACTTTTACTAAGTTTCCGTAAACAGTACTCAATATGTTCTGGTGCCCTCCAAGTTCTTGGACTACTATAATTTAATTGATTGAGATAAAAAATATTCTGATTCATTATAAATTAAAGTACAAGATATAGTAAATAGTTTTAAATACAATTAATATGTTATATTTTGATATATTTCAGTAATTGTTTTTCTTTCCAGTGTGAGATTGGCAGACCCGTTTGTTAAAGATTTCTTGTTATCGTTGGTCTTTATACTCTCAATATTCACGATGGTATTCCCATTACCATTATGTAGATTTATCTATTGTTAAACTTCTCGAGGGAAATCTGCTTAGTACGCCTCCCCCTGCTTGACGGACTTTTAATTATAGTATAGTTAGTAAAATTACAGGACTTAAAGTTCTTTATGTTATCAAAATATCTTATTTTTTAAAATAGTTAAATCTTATTACTAGCATACGCTTATGAAAAATGATATTTGGTGGGTTAGAACTGAAATAGATAGGCCAGCATAATGTTTCAATTATTTATCTTAACAAGCTGGAAGTGGGTGATCTTTCGTGACGTCATGCAAAACATCTGAATGATTGTCTCCGACCTCTATTTCAGTCCTATCTATTTTTTGATGTAGAACGAGTCGTTCGCGAACGTCGAGCAATTTAGCTCTTTGTTACTAAGCTTGAATGTGACAGATTCCTTATCTGTGGAGTTTATACTGTTAATTTTCTAATATTTGTCGTCAATGAATAGTCAGGAAGAAAATGATGGTCCGCAGAGGCACGAAGACATGCCATTAGTGAATGTTGACCCTTTCCGCCTTGTCAGAAAAGGGGAATTTAGAGAAGTTGGCAACCAAGCTATTTGGACTCTATCCTCCTGCAAACCAGGTATGATTTCGTAAAGTGCATCAGCTTCCATTTATGAAATCCATCCCGAAACATGGGTTTTTTTTTTTATATAATAGTACTTATTTCAAACTGGAATTAGTTAAAATATGTAGCTTTTGTAGCATGCATTAAGTATGCACAACATTGCTATATTTAAGTTCATATTATATAAAAGAAATAGCTGAGAGGGCTTTAATTGCCAAAATAGGACACTTGCAACTTATTGGAAGGCTTAAATGAGAACTAGCTAATTGGTGTAGAGAAATAAACCGGCTTATTATAACAACTTTCTTATCGTAGAACAAGTGATGTTCATTAACTAGTATTTTCAAACTCTGGAAACAAAAACAATAAATGCAGTTAGTAATTTGCTTACATTGTATTATTATAGATATCATAGGTTATGTATTTTATAAGTTTTTATTGGTTTAACTTTTGGTGGCGAGTTCAATTCTCACCTGGGCAAATAGGAATTTATTTAGTGACAAACTCATTAAATAATATCCTTAGTCCCACCCTGGCTAGAAAAGGGTGGTAGCCTGTAGATAACTCGCCCCAATAGCCTTAGTTGCATGAAGTGGACATTAATAAATAAATAAAAATAAGTAACTTTTGGTGATATGTATTTATTAAAAATTTGCAAGGATACTTGGTGATAGGCTTCGCCCGGAAATTAGTATGGCTTATTATAAGGAAGGCGTAAGTGCTAATTCACATACCGAGTTTGGTTTAGTTCAGTTGAGTTTTTGTGCCAAATAAAATTGTTGTCTTCCGCAGAAGTTTTTAATGTATAACTCATTTATACTTAGGTATACGACAAAAGTTACTCCAAATAACAAAATAAACAACTTTTGTTATGTGCATAATTGCCAAAAATGCATTAGAAAACGAAATATTGGTATTTTTAATTTCAGCCCTCCCTTATAACCCCCACTCCAGTTCGTCTCAGAGAATAGTAACATAGCCTAAAGTCTAAGTTGGGTTAGTAGTAATATACATACCAAGTTTCATAAAATTTGGTTCAGCCGTTTATGCGTGAAAAGGTAACAAACGAACAAACAGACACCAAAGATACAAAATGCAGTTATGTTGTCTATGACATGTGAAACGAAAAGTTATCGTGAAATTTCGCAAAAAAAAATAAATGTACAGACAGAGGTTACAATTTTATATATATATATATATATATATATATATATATATATATATATATATATATATATATACTAGCTAAGGTACCCGGCGATGCCCGGGAAATCATTGTTGACTGACTAATGATGGTATTCTTATAGTAAGACTTCAATGTGTACAAATACACTTCCCTCCACGACGTAATGTTTTTGCGAAATAGCCAATCCTAAAGGGTAAATTTTGGGTATTAATAGAATAGAAATTTTCGTTATGAAGAATAAATGAAAATGTGTTGTTAATGTATCCCTCTACTTTTTGACTCACCGTTTTTGAATAATTCAAACCATTATCATGAATAACATGTATTACAATTAAATATCATCTATAATGAACATATTTCCTTCTAAAACCCAATCCGAGCACATATAGTTTAAGCATAGTTTAGCACATAAGGTTATATTCATAATAGAAGATCTCAGTGGAAATCACTACCCGTTATGCCAGCATTTGACAGGAAATAAGTAAACTCAATTAACTTTATTAGCCTCCCATCTATTTCCGCTCTCGCATTAGAGTTATCAACATTCTTCTCCTTAAATTATTATATTATTATAATATAATAATATACAGAATATTATTGTAATAATTTATCTACCTGATGGAATTAAATAATAGTGTTAACCTAAAAATAAATTCATTTATATTCAAAAAACTAGTTGAGGGGAAGAGATCGCAACCCTCCCTGCAACCTAAGTAATACTTTAAACAATCACATCGAGTTTAAACGCATATTGTCTTCTGTCATTATGCCATTACCATTATCATTTAATTGTTATGAAAGTACAAATTTTTTTCAATATCATGAAGATATCGGAAATAAGATAATATATTACCAAAATCAAAGAGTTTGATTCCCTACTACTTCCACTATCACTCCTTGAGGAAATTCAGCATGATTCTGTTCAAATAATACATTATACTAATTAAATAATTGAAATCCTCTTATAGTTTGAATTTCTATTGGAAATAGTTTGAATTTCTTATTGTTAAATAAATAACAAAGTTATTTTCTAGAGAAAATAAATAAATGAGGGGAGGGGGGGGGTGGAGATATATATGTAAGTATGGAGAAACATACTTTCATTTACTATTACTTAATATTTAAGATACAGAGAATATGTATATAGCTACATTTATAAATAATTGAATTTACAATAAAATAGGTTCTATACACTATTTCAATCTATATATATATATATATATATATATATATATATATATATATAAAATTGTAACCTCTGTCTGTACATTGATTTTTTTCTCGAAATTTCACGATAACTTTTCGTTTCACATGTCATAGACACCATAACTGCATTTTGTTTCTATCGTGTATGTTTGTTTGTTTGATTGTTTGTTACCTTTTCACACATAAACGGCTGAACCGAATTTTATGAAACTTGGTATGTATATTACTACTAGCCCAACTTAGACTTTAGGCTATATTAATATTCTCTAAGACAAACAGGAGTGGGGGTTATAAGGGAGGCCTGAAATTAAAAATAGTGATATTTCGTTTCCTATTGCTTTTTCAGCAAATATGCCTATAACAAAAGTTGTTTATTTTGTAATTTAGAGTAACTTTTGTTATATGCACTTTTGCCGTATACGGAAGTATAAATGAGTTATACGCTAAAAACTATAGCGGGAGTCAACAATTTTATTTGGCACAAAAGACTCAACCGAACTAAATAAAACACTCAGTATGTGTATTAAGCACTAACGCCTTCCTTATAATAAGCCATACTAACATTTCTAGGGACTGGCAGAAGTGGGGGTTATAAGGGAGGCCTGAAATTAAAAATAGTGATTTCCTATTGGGGTTACGGCAAATATGCACATAACAAAAGTTGTTTATTTTGTTATTTAGAGAAATTTGCTCAACACTTCTTTTCAATATGAACTACCAGGTACCTCAAATGAAAAATTGATTTAAATGTATGTCAATATTTTCTCATTAATAATTCAAATCTATGCATAATGCACAGGAAATGGGAAATATGACAATATGCAGGACAATGAAGCCTTACATAAAAAAATAATTTTATTATTAACAAATCCACAGAAACGACGGGTGTTAACCCTAAACATTGAGACGGGTAAATGTCAAAATATTGTGCAAAGTAAAGCCTTACCAAAAAAATACCACACCATTCAGCCTCAAATGAATTCCCGAGCGAAGCCGGGTTCCTTAGGTAGTATATATATATAAAATTGTAACCTGTGTCTGTACATTGATTTTTTTTCGTGAATTTTCACGATATCTTTTCGTTTCACATGTCATAGACACCATAACTGCATTTTGTTTCTTTCGTGTGTGTTTGTTTGTTTGTTTATTTGTTACCTTTTCACGACTTGGTATGTATATTACTACTAACCCAACTTAGACTTTAGGCTATATTAATTTTCTCTGAGACGAACAGGAGTGGGGGTTATAAGGGAGGCCTGAAATTAAAAATAGCGATATTTCGTTTCTTACTGTTTTTTTTAGCAAATATGCACTTAACAAAATAAACAACTTTTGTCAAATGAACACTTTCGTCGTATTCCGAAGTTTAAATGAGTTATACGCTAATGACTATAGCAGGAGTCAACAATATTATTTGGCACAAATGACTCAACCGAACTAAACCAAACTCAGTATGTGAATTAGCACTAACGCCTTCCTTATAATAAGCTATAATAACATTTCTAGGGACGGGCAGGAGTGGGGGCTATAAGGGAGGCCTGAAATTAAATATAGTGATATTTCGTTTCCTATTGGGGTTTTGGCAAATATGCACATAACAAAAGTTGTTTATTTTTTTATTTAGAGAAATTTGCTCGACAATTCTTTTTCATATGAACTACCAGGTACCTCACCTGGAAAAATTAATTCAAATTATAATATATTATTATAATATTTTGTCCTTAATAATTTAAATCTATGCATAATGCACAGGAAACGGGAAATATGACAATATGGTGACAGTGAATTCTTACATAAAAAATTAATTTTATTATTAACAAATCCACAGAAACGACGGGTATTAACCCTAAACACTGGGATGGGTAAATGTCAAAATATTGTGCAAAGTAAAGCCTTGCCAAAAATATACCATCACCATCCAGCCTCAAATGAATTCTCGGGCAAAGCTAGTCCAACTATAATAATTTTCAAAATTCCCCTCCCTTAGTCAGATTTCAGCCTTAACAAACTTCATCTTTATTTTTACATAAAACATTTAAATATTCATTTTGTTAACAATAAAACATAAATTGCAACCGCTAGAGGATTAACAGAAATATATATCAAATTTTGAATGGACCTCGTTTTCATTATCTCATTCATTGGATTGATGGACATATGGAGAAATTTATCGGAATCATCCTCAATAGCTGATTTGCCTGCTGGGAAATCTTCTAAAATGTGGTCCCAACATAAATCTCTTGGCTGGAGGATATAAATGAATGTATCCATGGTTGAAAAAATGATCAACACCCCCTTACTTTATATCTCCTTATCATTCCAGAATATCCTCTTTTGAGGGCCCAGCACAATTTCTTCTAATGTCCATTGATCCTACCCAGGATATGAGAGAATGAGGTCCCTTTCGAAACTATCTATATCAATTCTTATAGATCAGGTTCATTAATGGCTAAAATCGGGGCCAGCGAGAGGGAGGGAGTCTTAGGGTGCCTCCCATTTTGAAAATTCAAAATATCCCTGTTATAATAAAACAGATCAAACAATTGTATAAATCTAATTTTAATTTTGGTAATACATATTTTTTTCCATATCTTGAATAGTTGGCATTTTTTTAGTTTTCAGCTTTCAGTAAGCTGCCACTCCTGCTCATTTTCGTATTAACAATAAGCTTAAATGCCAAATATTATTTTCATTGAATGTTTACTGTGAGAGATTTGTGCAAATATTTTTGATGAGACCTCATCATTTAAAATTTTGCTTTGAAAACTGCATGATTTACCTTTGATGTACAACGCACTCAATATTTATGCAGTTAATGTGAAATTAATGATTAGTTAATGGCTGAAATTCAAAACATCTTGATAAAATTAGTCTTATCAATCTTGAGTCAGATCAACTAATTTTATTTAACCAATGTTGTTGAAATTTTAATTTTTTACTATTGTTTTGTATACGCTTTCTCTGACTTGAATATTAATGGAGTTATTCCGCTGTCACTGAGCATATCCAGTCCAACTAGCATTCTAATTATGGTTTACTTTTTATAATACTCGGATGGGTTGGTGTTTCAGGATTTGGTGTGGACCAGCTGAGAGACGACCTCCTGGACACTTACTGGCAGTCGGACGGGCAGCTACCTCATCTCATCAGCATACAGTTCAAAAAGAAAACAGTCATTGCTGATGTCTGCATGTACACTGACTACAAAATGGATGAAAGCTACACTCCCTCAAGGTATTATTATTATTACTTCCTTTATGTGATGAAATAAGTTGTTTCTAAATAAGGAATCATTCTTGGAGATAGCGTAATTCCAGCGTAATTTAAAATTTATATTTTCCTATTCATGTTTCCACTTATCCTACCTAGAACAAGAAGAATAGCACTTCATCAAAGAATTAAGTGTGACTGCTCATCAATGGTGACTTGCTGGCTACACAGCTAAACCATCAATCATATGACATTAAGAAAAAAAGTAAATGGTATTGAAATAAAAGTTGAGATAAAAAGGATAAATAAATAAATAAAATGTCCAAATATGTATATATAAATATTAAAACTAAAAAAAAAAACATGTAAATAATAATTTAAAAATATATATAAATGTACAACTTTCGGCGGGTTTCAAGATGGTCTCATTGCATCGAAAGCACAATGCCAGCTGTACTCCACATTAGCCAGTGACAACGGTCTCCTCCAACAAGTATGACAACAATATATTAATGTGATGGTTGATTAATAGCTTTGAATCCAAGATCAGGGGTCTCCAAACTTTCCAGCCTTAGGGCCATACTGATTACTCCAGTAAGTTCCGAGGGCCAAAACCATATTATCATTGTTGCCGGTGGTTTTTCAGAATCTTTTGATACTGACATTGAAACCCTAGCCCCGGAACTTCAAATGGAAATGATTGATCTACAGTGCAGTGATGTAATTAAGAACAAATATCAAAACTCATCTTTGTTGGAATTTTATAAGAGTCTTCCTCTGACACAATTTGATAATTTGCTCGTGGGCTGTTTTCTGTTTTTGGTACTACTTATTTGTGTGAGAAGACCTTCTCCAAAATGAAGTACACAAAAAATGTTTACAGATCTAAATTAACTGATGAGCATCTTAAATCTTTTTTAATAATTGGTACAAGTAAAATTAGTCCACAACTACAAACTATTGTCAGTGGAAAATCTCAATTACATAAATCTCATTAGTATTTCATATGTCATTATGCTTGTTATAAGTTATGTTTTTATTTAAAATGTATAAAATGTTAGTTGGTTTCATTTCAATAATTTGTTAGTTATTATATACTGAAGTTAAATTTTCTGCATATTATACATGTCTTTACTCATTGTAATTCTGTGTTTCTTTATCAAACTTATCACAAAAACAATAACAATAAGCCTACAACAATGTTATGAGTAGATAGCCCATGACCATATCAATGTAGATGTCATACACTCAACCGCAAAAAAAAAACCGGACACTTCATTTTTGTCGTATTAAAAAGCTAATTTTCAGTAATTTTCTTTATGTGGGTATTCTAGTTATTACAGAGAATTTAGAGTCTAAGTCCATTGAACTAATCCCTTCAGGATTAGTAAACAATTAGATAAAACTCAGATTAGATTTATTTGTCCTGAAGTTGATCTATTCTAAACTGTAAGTAGTTTTTCGCACATTTAAACATCTTTAATTATTAACCAAGCATTTTCTTTAATTAATGTTTTATTTTTATTTCGGTCCAGAATAATGGGTCTTTTAAGCTTAGGTGGAAGGCCGGAGCTTACGTTACATTGCCGAAACGCTTAGGGTAGCAAAGTCTACCATTCACTGTAATAAAAATGAAGAATAATTTTTTTTTTTTAAATGTGTTAATTTATCTTTTTCTTTTTTTTATTTTGTATTTTTTTGTAAATAATTAATAAAAATTTTACACTTTTGGCAGATTTTGATTAAATAACCTATAGATCATCCAGTTATTATTATTATTAAAAAGATTAATATACATATATATTAAGTATTTAACAAAATTATAAGACTAAATCTAAGTGTCCGGTTTTTTTTGCGGTTGAGTGTATTAATAATTATTCAACATAAAATTAGAATACTTCAGTAAACTAAATTTAATTTGCTATAAAAAATATGTTCTCTAAAAGGAGTTTTCAAGTATGCTAGCTCTCCGCGGGCCGGATGTGGCCCTCGAGCCGTAGTTTGGAGACCCCTGTCCAAGATAATGGATTGAGTTAGGGGCAGCCAGTCTTCACCTTCAATCCCAACATTCTTCAAAAACTCTGCTGTCTTTTTCAGAATTGGTCCAGAATGAATATGATGTCCATACATATGTATATTTAATTTTTTTTTTTTCCAATGCCGTGGAAAAAAGGAGAGTTGATGATATCACAGGACTCAATGATTTCATTTCAAATATATTTGAAGGTAAGGTCATTGGGAAGAGGGCAGTCTGAAAATACTTTTTAAAGACACCAAACTTCTTACGCTCTTGATCAGTTTAAACTCAAAATAAATGCTCATAAAACAAAAGTTTTGGTCGCAGAGAAGAATGAGTGCCAAGGAAATATAAATATTAGAATTGGAAATATTGTACTTGAAAAAGTGAAGGAGTTTTGTTAGCAAGGGAGCATCATTAGTGAAAACAATGATGTAGAGCTGAAGCCGATAGAAGAATAGCACTTGCTAAACAAGCCTTCCATAGCAAAAGGATTATTTTAATCTTATAAGCATTTAAGCTGGATACCAAAAAAATGTTTGCTAAGTCTTTCGGTTGGAGTGTACTGTTATGGGAGTGATAGTTGTACACTCCACAAAAGGGAATGTAATAGGTTGGAAGCAATGGAAATATGGATTTGGCGTAGAATCACTAGGACAAGTTGGACTCCAAAAAAATCCGCCATGGAAGTCCTAAATTAGGTAAGTGAGAGCAAAAGTCTTATCAAGGCCATGGAGAAAAGAAGAGTGAAACTTCTTGGGCATATCATAAGGCACAACGACTTCATTACTAATATATTTTAGGGGAAGAAGGAGGCCTTGAAAACCCTGTTTTGAAGACATCAAGGATATTATGGCTTTCAGCGGGTATAGTAATATGAAAAAAAAAACAGCTTACAAAAAGAAGACAATGTTTGCAAGAATAATCCACATAAATCATAATGTATATTATAAAATTGTAACCTCTATCTGTACATTGATTTTTTTCGCGAAATTTCACAATAACTTTTCGTTTCACATGTCATAGACACCATATCTGCATTTTGTTTCTTTCGTGTATGTTTGTTTGTTTGTTACCTTTTCACGCATAAACGGCTGAACCGAATTTTATGAAACTTGGTATGTATATTACTACTAACCCAACTTAGACTTTAGGCTATATTAATTTTCTCTGAGACGAACAGGAGTGGGGGTTATAAGGGAAGCCTGAAATTAAAAATAGCGATATTTCGTTTTCTATTGGTTTTTTGGTAAATGTGCACATAACAAAAGTTGTTTATTTTGTTATTTAGAGTAACGTTTGTTATATACACTTTTGTCGTATACCAAAGTTTAAATGCGTTATACGCTAAAAATTATAGCGGGAGTCAACAATATTATTTGCCAAAAAAGACTCAACCGAACTAAATAAAACTCGGTATGTGTATTAGCAGTGAGGCCTTCATTATAATAAGCCATACTAACATTTCTATGGACGGGCAGGAGTGGGGGTTATAAGGGAAGCCTGAAATTAAAAATAGCGATATTTCGTTTCCTATTGGTTTTTCCGCAAATATAAACATAACAAAAGTTGTTTATTTTGTTATTTGGAGTAACTTTTGTTATATACACTTTTGTCGTATACCTAAGTATAAATGAGTTATACGTTAAAACTTTAGCGGGCACTAACGGCTGAACCGAACTTAACAAAACTCGGTATGTCAATTAGCATTAATTCTTCCATGATTATAAGTTATATTAAAATTTTTAGGTTCGAACGGGAGGGGGGTAAAAGGAAGGCCTGAAATAAAAATTCACCATATTTACATGTATAAGAGACGGGAAATATAAAAATATCGAAGACTGTGATGCCTTATCGAACAAATAATTCTATTATTAGCAAATCCACGGCAAAGATGGGCATCAATCCTAAACACTGGGACGGGTAAATGTCAAAATATTGTGCAATGTAAAGCCTGCTAAAAAATACCATCACCATTCAGCCTCAAATGAATTCCCGGGCGAAGCCGGGTATCTGAGGCTAGTGTATATTATAAAATTTGTTTTGCTGGATATAGGAGTACAAGTCTGGGAACAGGTCTTAATAACTGGAAGTCTTCTCATCAATTTCTTTATTAACATGCAAGGCCTTTCAGCACCATCAGGTACTAACAAACAAAACAAAGATGAAACATGTTTGAGATCATGCAATGAATCTAACAACTTCATTCGAAATGTTTAACCCACTTTTAACTACGTACTAACATCAGCCTTACTAATTGTCCTAACATATAAAAATTGAAGTCAATCATATAAAACTCATCATGATCTAAAGGCTATGCCTTTTTTTTTTTTCTCCTCATAGTAGCCCTGTGAGGAGTTATTTATTCGAATACATGTTCCATTGCCACATGGCATATTACATGTATTATTATGTTTAAATACATCATTATTTTACAATAAATATTTGTTTATCAACTGTCTATTCAAATATTCAAGAAATAAAATTTAAAAAAATAATAAAAATAAAAATAAAATACAATATTAAAATAAGTATGGTAATTACAAACAAAATTAATAAATGAAATGAAAAGTAAAGAAATAAATTCAATAAGAACAAAAGCATATCAATTAAAATTAAACTTAAACTCAATGATGTTTAATTTGCGAGTCTATGTAAGGTAAATATATTGAATTATGATTCCCATTCGTCACAATCAACTTCACATTCTAATGAATTTTTGCTACATCCATATCTATACTTTTGATAAACTTTATAAATTCTTTATTATATTTGTTAAATATAATATGAGGTGGTTCTGGCCAATAACCTCCTTTTAAAGTTATGTTCATTATTAAATTTGTTCTATTTTGACTAAATGCTGTGCAGTCATAAAGTACATGTAAAAACGTTTGCGTTGTCTGTGAGTCCATTTGTCATTGCCTTGAATTTTAAATCTTGTTAAATAATGTCCTGTCTGTCCATGTTCCGTTAGAAATTGTGTGCATTTGTGATGGTGACTCTTAATTGTGTTGTAGTTGTTGTGAGTTATATTTGGTATGTATTGATGTAAACTGTAAGATTTGTTACATGTCGTCCATTCTCTGTTCCACTTTTGTATTGTGTCGGTACGTAAGTCCATAGTCCATAGTGATAATATTTTTAAATTGTTTTATTTAGCTTCACCTGTTTATTTTTTATTATTTTAATTAACAATTAATAAGGATATTTAAAATTTTCTAGTTCTAGACAAAAGAATATACATTAACAGTTTTATACAATAGAGCTACATTTCTATTATGCTTGGTATTGGATCACTGACATATACTTCTATCATCAAGTTAAAAATGTTATTGTGTATGATGTAGAATGAATTTAAATGCAATCCTCTCTAGATAATATTATGCGATTCTGTTTGATAAAATTCAAGCTGTTTTGGAGATGCTTGATAACATTTTTAATTTGATGATAGAAATATCCGTCAGTGATCCAATGCCAAGCATAATTAAAATGTATCTTTATTGTATAAGACTGTTAACACTCCAGTAGTCGTGCCCAGCTTTGCTACAAAAGTAGCAAGTGCTGTATCTGTCAGATCACATTTCAATCCCAGTAATAGTATAACCTTAAACTGCAACATTTGAAAGGAAATTAAAGTGTAATATTGTTACTTACAAATAAATTTATTTTATGACAAAAAACATTAATTAAAATAACAGAAGTGATAGTAAACAAGTATAATATAAATATATACAAAATCAGTCTTCTATATTGACAAAGCAGGCTTTTTTCTTTGTAGATTCATTACTTTTCATTCTTCTGAGTTTATATTTCCGAATTAACTTGTCTTTCTTCAATATTTTCTTCTTCAACTGTATCCAGGTCTTCATCTCCTATTTCATATTCTACAGCAGGAGGGATGTGATGTACACCACCACTTTCTTCATCCACGTCTACCTCAAATAATATTCTATGTATTTTCTTCGTATCTTCATCATTTGGAACATCATAAAAAATGCTTGGGGAAGACATTTTTGTTCTGGATCAAATAAAATTAAAAATTTAAAAAGTACAAATTAATAAATTTTGTATTAATTTAAAACAAAAGTGGTCGCACTGTATCTAACAGATCTTCTCCCTCCAGTTTAACAAAATAAATTTACTATCGTTATTATCGCTGTGAAATGTTTTAATTTACTTAGTTAATTTAGTATTTAATTAATTTAGTTAATATTATAATGTATTGTTTTAGATCGATTTACAATGAAGGAAAATAATTATAAAATAAACACAAATACTTACAGGAGAGGTCGTGCTGTATCTAGGAGATCGATGGTAATCTGATGACTCTATGTTAAATGTTTGAAGGTCTGCACTAGTCTGTCTAGGCTCGGCACCCCCTTCTAGCAAGATAGGAAGCAAAGGATGTCTGCCAATGGAATATGAAAGCTATCAGCGATCTCACAGATCAGGCACGAATACTGGAGTGTTCACACGTTAGATGCTGTGTATGCCCCGGGGGCATGCACCGATCCCAACGTGTGTGCGTTTTCAGTTTTAAAACATCATTACCTAAGTGCGGCGGATATTTTTTTTGTTTTTATGAATAATAACGATTCAGATAACTAAAGGAGTCATTAGGTTGTTTGATCAGTGTATATGATAAAGAAATGAGGTATTTTTCATGTGCCGCACTGAATACATAACTGCTTTTATCCAGTGCTGTACATGCCCCCGGAGGCAGGCACCCCCTCGACTTCAGTGATCAGATGGCTTCATACCATACGCCAGTACGAAAGTATATAAAATGGTATCGCAAGGTAATGTTTGAGGTGCTGTTTGGCACAAGTGTGGTCAATTCTTAGATAATATATAATTTACGGTCCTTCAATAAATTAAAAATTACAGAATTTAAGCGAGCCTTAGCTGAAAATTTAATTACTTAAAGTAATGTTAAAGACATACTTTTACCTTCATCAATTAACTCCCGCAGAAGGCATCATACATTTATTAAACCGGATGCGCCTGGAAGGAAAAAAAGAAGAGTTTACATTGGGTGCTATCAAAAATTACGATAATGCATGTCCAGCAAGGAGGCCATGAAAAAAGTTTGCCGTGTTATTAGTTTTTGTGACATATGCACCAGAGTAATAATCCAGGGTTTTACTTGGAATGTTTCAATAGACATCATAATAATTAGACTTCTTATTATGTTATTCAAGAAAAATTCATAATCGAAGAATTTGAATTATATATATATATATATACAGGGTCCGGCAAAAAAACCTCCCTGATTTCAATAGGCATTTGCAAAAAGAATAAGAATCATACAGAACAATTACTTATATTTGTGAATAGCCTATATAATGCCATTTTACATCACTGAGTATACTTTACTTGGTTTTGAAAATTATGCCCGATATATGATGTCCCCCATTGTTAAGACATTCACGAAGTCTTTCCCTGAAGTTGTCCATAGTTCTTCGTGTACCTTCCCTTGGAATGGCTGCCACTTCCTGCCTAATGACATCTTTTAGTTCTTGCAGAGTTCTGGGACGATGTTTGTACACTTTAGCCTTTAGGTAGCCCCACAGAAAGAAATCACAAGGTGATAAGTCGGGTGACCTTGGGGGCCAGGAAATGTCTCCTCTTAAAGAAACAAGACGTCCAGGGAACAACTCTCTTAACATTTCCATGGACCACCCAGAAGTATGAGCTGTGGCTTCGTCCTGTTGGAACCAAACTTCTTCTTCCTCATGGTCTAAAACAAACTGGTTGATCTTGGGTTGGAGAAATGTCTCTATCATGTGACAATAGCGATCGGCATTGACCGTTACTGTTTGTCCATCTTCTTCAAAAAAGTACAGTTCCCACACACCAAATTCCGCAACGGCGCACCAAACTGTGACTTTTGGGCTGTGTAGTGGTTGTTGGTGGAGTTCCCTAGGATTTTCTGCAGCCCAGTAGCGGAAATTCTGTTTGTTAACAGTTCCACACAAGTGGAAGTGGGCTTCATCAGAAGAAATGAAGACAGCATCTGGGGGAATGTTTTGCAAAATGTCATCACATGCAGCCCCCGCGAGTTTCATAATCTGAACACTGAAAATGGCACGTACGCCGCTACGGAACAATACCCCCTCCACATCTCTACCCCCACTACAACTGTATTTTACAAGTTCTTTACTTATTCAGGTCTAAATTTTGATAACATATGTCAAATTACTTTTTTTTTAATTATATAGTTTTTTATGATATAATATTACTTGATCCTCTTCCTGGTTTTACTGTCAATTTACTGATGTTAGTTGCAATGATTCAGCAACAAAACCTAAAATTATCTCTTTTCCTTCGACTATTAGGTATTGTTAAAAAACAGATTACAAAAAAAGGTTGCATGTCCCAGGGGGCATGTACCGCCTAAGACAAATACTACCGGGCATGCCCCCGGGGGCATGTACTGCATATAGGGCTAGTATCGCCAAATGACAACAGCAGTTAACGTGTTAAAGTATATTCTTATGTCTAGAGCTAGAAAATTTTAAATATATTTATTAATTATAAAATAGAATAATAACAAATAAAACCTTTTAAAAATACAATCAAAGTATTTGTGTTATTATTCATAACTGTTATATACTTATGTTTTCGATTAATAGTAATATATTAAGGGAAATCTGCAAAAAATGTAAATAAAAATAAAGTAGATTAGCATTTTTATAATTTGAAGTACTGTGTTGCAGGTTGTCAATCCGAGCAGGGTCTAGCTACAACGACATCCAGGAGATAGAGACGGTGGAGTTCCACGAGCCGAACGGCTGGGTGATTATCCCAGTGAAGAGTGCCAAGAACAGCGTGCTGAAGACATTCCTCCTCCAGATAGCGATAATCAGCAACCACCAGAACGGGAGGGATACTCACATCAGGCAGATCAAGGTCCATTCTCCTGTAGAACCATCTCACTCTGCTCCACTCCCTTCCAGATCTTCGCAGTACAATTTCACAACCGTCGAATTCCTCCAGTATACCAGGCTGCGATAAATATTCTCCATACTCCGACAACGCCGTATATACTGTATTCGTGGCTATAGATTTATAAGACGTGATAAACATATATGATATGGTCAAATTTTTATTTTTATATGAGTTTATCGAATTTTTCTTTGTTCAAATAAATCATTTATGACCAATAGCTAATATTTTGGACAATAATTTTCCCCAGTGCTGGTGATGAGGCTGGTAGTGTAGACCAGGTGAATAACAAATCAGATGTGGGTACTTTTTGAATTCCTTGTACATTTATTAAAATTAAATGTTTGGATGCAAATCAGTTACAATTCCAATACATCAGATCAAAAGATGTCTTAGACCTATATTATGCTGTAAATTTGTTGTGCGATCATGTCAACAACTCCTCTCCACTGTTTGACGCACCTTGAATAATTCAAATCATATCATGGATAGCATTTATTATAATTAAATATCATCTATAATTGTATCTATAAAATCTAGCTAATATGCCCGGGAAATCACAGTTTACTGACTAATGATGGTATTTTTTATAGAAAATCATTCAAAAACCAATGGGAATCGGAATATCACAATTTTTCATTTCAGGCCTCCTCATAACCCCCACTCCCGTTTGGACCTAAAATTTTTTATATATCTTGTAATCATTGAAGAATTAATGCTAATTCACATTCCGAGTTTTGTTGAGTTCGATTCAATCGTTAGTGCCTAACAAAATTATTGGGTCCAGCTCTAGTTTTTAGTGTATATCTCGATTATACTTTGTTATACGACAAAAATGAATACTACAAAAAGGTTACTTTAAATAACAAAATAAACAACTTGTGTCATTTGCAGAAAAACCAATAGGAAACGAAATACCACTATTTTTAATTTCAGACCTCCCTTACAACCCCCTCTCCTGCCCGTTTCTAGAAATGTTAGTATGGTTTATTATAATAAAGGCGTTAGTGCTAATACGCATACAGAGTTTTATTTAGTTCGGTTGAGTCTTTTGTGCCAAATAAAATTGTTAACTCCTGCTATTATTTTTAGCGTATAACGCCTTTGTACTTCGGTATACGAAAAAAGTGTATATAACAAAAGTTACTCTAAATAACAAAAAAACAACTTTTGTTATGTTCATATTTGCCGAAAAACCAATAGGAAACGATATATCGCTTTTTTTAATTTCAGGTTTCCCTTATAACCCCCACTTCTGTTCGCCTCAGAGAATATTAATATAGCCTTAAGTCTAAGTTGGGCTAGTAGTAATATATTATATATATATATATATATATATATATATATTATATTATAATATATAAAATTGTAACCTCTGCCTGTACATTGATTTTTTTTTCTCGAAATTGCACGATAACTTTTCGTTTCACGTGTCATAGACACCATAACTGCATTTTGTTTCTTTCGTGTCTGTTTGTTTGTTTCCTTTTCACGCATAAATGGCTGAACCGAATTTAATGAAACTTGGTATGTTTATTACTACTACCCAACTTAGACTTTAGGCTATATTAATATTCTCTAAGACAAACAGCGAGTGGGGGTTATAAGGAAGCCTGAAATTAAAAAATAGCGATATTCGTTTTTCTATTGCTTTTTAAGCAAATGTGCCCATAACAAAAGTTGTTTTATTGTGTAATTTAGAGTAACTTTTGTTATATGTACTTTTGCCGTATACGTAAAGTATAAATGAGTTATATGCTAAAAACTATAGAGGAGTCCATAATTTTAATTTGGCACAAAAGACTCAACCGAACTAAACCAAACTCGGTATGTGAATTAGTACTAACGCCTTCCTTATAATAAGCCATACTAACATTTCTAGGGACGGGCAGGAGTGGGGGTTATATGGAAGGCCTGAAATTAAAAATAGCGATTCGTTTCCTATTGCTTTTTCAGCAAATATGCACATAAACAAAAGTTGTTCACTTTGTTATTTAGAGAAACTTTTGTTATATGCACTTTTGTCGTATACGTAAGTATAAATGAGTTATATGCTAAAAAACTATAGAGGAGTCCATAATTTTATTTGGCACAAAAGACTCAACCGAACTTAACCAAACTCGGTATGTGAATTAGTTTCTAACGCCTCTTCCTTATAATAAGCCATAATAACATTTCTAAGGGTTGGGCAGGAGTGGGGGTTATAAGGAAGGCCTGAAATTAATAATAGTGATATTTCATTTCTTATAGAATTTTTGGCAAATATGCATATAACAAAAGTTGTTTATTTGGTTTATTTAGAGAAACTTTTTTTTTTTATAATATTATCATCGTAAACCGAAGTATAAAGGCGTTATACGCTAAAAACTATAGCGGGAGTCAACAATTTTATTTGGCTCAAAAGACTCAACCGAACCAAATAAAACACTCGGTATGTGTATTAGCACTAACGCCTTCCTTATAATAAGCCATACTATTTCTAGGGACGGGCAGGAGTGGGGGTTATAAGGGAAGCCTTGAAATTAAAAAATATTGAATTTCCTATTGGGGTTTCGGCAAATATGCACATAACAAAAAGTTTTTATTTTGTTATTTAGAGAAATTTGCTCAGCACTTCTTTTCAATATGAACTACCAGGTACCTCAAATGTAAAAATTGAATTCAAATGTATGTCAATATTTTCTCATTAATAATTCAAATCTATGCATAATGCACAGGAAACGGGAAATATGACAATATGCAGGACAGTGAAGTCTTACATAAAAAAATAATTTTATTATTAACAAATCCACAGAAACGACGGGTGTTAGCCCTAAACACTGGGACGGGTAAATGTCAAAATTATTGTGCAAAGTAAAGCCTTGCCAAAAAGATACAATCACCGTTCAGCCTCAAATGAATTCCCGAGCGAAGCGGGTATCTGAGCTAGTATATATATATTATATATACTATCTCATATATTCTGTTCGCCTCAGAGAATATTAATATAGCCTTAAGTCTAAGTTGGGTTAGTGGTAATATACATATATATATACCAAGTTTCGGTTCAAAGAAAATGAGGTCCATTCAAAACTGTGTACATTTATACATTTTACACGTCAGATCAAAAAATTGTATAGACCAATCTTATTGCTAATTAAATTACCTATAAATTTTGATCTATCTATTTTTTCTGTACCATGAATATTAACCGAGGCATTTGAATTTTTTAGTCTTGAGAAGATCATATTTGTTATTGGCCGAAATCTGAGTTGGAATAGTGGGGGAATTCCAAAGTTCATAATATTTCTTTTATTATGTTGGGATTCTAAAGTATTATTATATAACCAATCTTGTTAAACTACAATGGTCTACAATTGTTGTTCTATGCATTTTTTAGCAGATTTCCCTCAAGGGAAATCAGCTATTGAGGGCGTACTCATGACGCGATTTTTGAAAAATTTCTTCAAATATCCATCGATCCTACCCAGGAGATGACGAAAATGAGGTCCGTTCAAAACTATATATATATGTATATATATATATATATATATATATATATGTATATATATATATATATAGAGAGAGAGAGAGAGAGAGAGAGAGAGAGATAGAGAGAGACACACACACTCACACACATATATATATATATATATATATATATATATATATATCTATATATATATATATCTATATATGTGTCTGTTACACACTCTACCGGTCGCCAATTTTTGTTTTGATCGTCACCAAACTCGGTATTTAATCGTTTTGTGTAAAAAGGAAGATCAAGTTCGTTAACGGCTGAAATCGGACCAGTGGGAGGGGGATTTTCAAAAATTCGAAATATCTCCGTTATTATGCATCGGATCGAAATATTGTATAGAACCAATGTTATTGCAAATTAAATTTACTGTAAATATTGTTAGATGCATGTAGTCTAGATCTTGAATATTAACCGCGAGATTTGCAGTTGTAATCTGCGTGTGGTCACCAGTAGGCTATGTTTGGACTTTCCGCCGAGAGCTCTGGTGGCCGTTTCCATAACTATTCGCCCCTCGTGAATAGGTTTAGAGGTTAGGTTAACTGTTTTTTGGGGCTAGAAACTACTGGGTTATTACGCCCTAAATAATGTTTTAGGTTTAGAGGTTTCTTACTACTACAGTTGTTATTCGGCAGATTTCTCTATTGTAAAACTTCACATGGGAGCCCCTGCGTGACGGACTTTTTTTTTATTTCTCAAATGTTAAGTGAGTTATTTGTATTTTCTTGTATTCAGCCTTCAGTATCAGGGGATGGCCTTCCCTCTGACCCTTCTTATCAGGTTTTAACATAGGAATAGTGAATTTGTGATATGGGATCTGAAGTGTATCCTACCAACACGTTGGAAATCTCCTTAGTTTACGCAACTCCTTAGCTTTTTTTGAGTTTAATTTCCATACTCTCCACCATGTCTATCAAATAACATCTGACATTGCTGTGGACTAGTTTGATGTGGTCGTCTCCAGGTTGATGGCTCTTCTCCCTAGAGTGGGAATAAAGCTCTGATCCTGTTCTCATGTGTTCCTTAGCCTTGATCTTCAACTTCCTCTCTGCCCTCCCTACACAATTCAGAAGGTACACCCCTCATCTGTCTCCTAGAGGAGTAGCATGCTTAACCTTAGAGATACAATTCTGCAGTAATGACCCCTTCCTGTATGCTGTTCTAATGCCCTGCCTATTTAGTTTTCTGCCCAGGATCTAAGCAGATTTCCCACAGGAAGGTTTACCACAGATAAATCTACATACTTGTAATACCACCATGAATGTTAAGAGAATAAAAACAAACTATAATAACAAATCTTTCAATCAATTCACCAGTTAGTAATATCTATAATGTAAAGTGTCTAAATTGTAAACAAACAGGGCAGCCATCATCGCAGCACTGAATAGATAGAATCTAGACCGGAAAGAAGAACAATTAATGAAATATAGCTGAATATAACATATTAATTTCATTGGAAACTATTTACTACATATAGTACTGTAAATTATAATGAATCAGAATAATTTTTATCTCGACCAATCAAATTTTAGTATGCCAAAAACTTATGACAGGGGGGGGGGGGTCACCAGAACATATTAGCATGGATCTCATATAATAAAGGGCTCTTGAAAACAATATTTGGTTCTTCGAATAATGTGGTTTACTATATAACGAGTATTGTTTATGTAACATGAGCGGAAATGGGGGGTTTGCTGAAGGCTGAAAAACGCACATATCTCGGTTAATCACGATTGAGTATATATGTATAATGCAATATTCATAGACCATTTAATTTGCAATAAGATTGGTTCTTTACAATTTTTCGATCGGACATATAGTAACGGAGGAATTTCGAAAATCCTCCCCTCTAAACCGCCCCCCTCCCACTGGTTCGATTTCAGCCATTAACGATCTTTCTTTTTACATAAAACGATTAAGTATTGAGTTCAGTAACGATAAAGGAATAATTGCGACCGCTAGAGCGGTAACAGACAAATATATATATATATATATATATATATATATATATATATATATATATATATATATATATATACAATTTTGAACAGACCTCATTTTCATCATTTTCTAGGTAGGATCAATGGACATTTGAAGAAAAATTTCAAAAATCGCGTCATGAGTCCTTAGGGGAAATCTGCTAAAATTCCCCAAGATTTACCCTCATCCCCCAACACCTCTAAAAGTCTCTCACCAATTTTTTACTTAATTTGCAATCATATATTTTCCTGATAAAATCCCGACTGTGTCCATTATGTTTCCCAAGTGGTTTATATAGATTAATTCACTATTATAATTTTCCTCGTCCATTGGAATAGTAGTTTGTCAATGTGGTAAATGAATGGGGTTTCTTTTACTCTGAGGTGTGGATAGACCTTTTCTTTTCATTTATTTATTATTATTTATGTCCACTTTATGCTACTATGGCTAATTAGGATGGGTTATCTACAGGTTACCACCCTTTTTTAGCCAGTGTGACCCTAAGGAGTTTATTTAATGAGTCCGTCACTAAATAAATTTCTATTGCCTAGGGCGGGAACAAACCCGCCACTCTAGGATTACCATGCGAGATTAAGACCAAGTCCTTAACTCCCAACCTGAGCCCCCTGGAAAGACCTTTTGTTTATAGCAATGTCCGTGTGTATAAGCTTAAAATAATTTTTTAGAGCAAATTATTTACTCCTTATTTATTTGCTTTATTGTTTGTGGCTCTGATGGTGGGAATGTAAATTCCTGAAATAGCTAAGCTTGTTTTCAACATACATTGTGAGGAGCCACAAAACTGTGTTCTGAATAACCTCATTTTGTTGGAGACTAAAAACTCAAAATTTTCATAATTAAAATAACTCCTTTACTTTGTACAAGGGAGAAAGAATGTTGATACTCAAAGTACTTATTTGTCAGTGATTAAACCCTTTTACAACTTAAGAACTAAGACCAATCGAATTATGTTTCCAATATGGAAAACTATGATTTACCAATGCAAAATGAAGAAATTTTTGAAAATATGTTGTGGTGTCTACAGGCTGCACCTAGCAATTGATCTCGGAAACAAGTAAACCTGGTTTTCCCGGGACCGAACTAGGGCATAAGGGTGTTACAAGGTCATGCAGTGGTTTACCATTGCCTTCTGCAACAGATCATCCAGCAATAAAGGCAGCATGAGGACAATTCCAATCACACCAATAATGGCATGAGTAGAGAAAATTCCACTTGAAGCCAGAGTTGATACATCGCCTGCACCAGCTGACTAATGATAGACTATTAGCCAGTATGAAAATGCAGACTACAACTTTAATATACCCCCCAGTCTGACATGTTGTAAGTGAGAATTTAGACAATGGGGCTATTTAAAAGTCTGTCATGCAGGGGCTGCGTAGCAGATTTCCCACGTGAAGTTATACAATAGAGAAATCTCCATACGAGAGCCGAACAGTTACGGTAAATGGCTGAACTAACTTTTGGCGGGAAATTCAGTCATCCGTTATCGGTCCACAATTAATAAAAATGCAAATATCTCGTTTAATATTCAAGATACAGAATAAATGTATAGAACAATATTTATAGTAAATTTAATTTACAATAAGGTTGGTTCTATACAATGTTTTGATCCGAAGTTTGGTAACGGAGATATTTCAAATTTTCGAAAATCCCCCCTCTAAACCCCCCTCCCACTGGTCCGATTTCAGCCATTAACGAACTTGATCTTTCTTTTTACATAAAACGACTAAATATCGAGTTTGGTAACGATCAAACAAAAATTGCGACCGCTAGAGCAGTAACAGACAAATATATATATATATATATACAGTTTTGAACAGGATTCATTTTGGTCATCTACTAGGTAGGATTGATGGACATTTGAAGGGAAATTCCGTCATGAGTACAACCTCAATAGCTGATTTCCCTTAAGGGAAATCTGCTAAAATTGTGCAGCATCAAATGTATGGATTAACATCATCCCCTATATTAACAGTAATCCATATATGCATAGTCAACATAAAAGCGAGAATTAATTATTAACTGTCGTAATTGGCATTAAGCATGGAATAAAATACTCCATAAATAAAATACTTCTACTAAAGAGGTTTTCAATTTAGGATCAAGATACAGATTGCACAGGTCTGCAAAAAAATATATTTTTTTTTTCCAGCTGCACGAGATATTTTTACTGAATTATTTGTTTCAGAATGTTCTGATGTAGAATATGATGTCCATTTGTTTCTATCACATAAGGGTTTTTTTGCAAATTCAAACACATAAAATTGGTAAAAGCAAGCGTTTATTTAATAATGATCAAACATAATATTTTTTTACAATCAATGAAACATTATTTCAGGACATATAGTAACTATATTATACATACATTATATATTCATGTTTTTTATGAAACCTTTCTTTTCCTTCATACTTTCCCGAGTCCTTTTCCATCTTTAGTTTCCCGGTTAAGTATCCAACAGTAGTCTGCAAGCATAGTTACATCCCTTCTTTGGTGCCGTCTCTCGATATCATGGGCATCCTGGTGAAACCGCTCCCCCTGTTCTTCACTGTAAGCTGTCAGGTCTTCAGGAAAATAGTCTGCTTGGGAGTGTAAAAAATGGGCCTTCAAGCTCCAGGATAAATATTTATCTCTCATCCATTAAGGCAATCAATAATTTTCTTAGATACTAAGAGTACTATCTAACCTTTGAAATAATTGTAAATAACGTAAACAACCTACTACGGGAAACAGACACATAAAACCTATTGACCAACGGACAACTGACTCAGTACAACTTTTGACAGAGAATGTAGATGGTGCCATCACATCTAGAGCACAATGTCAGCTGTACTCAGCCAGTGACGACGGTCTTCACCGATAGCTATGACAACAATTTAAAATATTCCTCCCAGCCAATATAACAATAAATGTCCACAGGAGGATAAAAAAAACTCCTTATAAAAACCAGCCTTTAACCAAGTGGTAATTTGTCAACAATAGCTAATCTCTTAACAAGGTAGCTTCCGTAACCCTCATTAGTGCTATATCATAATTAACTAATCTTAAACATATAACAATAATAAAATCCTAGATTATATTCACCAATTATAAATAAAATTAAGAATGAAAAGCATAATAGTTATTTAAAATTATCACAGTTGAAACAATTAAATCACTTCAGAATAATAAGTATCACCCCTTAACTATATTTACCTGGTTTAGTCACTTATTGCTAAAATTTTATCAGTAAAAATTTTACGTTGCAATTCTCTAGCAAACTGTACTTTGAACTAAATTAAATTCACAGACATATGATCTTTTTTTTTTAAAAAAAGAAATAACAATAATATTAAATACAATAAAAGGCTTCAAAAACTGGATCCATCGTAGTGGCAAACACCTGGGATATACTTACTTATATGTGTGTGTGTGTGTGTGTTTATATATATATATATATATATATATATATATATATATATATATATATATATACACACACACACACACACACTTTTATGTCCTTATATACACTTATAATAAATCAATAATTGATTCTATCAAAGGCCTATCAAAAATATAGATTTTGATTAAAACTGTTAAAGAGTAAACATTTATTGCTTTGAAATTTACTCTATAACAGCTTTAATTCTAATGGGGCGAGAAAGTAGAAATTCAAAGTATTACCAGATATTATGAAGAGTTGGATGGAAAAATTGTATAAAACGAATCTTGTAAATTAAGTTGGCTATAAATGTTATTCTCTGTCTTGAATATTAACCGAGGTTTTCGCATTTTTTCTTCGGGGCAAATAAACAGTGTTAGTTTCTGAACAGAGGACAAACAAAAAGAGAAAGTATCATCAAATGTCTAACTAATAATTTTATACCTGTTTTATTTTATTCACACCTTATGAAAAAAAGTCCATGTCACAGGTACTGCATAAACTAAGCAGATTTCCCACGTGTGTTAGTGGGGGGTTTACTGAAAGCTGAAAACAAATAAGTAGGAATAACTCGTCTAATACTTGAGTTAGGAAAAAATGCATAGAATAACAATGTTATATTATTTTATGATACGACTAATAAAGAGATATTTTGAATTATCGGATCCCCAACTCTAAACCTCCACCATTCCAATTTCAGTCAATAACAAATATGATCTTTAGCTGACTGAAAAGGTTAAATATCGAATATGGTAGAGATCAAATAAACTTTTTCGAGTAAAGAACGAAAAATCTTAATTGATAACGTCATCACCACATAAAGTAATTGCTTGTATCTCACAAAGTAAAAGTTCAATAGAAACAATATTTGGTATTCAACCTTAGAATGAAGTGGTTCATGAAATAACAGCTTATTGTTAATACTGTTGGTTAATAAATAAAGTAGGATTCCAGAGATAAAATAAGATTTAATACTCAAACATAATCTCCCTCAACTCAGGACTCAGTCTAACTCAGAAAGTACAATATGGCGGGGAACATACACGTTGCCTTATATATTATATAGTAAATTAGAATTACAATATTAATACCCCCCCCCATAATTCTAAATTTTAAAACACAATTTAAGACAAACAAAAAAATTTAAAACGTCAATCCAATATTTTCAACATTAATTTTATGCTTAAGGCCACTTAAGGGCTTAGTTAAGAAGTCTGCAATATTTTTATCAGAAGCAATATACTCTACACAAACATCATTATTTTTAATATGTTCTTTTTCTTTTCTTCCTGAAGTTTTTGTTTTTGTTCCTCAGCTTTACTTTCACTTTCTGTTTTTCACCTTCTTCTTCCTCTTCATTTTCCTTAGCGAATTCTCCCTTTTCTTTTTTCTTAGTTGTGTCTATCTCTGCCTTTATCTTAGTCTCTTCTTCCTCATTTTTTTTCTTAGCTTTTTCTTCCTTCCTCTTATCTTCCTCAATGTTTTGCTTATCCTCTTTCTTTGTCTTGACTTCTTCTTCCACTGGTTCAATATTGACATCCTCAACCCCATTTTCGAAACCGTGAAATGGCTCTACACTTTCCGGTTCTTCATTTAATCGCTCAGAAAAAACAATAGGAATTTCGCAGGGTGTTTTTGAGATTTTATTCGGTTTTTCAAATGAAGTTGCCTTCTCAATAAATTTAACATCCCTGGAAATAATCACTCGCTTCGGGTTTGAAGGATTGATAAGTCTATATGCTTTACAGTCACCAGGATACCCGACAAAAATGCATTCTTCGGACTTGGTATCCAATTTTTTCCTATTTTCTTTAGGGATAAATCTCATGGCTTTACACCCAAAGACTTATGATAAATAAGAGATATGATAAATTAACTTTTCTACCAGACCAGATTTCCTCCGGTAATTTATAATCGAGAGCTTTTGTAGGGCTTCGATTTTTAAGATAAGTGGCTGTACTCACCGCTTCTCCCCAATATCTTCGATCCAACCCTGAGTCCTCTAACATAGTCCTAGATTTCTCAATAATTGTGCGATTAACTCTTTCGCTTACACCATTTTGTTGAGGAGAATAAGGCGCAGATTTTTGATGGACAATCCCATGACTACCCAAGTAATTCTCAAAGTTTTTATTAGTGTATTCTTTACCATTATCAGTACGAAATATTTTTATTTTAGCCTCAAGTTGTTTTTCTACCTCATTTTTGAATTCTTTAAACTTATCCATAGTCTCATATTTGTTCTTTAACAAATAAGTAAAAGTCTTCCGACTGAAATCGTCAGTAAATGTTAACATATATCTAGCACCTCCCCAAGAGGGAACACTCATTGGTCCACACAAATCAGAGTGTATGAGTTCTAGCTTACGTGATGATTGCACACCCCTATTTTTATTAAAGGGTTCTCTGTTTTGTTTGCCTCTGATGCAAGCTATACAATCACTGTCGCCATTATCACTGAAATCCATCCCAATAGCAGAAATCTTTAATTTATTCATATAATATCTATTTAGGTGCCCTAATCTTTGATGCCACAGGTCATGAGGCAATTTTTTCACCTGTTTTGATTCATTAGCATTTTTCACTACATTTACAGCCTGGGGCTTTCTTATTTTATGAACTCCTTCTTCAAATGTAAGCAGTTCCTCAGCTCACTAACCGATTATGTCACATTTCGGATAAACTTTACACTTGTCACGATCAAAAACAACTTTATAAACCACTTGTCTGTTTATTTATTACTAACTGATAACAAGTTAGCCGCCAGCTGTGGAACATACAACCCATCCGAAACATTAATATCTTTATTAAGATTAACTAATCCAACAGCATCTGATGTAATTTTATTATTGTTTAGCCACTGAAATCTCTTGTTTGTTTTCACTACTGTCACTTAACTATGTTAGTTCTTGGTCATATGTGAGGTTGGACCAGAATCTACTATCCAGTCGTTTGGAGTCTGATATCACTGATGATAAGGCAGCTAATAAAGTCGATTTTTTGTTGTTGTTTACATTGTCCGATTTTCACAGAAACTTTCATTTCTACACTCAGTTGACTTATGCCCCTTCCTCTTGCAATTAAAACAAATTAAACCTTCTCGACAATTCACAGAAAATGTGCCCCCTTTTTTTTACAATTATAACAAGTCCACTGAGGTTCATCACTTCTCTTGAATTTTGTTACCAAAGCCGACTCTTCTCCTGAATCCTCCTTAGAAGATTTTCGAATAAGCACTGATCTAATATAATCCGACGTAGTTTTGAAAACTCCCCTGTGCTCTCCGATAGCCATTATCATGAGGCTCGTACTCGCCTACTAGCCCACTTAAACATGATAACACCGATGGCATTCGTCATCTAATGCCAGCTTCCTATTGTTTCTAATTTCTGGGGATAGTGTGACAAAATCTCATTTAGAGAGTAATCATCCAAAGCTACTAAAATGGTTTTAAGTCAATACGAAAAAAGTTTTCTAAGAAGTAGATAGGCCTTCTTGATAGGCCCTTGTCTTCATAAGTATTTTCTAGCGATTCTCCCAGATTTCTTTAGCCCGTCTATTGCAACATTTAACAATAGGGTATAGGGATTCATCAATCAAAGAAACAAAGTGAGTGTCTCTAGCTAGAATCCTTTCTTCCGACATCTCAATCTTCTCCGGTGATATCAACCCCACGAAGTCTCGGCAGTTAAATACATCTCCATCCCGAACTTCCAAGAGTGTAATTTTCCCTTCCGAGTAACTTTTTAACCGCTATGGTGAACCCATAACTAGAGCTGTTTTCATGTTTTTACTTCGAATCCATAGCAAAAATAAACCGATTGGCAGTTAACACGTGTCGCGGCCCGATTCACACTACTTACTTCGATTTACGCACAAATTTAAAAAACACGAACTTTTAATGTCTCTCGAATATCGTGTCTTGTCCCATAACTCATTGTTTGGTTAATAAATAAGATAGGATTCCAGAGATAAAATAAGATTTAATACTCAAACATAAATCGACGAAGTTTTTCGACGCCTCCAGGAACACGGTCTAACGATTAATCTCTCCCAATGTGTATTCGCAGCGACGGAAATAGAGTTTTTGGGGCACAAGGTCACTCCTCAAGGCATCACTGCACTTCCGGAGAAAGTCGACAAAAAGAGTAGTATTGGGGGTTTACTGAAGGCTGAAAACTTGAAAATGGAAATATCTTGCTTAAAAATCAAGATAATGAAAAACATGTATGTAATCAACATTCTTAGATCAATAAATTTTCAATAACATTAGTCCTATTCACTTTCTCCGGAGTTTTTTTTTTTTAGCAGATTTCTCTCAAGGGAAATCAGCTATTGAGGTTGTACTCATGACGGAATTTTCGAAATTTTTCTTCAAATGTCCATCGATCCTACCTAGTAGATGACGAAAATGAGGCCCGTTCAAAACTGTGTGTGTGTGTGTGTGCGTGTGTGTGTATATATATATATATATATATTGTGGCCGCTCTAGCGGTCGCATTTTTTGTTTGATTGTTACCAAACTCATATTTAAACGTTTTATGCGAAAAGACAGATCAAGATCGTTAATGGCTGAAATCGGACCAGTGGGAGGGGGGTTTAGAGGGGGGATTTTCTAAAATTTGAAATATCTCCGTTCCATACTTCCGATCAAACAATTGTATAGAACTATTATTATCTTATTGCAAATTAAATTTACTATAAATATTGTTATATACATTTATTCTCTACCTTGAATATAACCGAAATATTTGCATTTTTATTAAATGTGGGCCGGTAACAGACGAGTGAGTTTCCTGCCAAAAGCTATTTCGGCTATTTAACTAACTGTTAGGCTCTCTTATAGAGATTTCTCTATTGTAAAACTTCACGTGGGAAATATGCTTAGTTTACGCAGCCTCTGGGTGACGGACTTTTTATGTATTATATTGGCTTTTGAGCTGAAATTCATTCAGCTGCCCTAATTAATAGTAAAAAAAAGTTCTATTGTTTCATTTGTAAGTTTTTATTAAAATAAGGAGCTGAGGTTAGCCATTTAAGTTAAGGCGTTGGTCTTAATAAACTTTGTAAACCTAGAGCAATGGGTTCCCGTGCGGGCAATAGGAATTTTTCTAGTTACGAACTCACTAAACAAAATCCCGAGTCCAACCTTGGCTAGAAAAGGGTGGCGACCTATATTAACCCGTCAGCCCTATATTAACCTCAGTAGTTTAAAGCAGACGATAAAAATTATTCTAATGACTGAAACATTAAATGTAGTTATAAACCTTGGGTTTGGTGTGCGATTGTCATGTGCGGAATTGGAATATATTGTGATGAACTCAGTAAGTAATAAAAAGTCCGTCACACAGGGGCTGCGTAAACTAAGCAGATTTCCCTCGTGAAGTTAAGTAAAAGATATATATACATACTGATAACACAACACCACCGTGAATAAATACAACCGGAAATAATAAATGTTTCGGCCAATTTCAATAACCTGCCGACAGGACCTAACCCTACGTTAGGTTAGAAATGTAAACAAACAGGTCTGCCCGCCTCACACCGGAATGAAAAACAATTACTGAAATATATCAGAATATAACATATTAATTTCATAGAGAACTATTTACTATATCTAGTACTGTAATTAATAATGAGTCAGAATAATTGTTATCTCAATCAATAAAATTTTAGTAGTCCAAAACTTTAAGACGGGGTGGGGGGGGGGGTAACCAGGGCATATTTGCATGTATCTCGTATAATAAAGGTCTCTTGAATACAATTTTTGGTATTTTAACTTCCAATAATGTGATTTATTATGTAGCAGAATATTGTTTACGTAACATGAGTAGAAGTGGCGGTTTGCTGAAAACTGAAAAATGCAAATATCTCGGTTAATAGTCAAGATAGAGAATAAACGTATATAACAATATCTGCCCTGGCCCGTGTACAGTATCTGCCCTGGCCCGTGTAGGCTCCCAGTCTCGCCGGAGATGTCGGCTCAATAGGGACCAACTCTAGAGCACTGATGATGGGACGGTTCGCCCCGAAAGTACTTTGCTTGTAATAAAGAAGTATTAAGAGTGGAGGTGTTTGACCTTTTTGATCCTTCAGTTGTATATAACAGTATTTTTAGTAAATTTAATTTGCAATCAGATTGGTTATATACAATTTTTCGATTCGATGCATAATAACGGAGATATTTGGAATTTCCGAAAATCCCCCCTTCCTCTGGTCTGATTTCAGCCATTAACGAACTTGATCTGTCTTTTTACATAAAACGGTTAAATATCGAGTTTCTTAACGATCAAACAAAAATTGCGACCGCTAGAGCGTTAACAGACAAATATATATATATATATATATATATATATATATATATATATATATATATATATATAATTTTGAACGGACCTCATTTTCGTCATCTCCTGGGTAGGATACTTGGACATTTGAAGAAATTTTTCGAAAATCCCGCCATGAGTACGACCTCAATAGCTGATTTCCTTTAAGGGAAATCTGCTAAAATCCGTCACGCAGGTGCTGTATTAATTAAGCAGATTTCACACTTACGTCGGATATTTGCATTTTATCTCAAAATGTAAAAGTTCAAAGAAAACAATTTAGGATTCAATTAATGTGCTTCATAATATAACAGCTTATTGTTAATACGACATGAGTAGGAGAGGGGGTTTACTGAAGACCGAAACCTAAAAGATGCTAATATCTTGTTTAATAATCAAGATATTTAAAATAACTATATAACAACATTTATAGAACATTACATTTGCAATAAGATTGATTCTATACAATTTTTCGATCCGACTAATAACATCGAAGATTTTTTGAAATTCTCCACCTTTAAACCCCTCCTCCCATGGGTCCGATTTTAGCCATTAACAAACTCAATCTTTACTTTTACATAAGGGGGCTCAGGTTGGCCGTGAGAGTTAAGGCGTTGGACTTAAGTTCGCCTGGTAGACCTAGAGTGGCGGGTTCGAGTCCCACCCTGTTGTCGATTAAGTTTTTTAATGGCTGAAATCGTTAATGGACAAATGGAAGGGGGGTTTAGGGGGGAGGATTTTCGAAAATGCGTAATATCTCCGTTACTAAACGTCGGATCGAAAAACTGTATAGACCTAATCTTATTAAAATTGAATGATCTATAAATATTGCTCTATACATATTTCCTGTATCATGAATGTTAACCGAGATATTTAGATTTTATAGTTTTGGGCATTCAGTAACCCCCACTCCTACTCATGTTATATTATTAATAAGCTCTTATATTGTATTAATAAATTTACCTGTTGTAAAACTTCACATGGGAAATCTGCTTAGTTGCAGCATCTGCGTGACGGACGTTTTAAAATATTATTATTATTTATTAACGTCCACTTTTTGCAACTTAGGCTAATTGGGAAGGGTTATCTACAGGTTACCACCCTTTTCTAGCCAGGGTAGGACTTAGGATGTTTTTTAATGAATTTCGTCACTAAATAATTCCCTTTGCCCAGTCGAGAATCGAACTCGCCACTCTAGGTTTCCCATGTGAGATAAACCTTAATTTTTTTTAAAATTAGGAATTGAGAATATGTAGTGAGATGAGGCCACAAGAGAGCTATACCAACATGTAGGAAATCTGCTTAGTTTACGCAGCCCCTGCGTGACGGTATTTGTATATTTAACGAATTAAGATGTTTCTGTATTTGTAGTCTTGGGCCCACTCAGGTTATTAGGTCTTCATTTTCATGTTCGTGTTCTGATTTCCATTTTGCATGCTATTTCAAGTGATTTAGTAATTACATCTCTCCCACGATCTGCCTCAGATATGGAGTGTTGTAATATTGTATGCTAATATGTAAGCCCATAACAGGGCACAATTATTGAACTGCATAGGGTATAATTCATGTAGACGGAATCCATCAAAGAACATATTGTTTATTCAAAAGGCATGTAATTAAAACAAAATGAGTACAAAATAAACTTCAGTCTTAAAGCAGATTATCCTTATAGGAAATCAGCTATTGAGATTGCGCTCATGTCAAGATTTTATAAAAATGTCTTCAAATGTCCAACGATCCGGAGATGGCGAAAATGAGGTCCGTTCAAAAGTCCGTCACGCAGAAGCTGCGTAAACTAAGCAGATTTCCCACCTGCTGATATGACAACCTGCTCATCTCATCTCATCATATATTCCCTATTTCTAAATAAAACGTCCGTCACGCAGAAGCTGCGTAAACTAAGCAGATTTCCCACCTGCTGATATGACAACCTGCTCATCTCATCTCAACGTATGTTCCCTATATCTAAATAAAACGTCCGTCACGCAGGGGCTGCGTAAACTAAGCAGATTTCCCACCTGCTGATATGACAACCTGCTCATCTCCCCACCCCCCCCCCCCCCCTCCCCCACCCACCCCCACCCACCCCCAGACCCAAAACCCACCCCCCCCCCCCCACCACACCCACCCCACCCCACACCCCCCCCCCCCACACCCCCCCCCCCCCCCCCCCCCCCCCCCACACCACACCCCCCCCCCCCACCCCCCCCCCCCCCCAAACACCCCCCCCACCCCCCCCCCCCCCCCCCCCCCCCCCCCCACCCCCCCCCCCCCCCCCCCCACCCCCCCCCACCCCCCACCCCCCCCCCCCCCCAACCCCCCCCCCCCCCCCCTCCCGCACCCGCCACCCCCCGCCCCCCCAACTCCCCCCCCCCCCCACCCCCCCCCCCCCCCACCCCCCCCCCCCCCCACCCCCCCCCCCCCCCACCCCCCCCCCCCCCCACCCCCCCCCCCCCCCACCCCCCCCCCCCCCCACCCCCCCCCCCCCCCACCCCCCCCCCCCCCCACCCCCCCCCCCCCCCACCCCCCCCCCCCCCCACCCCCCCCCCCCCCCAAATCTCTAAAATCAGGGTATACCAGGACATTTTCTGAGCAAAGGAACTGCTTCAGTCCTTCGAACGCACGTTTCTGCTCTGGCCCCCACACAAAGGGAACCTTTGGTCCCGTCAAGGACGTCAGGGGTTTTGCAATCTCAGCAAACCCCTTAACAAAGCGTCGGTAGTAACTGGCCAACCCCAGGAACGACCTGACTTCACTGGCGTTAGTTGGCGCCGGGAAGCTTTTCACAGCATCAACTTTGAGTGGGTCCGGCTTGACTCCATCTCGGGTAACAACATGCCCAAGATACGTTACCTCAGCTACCGCGAAATTACACTTCGCCCAGTTTGCCTTCAAGTTAGCTGATCGCAGTCGACCAAGGACTCCTTCTAACCTTTTCGCGTGACCCTCCGCATCCTCGCTATGGATCACTATGTCGTCGATGTAGACGAAACAGCCGTCGCCCTTAAGTTTGCCTAGCACCTGATCCATAGTTCGTTGGAACGTAGCCGGCGCTCCACACAAACCGAACGCCATTTTCCTGTATTCCCAGTGGCCTCCTAGAGTGGTAAAAGCCGTCTTCTCTCGGTCCTCGGGGGCTATGGGTATTTGGTGGAACCCGCTGGCCAGATCGATGGTACTAAAGTACTTACTCGTCCCTAATTGTTCAAGGGTTTCTTGAATCAGTGGCAAGGGGTACGGGTCTGGTCGTGTTACCGCGTTTAACCCCCTAAAATCCGTACAAAAACGGTACTTTATACTCCCGTCCTGGTTCGTTTTTCTAACCAGCACAACTGGTGCCGACCAGGGACTATCCGAAGGGGTGATGACGCCCTTGGCGAGCATGCCTTCCAATTGTTCCTCCACCACAGCCCTCTCATGGAAAGGGACCCTGTACGGCCGTTTCGCAATCGGAGGAGCGTCTCCTGTTCTTATGTGATGGAACACAGGCAAGCTACACCCTTCCTCCCCAGGTTCCTCAAATACGTCCGAGAAATCCATCAGCACTTGTTCAATCAGGTGCTTTTCCTTCTCTGGCAGATGCGCCAGCTTACCCCTTATTTCTCCCCGAGACAGGTTACCATCCTCGACACGCTTAGGGGCGGATCTGTCTTCCGTGCGCAACACGTCTTCGGGGCATATCGCGTAAGCCTTGCCCGCGATCTCACCCTTATTCAACGTTAATTCGGTGGAGGTTTCATTTAGTACCTTCAGCCACAATACGCTTGAGCTTCCGTCTACCACCACCCGCGCTATCCTCAGACCGCTAGCTGCCACAAGTTCAGGTTCGACCAGCACAGCGTCCGTCCGGCTTACGACCTCTTACTTCTTCCCAGGCACCAAGGCTTCACAGTAAGGGGGGATTACTGCTGCCCTCTGTACCTTCAACGTAAACGATACACCTCATCGTAGCCCAAAGAGATTCCTTTCAAGTCTCCCTTCTTCGGTCTACCCTTAGAGATTGGCGCCTCAGGGGATTTAGATAATGCAACACTGCCGACGGCGGGCGGTTCATCAACCTCCCCTTCCTTTTTATGTCCCAACTTAGAAACCAGCTCAGCGGTCCGGCAGCTTAACCTCCCTAAATCCACTGTCTGTACTTCTCTAACCTGTCCCCTCATTGACTCTTCAATCCAATTTATTTTAATCGCCGAAGCGGGAACGGGCTAGCTCATAATTGACACCAGAGTGAAAATATCAACCACTCCGCACCAAATCTCCCTAAGCAAATCCATGCCCAGGAGCCCATCGCCAGTCAAATATCTACTTCTGCTATCACCACAGGGCCCCCCCTGGATCTAAGGTCGGTTCTGGTCCAGTCGCACTCGTCACCGATTGCACTCCACGGAACCTCCAACGCCTCAACAGGAACACTCCAGACTATATAATTTACTACTCGGAAGGGAGTAGTTCCTTTCCTTCTGATAAGGCTTCTTGAGGTCCCCAGAACTGTGACATCAGCCCCCGTATCTAATAGCAATTAGGTGTGCGGCAAGAGCCGGTCTCCATGCTCACTTGGACTCATGAGTAATACCTAGGCTTTCCTCCCCTCCTCCAATCCCGTGGAGCCTAAACGCTCTCTGTCCCCAGCCTTTTCTCTTAGTTTCGACCTGAGTTCGCGTGGGCCTACGACCCAGGTCCTTGGCCTTATTTGTGGTTTTTTCTAATATAGTGCGCTCTGATTTAACCCTCTGGCTCCGGCATTCCTCTAGCGACGTGCCCTGGAGTTCGACATCTATAGCCACACGAGCGTCCAGGGCCCCCCTTTTTGTTACTTATCAGTGCCCTCTCGATCGCCCTGGAGTGACTGGCCGTTGCACATTTACTTGAAAAGTGAACCGCTACCTCCACAGCGATAACAAATCACTTCCAACTGAGACCGGGACTTCCCTCGAGTCTTCTGGTGTACCCTACTCATCCACCGGCCCTTCTCCCCCGGTCTCATCAATTGCGAAAACACCTGCCGGACTACCCCCCTCCTCCAGCTCAATGGTGTGCACGCACCCTTTCTACTGCTTCTTCCAAGGAAGACGGAGGGAACATCACGTAACAAACCGGCCTACATTCGCCCCTTAAGGCACCACTCAGGTACGCCGTTAATCACCCACGCCAGATCGCATCTGCTCTTCTCCGCGAACCATTTGCTCTATGGAGGGACCCCTTTTCCTTCAGAGCTTTTTCACCTATGGCTCTCTACGGACGCGGTTCCGCGAAAAGACCTGGAGTCTTCGCCCTTTTTCCCCTGACGAACGCTACTAAGTTTTCATCAAGTACTGTTCCGGTTGTCCAGGTATCTTTTAAAACCTAGCCTCTAACGCGTTTCATAATCGCTCCCCTCCGATAGGTCGACTGAGGGCAAATCGTGCCTGGTCACGACAGACTGGCGTTATTTAAAAGCGACGCGGGGCTGGTACCGGCTTCAGGTTCATCCTCACAACCAGGATTATTATCCATAATGTTCTTCCCCAGTTTACACGCATTGGGCTTACAAGGTTCCACCCCTTCAAATAAAATCAAGTCACTGAGATTGGACCCTGGGTTTCACTCGGACCACACGGTTTTATATACACATATTGTCTGGAGGCTCCATGTCCTTTTCCTTACTTGAGGTCCCCGGGTGGACCGCCACCCAACATAGTCCACGTTATCAGATTCGGTCACTTTGACTTCTTTACCCGTTAGCGTACTCAGCTGTTGTGGACATGCGTTCACAGCTCCCATTTTCAATAATGCTTCCCTCTCCTCGAAAGCCCGATTAGCCTCGACCGAGCTGCTCCAACTTTTGTCGAAGTTCCCCTTCATGCTTACAAAAGGTCGAGAATCATACGCAATAAGGGAAAAGCTTATTTATTTTACTACCTCGGGGCTTGACGCCCCGCGGGAACCTAAGGCTCCTATCAACTGTACGGGGTAACATGACGGTCATTGAGTAACTGATAAGGCCTCGGAATGAGCGTCCGCGAATTTTAAAGCTCTCAAAAAAAATCCCAAACCTATCCTTTATCGCCTCCTGTGTCGTCTTTAGCTAGCACACGCCCTATCTCCCTCCTCACTCTTTCCTCTATTCTATTCAAACGCGTGAGTGTCTTTAAGTAGTGTAGCCCCAAATCGCGCGTAAACTACCCCGCGCCTGACACCATTGTTAAGGATGATTTTCTGTGAGAGGGAGGCGATGACAGTCCCACCTCTCCCAAATCCATACATTTCACAAATAGACCAAAAAGTAGTCAACACAAAAAAATATAAACACCATAAAAACTAAATAAACGGGAATGGGACCGGCTATCAGACAAATGGGTATGACAAAGGTCTCCCACCTAGGACCATCCATGGCCAATATATGCTGAGGGTCTGCTCTGCTACAGCACCGGACACTCGCACACCCAGTCCCTGCCTGCATGACACTAAACTGTCCCCGCGGCCCCACCACTTGCACCGGTCAGCAGAAAACCCCTCACTAGCAATCCAGCCAGCCCCACCCAAGTAAACTCATATTAAATAATTTAATATCTTACACAACTACCTAAATACCAATACATGATTAATAGCTATTAACTAAACACACTACCCTTTACAATTAAACTAAACACACTACCCTTTACATATATCTATATATATATAAAATTGTAACCTCTGTCTGTACATTGATTTTTTTCGCGAAATTTCACGATAACTTTTCGTTTCACATGTCATAGACACCATAACTGCATTTTGTTTCTTTGGTGTCTGTTTGTTTGTTTGTTTGTTTATTTGTTTGTTTGTTTATTTGTTTGTTTGTTTGTTTGTTACCTTTTCACGCATAAACGGCTGAACAGAATTTTATGAAACTTGGTATGTATATTACTACTAGCCCAACTTAGACTTTAGGCTATATTAATATTCTCTAAGACGAACAGGAGTGGGGGTTATAAGAGAAGCCTGAAATTAAAAATAGCGATATTTCGTTTCCTATTGCTTTTTCAGCAAATATGCCCATAACAAAAGTTGTTTATTTTGTAATTTAGAGTAACTTTTGTTATATGCACTTTTGCTGTATACGGAAGTATAAATGAGTTATACGCTAAACACTATAGCGGGAGTCCACAATTTTATTTGGCATAAAAGACTCAACCGAACTAAAACAAACTCGCTATGTGAATTAATACTAACGATTTACTTATATTAAGCCATACTAACATTTCTAGGGACGGGCAGTAGTGGGGGTTATAAGGGAGTCCTGAAATTAAAAATAGCGATATTTCGTTTCATATTGCTTGTTCAGCAAATATGCACATTACAAAAGTTGTTTACTTTGTTATTTTTTTGGGGGCTCAGGTTAGCCATGCGAGTTAAAGCGTTGACCTTTATCTCACATGGTAAACCTAGAGTGGCGAGTTCGATTCTTGCCTGGGCAAAGGAAATTATTTAGTGACGAAATTCATTAAATAACGTCCTAAAATCCCACCCTGGCTAGAAAAGGGTGGTAACCTGTAGATAACCCGTCCCGATTAGCCTAAGTTGCAAAAAGTGGACGTTAATAAATAAATAAATAAATATTTTGATTTGGAGTAACTTTTGCTATATACACTTTTGACGTATTCCTAAGTATAAATGAGTTATACGTTAAAACTTTAGCGGTCACTAACGGCTGAACCGAACTTAACAAAACTCGGTATGTCAATTAGCATTAATTCTTCCATGATTATAAGTTATATTAAAATTTTTAGGTTCGAACGGGAGGGGGGTTATAAGGGAGGCCTGAAATAAAAATGCACCATATTTACATGTATAAGAGACGGGAAATATACAAATATCGAAGACTGTGAAGCCTTATCGAACAAATAATTTGATTATTAGCAAATCCACGGGAAAGATGGGTATTAACCCTAAACACTGGGACGGGTAAATGTCAAAATATTGTGCAAAGTAAAGCCTTGCCACAAAAATACCATCACCATTCAGCCTCAAATGAATTCCCGAGCGAAGCCGGGTATCTGAGCTAGTTATATATTTCTACGTAATTCCGATGGGTAGATGGGGGCAGGGGTAGGGGGTTTCTGAATGCTGAAAACAAGAAAGTCGGAATAACTCGCTTAATACTTGAGTTAAGAAAAGTCGGTCACGCAGGGGCTGCGTAAACTAAGCAGATTTCCCTCGTGAAGTTTAGTAATCTACATACTGCTAACACAACAGCAGCGTGAATAAATACTAACGGAAATAAGAAATGTTTCATCAAATTTCAATAACCTGCCGACGGTAAGCTTTAGGTTAGAAATGTAAACAAACGGATCTGCCCGTTTCACACCGGAAAGAATAACAATTTCTGTAATATATCGGAATATAACATATTAATTTTATTGAGAACTATTTACTTTACCTAGTACTGTAATTAATAATGAGTCAGAATAATTGTTATCTCAATCAATCAAATTTTAGTAGTCCAAAACCTTAAGACGGAGGGGGGGGGGGTCACCGGGCATATTTGCATGTATCTCGTATAATAAAGGTCTCTTGAATACAATTTTTGGTATTTAAACTTTGAATAATGTGATTTATTATGTAGCAGAGTATTGTTTATGTAACATGAGTAGAAGTGGTGGTTTGCTGATGGCTGAAAACTGAAAAATGCAAATATCATAGTTAATATTGAGAATAAATGTATATAACAATATTTATATTAAATTTAATTTGCACACAGAGTGATTCTATACAATTTTTCGATCCGACGTATATTAACAGAGATATTTCTAATTTTCGAAAATCCCCCCTCCCACTGGTCCGATTTCAGCCGTTAACGAACTCGATCTTGCTTTTGACCTAAAACGATTAAATGCCGAGTTTGGTGACGATTAAACAAAAATTGCGACCGCTAGAGTGTTAGGATCGATGGACATTGAAAGAATTTTTTCGAAAATCGCGTCATGAGTACGACCTCAATAGCTGATTTTCCTTAAGGGAAAAATGCTTATAACAACAATTGCAGGACATCATATTTTACGATCCAAATTATTATGACGCAGATATTTTGAATTTTCGATTTTCAATCCCCACCACTATTCCAGGTCCGATTTCAGCGTCATTGTTGATATGACATGAGCAGGAAGGAGGGTTTATGAAACTAAAAAAATCCAAATATCTGTCTTAATATTCATGATAGAGAAAATACGTATATAACAACATTAACAAGCAGTTAAAGGTGCAATATGATAGGTTCTAAACAAGTTTTCGATTCGACGTATAATAACGGAGATATTTGGAGTTTTAGAAATGAATCGCTTGTATGTCGAGTTTGGTAACGATAATATATTGTGTATGTGTGTCTAATTTTGAACTGAGCTCATTTATATTGTGAAGGGGCGATGCGAGACGTAAAGAACAAGTTAAGGCCAGATTAACTAAATCAAATATATTAACAACTTTATCATTAATTATTATGATAATGATAAAGTTATTAACAAGGTCCATCCACGGCCACAATTCAGACTCCCGTTTTCACAGTCAATAATTACGCACTGTAACCTAAAACGTGTTTCACTATTCGAATGTTGATAGGAGACTCACTAAGCCTAACCTCACTAAGTTATAGGGACCTCTCTATAGCAACGTATAGCAGCGAGATACTCGCGAACACTTGAAAATTAAGACTAGCTGTCAAGGTTATTCATTCGCGAGTACCTCGCCGCTACAATATCATCTACTAGGTCGTTCGAATTGATTTGATGGACATTCGAAGAAATTCATCATGATTATAAACTGAATAGAGTATGAAATGACGATTTACGTATAGGAACATCTTGTAAGCAACAGCATTTATTAGGGAAGAGAAAGTTGGTCTTCTTGCATTAAACCATTGAGAAATTCCTGAATTAAATTCAATGCAGGAAGACTACATCTTTCTTTTTCCTAATACTGCATCCCCAAAATGAATCAATTGACAGTATACAAAATGTATTGTTTTAGATTTTTCGATCTACCATTAATTACTATTATTATTATTTATTAACGTCCACTTTTTGCAACTTAGGCTAATCGGGACGGGTTATCTACAGGTTACCACCCTTTTCTAGCCAGGGTGGGATTTTACGACGTTATTTAATTAACCATTAATTAACTTTTTAATTAACGTTACTGCAGTAGGACAGTAGGAGAGGGTGTTTACTGAAGACTGGTATCTCCATAATATTAAAATTACAGAATAAATGTGCGAAAAATATTTATAGTGCATTTTATTTGCAATAAGATTGTTTCTGTACAATTTTTCGATTCACCTCATAATAAAAGAGAAGTTTCAAATTTTTTAGACTCCTCCTCTAAACACCTACTTCCCTTGGTTCGTTTCCAGCTATTAACGAATTTGACCATTAGTTTAGCCTGAAACGGTTATTTATTATAATTTTGGATGGACCTCATTTGGTTATCTATTAGATAGGACCTGAATAGCTGACTTCCCTTAAAGGAAATCTGCCAGAAAAGGCTGAATAGTGTCAGGTCAGTAAGTGGGAAGACCACTTAGTCCTTGCCTGCGTGACGGACACATTCCTATTTAGTTTCCGGCCTTCTGTAAACCCCCTACTTGTACAGCATTACCCCCGGAGGAAGGAACTCATAGTGATCCTTGGGCAATGGACGGAGGCATTTTTCGGAATTGGGGTTCGGGGGTACAATCTCACTACAATGGCCAGTTCGCCCCGAGGGGGAAATCTGCTAAAATAATGGGCTATTTGGTGAGAGCGTAAGGTACATGCATGGCCAATCTAGTGGCATGATTAGCATTAGAATGCTAGTCGTAGCGTGCGAGTTGGTGCCCGCCTTAGCAACAATAACCCTCTAATCAGCCAGAGTGCGGGCACATCTGTCAACTCGGGGGAGATACGGAGGGGGGGGGCTATTATCGATTTTATTATTATCTCGTTCGTTTAACTTCCCAATAACAATATATACGGCGGTGTCAAACCCCCTCCACGCAGTCTGACCCCGCTAGTTTTGGCCGTGATTTTCATCGAGTCAGCTGCTCTTTTGAGGGTTACACGCCCCTTTTAGTCCCGTCTGCCGACAGCTCTAAGCAGATTTCTCACTTGGTCGAGAGGCACACATGTCAATATCGCAGTTCCCTGTTTCCCCCTGACCGAGAACTCAATGTTGTTCATTAAGTTGGGATTAAGGTTTTCAGTAACACCGCAGCCTGATCAATAGAAATGGCAGAAACGTATGAAAGTCCGTCACGCTTAAGCAGATTTCCCACGAGATGGTATATGCCCCCAACTCGCCATATACTCTTCGCTTTCTTGGATTCGTTATGAATAATCAACCATCATATTTATATATATTTGTAGATTTTAATTATTATTGATTTTTTATTATATATATGTATTTGTAGATTTATTTATTTTAGCAGATTTCTCTTACTTAAAAAGAAAGGTCAAATTCGTTAACGGCTGAAATCGGACGAGGGAGAGGGCGATTTAGAGAGGGAGAATTTTGAAAATACGAAATATCTTCGTTACTATACGTAGGATCGAAAAATTGTATAGAATCAATATTATTGCCAATTAGGTGTACTATAAATATTGTTATATACATTTATTCTCTATCTTGTATATTAACCGATATATTTGCATTTTTCAATTTTCAGCCTTCAGTAAACCCCCACTTCTACACATGTTACATAAAGAGTACGCTCTTATATAAAACCGCATTATTCGAAGCTTAAATACCAAATATTGTTTTCAAGAGATATTTATTACGCGCGATACATGCATATGTTCTGGCCACCCCCCTGTCTTGGACTACTAAAATTTCATTGTTTGAGACAAAAATTATTCTGATTCATTATATAGTTGTCAAAAAAATTAATATGTTACATTCTGATGTCAGTAATTGATTTTCTTTCCGGTGATGTAGTCAGTTTGTTTTTATTCATCAATTAATGTTCACGGTGATGTTTTTATTATGTACTTTTTTTTGGCTTTATTTTTGTCGCAAACTTATTTCATTTGGTTCAGCATTAGAGTTACTTGAGCTGTAAAGAAATTAACAACCCGCCACAAAACAACGTCACATTATTTGACTCCTTGAGTTGTTTGCAAAAACTCTTAGAGGTTTTACCGTTTTAACAATATACTTTCGCTACATTTTCGGGGAGTCGCCGGCAGTCGTGGTCCAGGCAACGCAGCTTTAATCAGCAGGCACTGACGATGGAGCGTTGACTCCGAAAGTGCACTCTGCATAATATTAAAAACCAGTAGAGGACTTGGCCTTCTTATTGATCCTTATACATTTGTTCCTCTACCATCCAGCATATTCCAGAGATAATATACTTTCATTAATATAGAAACCGATTTTTTTACAAGAGCTGATTTGACCCCTTCAAATCGTAGTTTGACTCGAACAAACAATAGTTCTGATGAACTACACTATTTGCAATCAAATTTTGAGAATGTTTTGAATATTTGGGTTCCACAACCTCTCTTGCTAGTGGTCTCGTATAGTCAACAAACTGCATAAACTAAACTTAAACTGTATCTATTGTTGGAATACATTGTATTATCCAAATGTAGTTTTTAGCCGTACAACGTCTTCGATTGCTGCAGAAAATCCTATCATTGGAAGCTTGGCAAAAAGACTCGTAGTGATATTCGAGAAACGTCGATAGATTGCAGACATCCCGAATAATTTATGGCCAGATGAATAAACTTATTGATTCCATCGATAAAAAAAAAACCAAACTGAAGAGAAGTAAACATTTCCAAGTTTAGCTGGGTAAAGGAATAGGGCGCCTGCAGATGAGTCAACACGAAGTCGTAAATGAGTTGTTAGAGCGATCGTGACCTGAGTAACCACGCCTTCAGCCCACGATCCGGTCGGTGGTTTATGACGGCTCAGTCACACAAAGAGCAATAGCAGATATAGCTATAGACCAAATGCCCCAGAACTCAGCAGATTTCACAAGCCCTGCGTAATGCCGTCATTTCACATTATATTCTCTCTCCCTCTCTTAGCTAGCGCTCTCTGTAAAAACAATACTTAAATAATATTATCTGTGGAAGAGATATTTAGCGGTTTAATTACTTAATGTGAAAATAGCATGTGTAGAAGCAGGGGGTTTTCACAAGGCTGGAAACTAAATAGGAATGTGTCCGTCACGCAGGCATGGACTAAGGGGTCTTCCCAGTTTGTGGACACGTTACTGACCTGACATCATCGTTCCGTTTTTCCTGCCATGGCACGAGCCAATGTGTTCAGTAGTTCTGAGTCAAAATCGCTTTAGGAGTGGAAGGGGTATATAAACGGCTGGAATCCTATATATTCCACACGCAGCGACTGCGAAAAGTAAGCTGATTTTCCACAATCAGGCATGACACACCTATTAAATCCTCATCTCACATATTATTCTCTTTTAGCAGATTTCTCCCTATGTGTGAAATCTGCTATTTGAGGTCGTACTCATGACTGCGATTTTCGAAAAATGTCTCCAGAAGTCCATCGATCCTACCCAGATTACGAAAATGAGGTCCCGTACAAAAATTACATATATATATATATATATATATATATATATATATATATATATATATATATATATATATATATATATATATTTGTCTGTTAACGCTCTAACAATTTTTTGTTCGATCGTTACCAAACTCGAAAATTAATCGTTTTATGTAAAAAGACAGATCAAGTTCGTTAATGGCTGAAATCGGTCCAGTGGGAGGGAGGATTTTTGAAACTTCGAAATATCTCCGGGGGCCTCAGATTGGCTGTGTGAATTAAGGCGTTGGTCCTAATCTCACATGGTAATCCTAGAGTGGTGAGTTCCGATTCCCGCCTTGAGCAATAGAAATTTATTTAGTGAAGGACTCATTAAGTAAACTCCTTATGCCCACCCTGGCTAGAAAAGGGCGTTGACCTGTTGATAACCCGTCCCGATTTGCCATAGTAGCATAAAGTGGACTTAAATAATAATAAACAAACAAACCATTCTCAGGGTACCTTCAGGGAGAGGATTGGTACTGCTTTATCTGGGATTTTCTCTCAGGAGAATGGAGTGTCTCAAGGCGGTGTACTGAGCACAACTTTGTTGAATATAGCTGTAAACTCAGTCATTAAATATATACCCAAGAAGTATATTACTGCCTGTATGCTGATTTAATAATTCACCATACATTCTCCAATATTATGATGCACAACACCACATACAACTAACTATAAACTCATTAAAAGAGTGGTGCTTCAATACTGGCTTTCATAAATATGTGTATTTGATATTTAAGCTTGGAATAAGGCATTACACGATATAATCATTTATTATTAGAGTGCGGTGACTATAAGAAACGGTTTACTGAAGACTAAACTAAATAATGCAAATATCTCGGTTAATAAGATAGAGAAAACATGTAAACATGTATAGGACATCTCATTTGTAATAATATTGGTTCTATACAACTTTTCGATCCGGCGTGTAATAACGGAGAAATTCCCCTTTTCTAACTCACTCCTCCCCCTTCCACTAGCCCAATTTTATCTGATAACGAACTTGATCTTTCTTATTATGAAAAATTGTTAAATATCCAGTTTGGCAACGTAAAAAATAAAAAAATTGTGACTGCTAGACCCTTAATAGACAAATGTGTATATAAAATAGTTTTGAACGGCCTCCATTTTCGTCATCTCCTATGATGATCCATGGACAGAGAAAGTAATTTTTCGAGCATCCTGCTGTGAGTACAATCTCAAAAAAGTCCGTCACGCAGGGGCTGCGTAAACTAAGCAGATTTCCGACGTGATGTTTTGCAATGGAGAAATTTCACGGGAGCCGAGCAATTAAGGAAACGGCCGAACTAACTTTTGGCGGGAAAGTCACTCTCGTCCGTTAGCCGCCTAGATTTACTAGAAATGCAAATATCTCGGTTAATATTCAAGATAGAGAATAAATGTATATAACAATATTTATAGTAAAGTTAATTTGAAATGAGATTGATTCTGTACAATTTTTCGATCCGACGTATAGTAGCGGATATGTTTAGAATTTTCGAAAATCCTCCTCTCTAAACCCTCTCCCTCCCACTGATCCGATTTCAGCCGTTAACGAACTTGATCTTTCGTTTTACTTAAAACGACTAAATATCGAGTTTGGTAACGATCAAACAAAAATTGCGGCCGCTAGAGCGGTAACAGACAAATATATATATATATATATATATATATATATATATATGTACACATACAGTTTTGAACGGACCGTCGTCTACTAGGTAGGATCGATGGACATTTGAAGAAAAATGTCGAAAATTCCGTCATAAGTACGACCGCAATAGCTGATTTCCCTTATGGGAAATCAGCTAATACTCGCTTCATTACTAATATCCTCAATTAATATGCGAGGTAATGAAACAATGTATAAAAGAACTTAAACGGAATACTTCCAGCCGGCTGTATATTGACAATAATATGATGTGTGCTGGCAGAACGTGATATGACAGGTTGTGATTGTATTTGAGTTAGATAAAGAGTCTGTACAAATATAAAACAATTGGAGGGCATTACTTTATCAACAAGATTGCTTTTCGATCAGGTTCATAATAATGGGGATATTTCGAATTTGTAAATTACCCCCACTATTTCAGGTCCGATTTCCGCCTTATAATAGCTATTATAATCTAAAGTGTTGCCTGAAAGGGTTAAATATCGAGTGTGGCATATATTTATGTATGTGTGTGTATGTTATATTTTTCGTCGTATATCGAAGTGTAAATGCGCTATACGCTAAAACCTATAGCGGAAGTGAACAATTTTATTTGGCACAAAAGGCTAAACCGAACTAAATAAAACTCGGTATGTGTACGCACTAATGCCTTCATTATAATAAGTCATACCAACATTTCTAGGGACGGGCAGTAGTGGGGGTTTATAAGGGAGGCCTGTAATAAAAATAGTGATATTTCGTTTCCTATTGGGGTTTCCTCAAATATGCACATAACAAAAGTTGTTTATTTTGTTATTTAGAGAAACTTTTGTTATATACACTATCGTCGTATACGGAAGTATAAAGACGTCATACGCTAAAAATTATAGCGGGAGTCAATAATTTTATAGGCACAAAGGACTCAACCGAACTTAAAAAAACTCGGCATGTGAATTAGCATTAATTCTTACACGATTATAAGCTATATTAAAATTGATAGGTTCAAACGGGAGTGGGGGTTATGAGGGAGGCCTGAAATGAAAATTTGCGATATTTCGATTCCCATTGATTTTTCAACGATTTTCTATAGAAATATAAAAATACCATCAATAGTCAGTCAACTATGATTTCCCGGGCATCGTCGGGTATATTAGATAAATTGTATTCCGAAAAACCTACATTATAGATGATATTTAATTATAATAATTGCTATCCATGATTATGATTAGAATTATTCACGGTGTGTCAAACAGTGGAGAGGGAATGATTAGAGACTTATTTTCATTTATTCTTCAAATCTAAATTTTTTTTTCCATAAGTCACCCAAGGAACCCTTACGGGGAAAAGTGCGGGGATCATGATTTTGATTGGTTGCCAAAAACAAAAAATCTTTCCGTCTCAAATGATTTCCCGGGCGAAGCCAGGGTACCTTGGCTAGTATATATATAAATTTGAACTGTTGTCTTAGTCACTTTGGGCATCATAAGTATCAGCTGTAAACGATTTTCCTCCCATTTGAAGGGATGGATTCAGCTGAATGTAATGCTATGAATGCCTGTGTGTATTTAGCCAGGTTTGGGAATTGCACCATTAGCTTTTCCAAGAATGAAATTCAACCTCATCTCTCTCTCCAATACCACCAAATGGATTAATGTTTACGCTCAATAAAATTCAAGCAGAGGTATTATGTCACTTGAAATCGATATTTTAGTAATCTTAGTAGAAACAACATTTCATAAATCGCGTCTTTTATTAAAGGAATTTGTAATAACGTAGGAATGACAAATGTAATATAGATTGAAAATAATTCCAAAATTACAATAAAACCTATACTTGTTATTAAGTACATATTTCCTTATTCTTCTCGCTAATTTCTGAAATAGCACTTCCCACCCTCAAAAACCCCCCCCTCCCACTTTTCCGCTTTCCGCCGTTAACGAACCTTGATCTGTCTTTTTGTATGAAACGATTTATATACCAAGTTTGGTAAAGATAAAACAAAAATCAAAAATTGCGACCGCGCTAGAGCGGTAACAGAACAAATAATATATATATATATATCTATATATATATAAATATACATATATATCTATATATCTATATACATAAACATAAACAATCGTTTCAACAGACCTCATTTTCGTCATCTCCTGGGTAGGACATTTGAAGAAAAATTTCGAAAATCGCGTCATGAGTACGACCTCAATAGCTGATTTCCCTCGAGGGAAATTTGCTAAAAGCCCTTATAGGGAAATAAAGGACAATAATGTTTAAAACCATAAAATCACTTTCTCTTTTCCCCGGCGGCAACAAAAAAGGCAAAAATGTTGCCAATATTAGAAGCAATATTCTGCTTGCTCTAGTCGACCGTAAACATGTCAATTACAATCTAATACAAATTTCATGTTCCGCTGATTTCATTCTGTTTAATTACATACAACTCTCACTTTAATTAAATACAATGTATGCGTTTTGAGTTTAAAACTGAAATGTAATGTGGGAAATAAATTGGGCGAAAGACACAATTTTTATATTTTTTATTTCTGTTGCTTTATATTAGTAACTCATTCAGTCCATGCTAGTTGTGTTACCATGCTAACCGAATTTTACGTGAACTACCCAATGTACACAAAAGATATTTGATATTGCCCTTGTCTGACTTGAAGAATGACTGTTGGGGTCTTTTTAGCAGATTTCCCCTAAGGGAAATCAGCTATTGAGGTTGTACTCATGACGGAATTTTCGAAATTTTTCTTCAAATGTCTAATGATTTTTGAAAATTCGAAATATCTCCGTTACTATACGTCGGACCGAAAAATTGTACAGAATCAATCTTATTGCAAATTAAATTTACTATAAATATTGTTATATACATTTTTTCTCTATCTTGAATATTAACGGAGATATTTGCATTTGTATTCTGCGTGTGGGTCACCAGTAGGTTATGTTCGGACTTTGCGCCGAGAGCTCTGGTGGCCGTTTCCATAACTATTCGACCCTCATGAATAGGTTTAGAGGTTAGGTTAACTGGTTTTTGGGGCTAGAAACTACTGGGTTATTACGCCCTAAATAATGTTTTAGGTTTAGTGGTTTCTTACTACTACAGTTGTTATTAGGCAGATTTCTCTATTGTAAAACTTCACGTGGGAAATCTGCTTAGTTTACGCAGCCCCTGCGTGACGGACTTTTTACTTTACCCACACCAGTTAATTATTTCTAAAAGAGCGGTTTTTCTTATTATTAAAATTAATGCTAGTAAAGGACAGATGATTAATTAAAACTACGTCACGCAGGGGCTGCGTAAACTAAGCAGATTTCCCACGTGATGTTTTACAATAGATAAATCTACATACTGGTAACACACCGTCAACATCAAGTGAATAAATACAAACGATAATAAGAAACCTCCAGACTTGCAGCACGGACCTCATTTTCATCGCCTCCGATCATGGGTTTCATCATATCCGATGCATATTTAAAGAAAAATTTCGAAATTTCCGTCATGGGTACGACCTCAATAGCTGATTTCCCTCAAGGGAAATCGGCTAATACACGTAAAATGTCTCCTCTTGGTGCAGGGGAGTAGTTATAAATTCGAAGTTGGAGGGATAAATGTTTAAAAACCAATGTTGTTTTAACTTCCAACAATTAAAATTCCTACCTGCTTTCTCTGGCAGATATATTAACGGAGTTATTTGAATATTTTTGGGTCCAGCTTTTGGTTAACCTCTACTGCTATTATCCGATTTTTAGCAGCTATTGAGGTCGTACTCATCACGCTAGTTTCGAAAAATTTTCTTCAAATGTCCATCGATCCTTACCAGGGCAATGGACGAAAATGAGGTCCGTTCATTCTTATAACAAAAATATATATATATATATGTCTGTTAACGCTCTAGCGGTCCGCAATTTTTGTTTGATCGTTACGAAACTCGATATTTAACCGTTTATGTAAAAAGACAGATCAAGTTCGTTAATGGCTAAAATCGTACCAGAGGGAGGGGGGATTTTCGAAAATTCGAAATATCTTCGTTATTATACATCGGATCGAAAAATTGTATAGAACCAATCTTATTGCAAATTAAATTTACTATAAATATTGTTATATACACTTATTCTCTATCTTGAATATTAACCGAGATATTTGCATTTTTATGAAGTCTGTGGTCGGGTGTTGTTCGGCCGTTTTCGTAAGTCGGCTCTTGCGGAAGCTTCTAACCTGACCTGTAGTTTCTAACCTTACCTTACCTTCTTTACTTTGGGAGATTTATGCAAATATTCCGCCCCCCCTACCCCCTTCTTTTGAGTTATTAAAATATAAATTAGTCTTACAATTCAGAAGCCGTTTCAGTTGGGAGTTTATTAAAATTAACTGAAAAATTTCTCATTGCCGTTTGTATTTACTTATGGTGGGGTTATGTTACCAGTAAGCAGATTTCTCTATTGCTAAACTTCACATAGGAAATCTGCTTAGTCAGCCCCTGCGTGACCGACTTTTTATTACTTTAACTACCTCAATCACTTAATATCTCAAGTCCAACTAGCAATTTAATTTCTGTTTACATAGGCTTCTTACTGCGGGTGAAATAGAGAGAATGGATAGCATGATATCACTGCGCGTCATATTCCAGTGCGTGGGAAATCTGCTTAATTCACGCAACATACGTGACGGACTTTCTCATAGGTGAGGGAAGTTCGAAGTTTCCGGCTCCCTTAATATTGACAGTATTGAAAGCATCATCGAGCTAAAGTAATGAGTTAGTAGTATGAGAGGAATTCCTTTCAGCTGACTGTTGCTTGCTAAGCCCTTCGCCTTTGGAGAGAAGTAATTGACAGACGGTCCCCAAGTTTGACTGCCTTCTGAGGGATTGACCCAAGTTAATGAAGGCCTTTTGCAAAGTGTCTAATACAGCAAGTTGGAGTTGTAAGCCTAGGATTAGCTGGAGTTATGAGTTGTACATCTATTGTGGGCCAGCTGTCAAGGGGAAAATGGCTGCCAGCTCTTCATAATAACCTCCTTGCTATCTCTGTCTGGATCTTTTCATTTAGTCAAGTCACGAAATTGAGAGTGTACACCTTAAGGTAATGCTCCTCGGTACAAATCCCATGTTGAGATTGATGTTCCTTCACCTCCAACCATCTTCGAACTTATGACCGATTCCGAACCTAGAACACTATGGTAAACATCACCAACACGATGGCCAAACACTTCATGTCTTTACTGGATAATTTTATTTATCATGTTTACCTTGTTTACATTTTAATTTATAGAAGCAACATGTATACACCTGTTTGACAGAGGATGTACACTATGTCTCCATGTCGTACTTAATATAGTGGCCGTTTTGGTGGCATTTATAACATCCAGTAAAGAAGTAACATTATTGGAGCTCTTTTGTAAATGATTCATCAGAGGATAGACTTGACGACTTTCTTTTTGGTTGCGTATGACTGTCTTCCTTTACCCGTCTCCCATCTTGTGATCTCCCAGTGTTTCATGAAAAAATTAATGATTTGAAGGAGTGGCCAATTTTTTAGTAGTAAGGAATGATCCAAGTCGTAATCAAACCAGGAGTATATTGCAGACAAGTTCTAATCTTCATTGTTTGGGTTGATGCTGATGTATTGAAACTCGCAGAGACAATCCTAAGTTAAAAGTAGCTACTGATTAACCGAATTGTAAATATGTTTTTCTTATTAGGATGTCCTCACAGTCAATGACAATTCTTCTAGTCTCAGCTTTTGGAGGAGAATGGGTCCAAACAGATTGGAGTTTGTCAATATTTTGACAGAAATCCCTTGCAGTAATTGGCGATTACTCAGATTGATGTTTGATCTATCTGATTGAGTGTCCAACTTAATGAGTATGCGTGGGATCAAATGTATTTTTTCCTCCTGTAGTATCCCATAATTTGCTTCCATTTTTTGAAAATCTGGAAATGGTATTTGAGCTTTTGGATTTAGTTTACTGCGCCATAATTGGTGGAAGACAGAACAGGAATATCTTGAGAAGAAAAATCCGTATTCCATCAGCCTTTGAGCTGCTGTTTTCAGTCTTGTATGGATAGTCTGCAAATTTTGCGCCTTTGCGAGAAACTGTTCCATAAGATCCGTTTGTATAGTGGAGTCTTCCAGGGGGAATAGTTTAGTCTGTTCTAGCTCCATATCCCATCGACCTATTTGTTGATGGCTTCAGTCTTGTATTAATAGTAAAGTTTCTTCCTTTGAGAGAAACTGTTGTATAAGATCCTTTTGCCGTAGAGGAGTCTTACACGAGAGATGTTTCAATCAAGTTAAGCTTCTGTATTGGAGGGGGCTATCGGTTGCTGCCTCCAGCCCCTTCCTTCCTGGGATTTGTTTGCTGAGCCGAGTCGATATCTGAGGGTTCGGGGCTGGAATAAGAACTCCATTTGCTAAGAGCTGGAGATGGGCGAGCTGTCAACAGGTCCGACTCGTATTGATCCCAGCAGGAGTTGTTCCCCTGAGGTCGGCCATTAGAGCCCTCTCTCTAATTACACCACCTCTTCAATCCTTTAACGCCTCCAACTCTCCCTCTTAGTCATCACCAGTCACGCCATAATAAACTATCTTGCCTCTCACTAGAGCTACACACATACACATATATGTGTATTCGCAATCTAACATTTCTACCAACTCGGAACTTCTTCAGGAAAATTGGATACATTATATTCACGTAATCAGTTTACAATTTGCACCGAGAATTTCATGTCTCCTGATGAAGTGCCCAACGAAGAGATAATATTTCGCACCGCAGTTCGTCAACAGTCATTGGTTGGTGGCCAGGGTTTCAAAAAATTCAAGTGCTTAAAAAAATGTTCAAATAAGAAATTTTTGTGCAAGTTAGCTAATATGAAGTGCAATTAAAAGTGTCACAATTCTCTTCTATGCTGTAACAAATAATAATAAAACTTATTTTAAAAGTTTCATTTGTAATCCTTTATTCCAACTTTTACCGGCAGACGCTGGGAAATTTTAGGATTTACCAAAATCTGTTGATGAAAGTCCGAAAGACGTATCCTGATTGAGATAATTCTAGCTTTTACCGAGCCTCTTGGGTAATCCTAAGATTTACTGGCTAAAGTCCGATTTGAAAGATAAAATCGGACATTTACCAACGCATCTGGTCAATCCGGTAAATCTTAGGATTTACCACACTCCGGGGTTTTACAGTAACATATATATAAAATATTATTTCCAAATCTGCCTGTGGTTGCTAAATGTCATTCAGTCATGGCTTTTGATGATACGATCTTCATGCTTATCGAATGATGTACTGCACATTTCCAAAGAACGTTTTTATTACGCTATGATCAGCTATCTCTACCGATGCGTATGGCAACAATGGAGTATAAAAGGAAATTGTGTAACCCGTGGCGTTGGGGATGTCCATACGGGGTTTTAAAGGGAAAAACAATCCAAATGGCCAGAGGACACAGGTTTAACTTCGTTCTTGGTTGATGGAGAAACTAAATATGTTCTCATGGAATATTCCCTTAGAAATAGGATATATATCGTAAGATGAGATCTGTAATGTGTCATGCCAGAATGTGGGATATTTACTTAGTTTACGCGGTCCCTGCGTGATTTAGTTCTTGTCTGCATATTGTCATAACTAACGACTGGGGGCCCTGAAGATGATTTACTCGTACTAGTTAATGAAAGTCAGGTTACTCGTGCTGCGGATGGATGCCTCTAGTTATTTCGGGTTGGGTCCAAAAATGTCCACTCTTCCTGGATCTTTGTCGGATAGTGCCAAGTAGAAGGCAACGGAAAACTACTGCAAATCTGTTTTCTGTGCTTAGTTTGTCTCCGTCAAAATCATGTATTTCTATTCAGGGAAATGAACATCTACCAGTATTAGATAACACTACTTCATATGCGGACGAGTGAATAAGTTAGTTCATGAACAACTTCAATTTTGGAAGTGAGCTTGAAGTACATCCGGTCCTCCAGAGGTGGGGCCCTAGTGCTTGCTCATTCCAAATATATAAGTACGTATCTCTCGGAGTGATTTTGTTTATCCGACATGATAACACATATCTCTACGTTGCTGATAAGATTTCTTTGCTATTTTTGGAACTAAAGTGTTTATGGATGTAACATAGTTGTCCCTTACTAAATATTGCAGAAGTAGTATTTGTCTACTCTCAAATATTATCATTCATTACTTCAGAAAATCTTCCTCGCTTTTGGCATTGAATTGGGAAGAAAAATAAATTACAAATTCAGTTGATAACAATGTGACTTTTGAAGGTCAGAAAGTGTACTCTATTTTAGGAAAGACTTTACCTATTGAAGCTTTAGTTTTTTAGGAGCCAAACTCTGCGCCTGGTTTTTTTTTAAATATATATTTGAACGTACCTCATTTTTTGAAAATTGAGTCTGAGTAGAAAGTCATTAGCTGATTTCTCTTAAGGAAACCAAGAATTATAATAGTTATTAAGAAAATGATGAACAGGGAATGTAGAACCTCCTGATTGGAGAACAAAATAAAAAGTGCCAAGGGCATAGGAATCATTATTTATGCAACCCAGAAATAAGTGTTGAGATGAGATGATTAGTGTGCCTTGGCAGCAAGTGAGCAATTCGCTTAGAGCACGCAGCCCCTGCGCGACTTACTCGTGAATGTGCCGAGTTGAGGAGAATGTAGGATTCCCAGCCACTTTCCTCGGAGAGTTTAATGGAGACTCTAGTGGAAGCCAGGAGAGGAGGTTGCGGCGTTGTTGGGTTCCAGCCACTTGCTAAGGAGATGCCAAGGAAATGGTTTAGTCTTGACTCGGAAGGAAATTCGAGTGGCGTGTAGGATAAATCACCTTATGCTATATATATCCTTTGAAACGAAAACACTTGCTTCGAATTATAGTTAGTTCAACAAAATGTGTAGCATAAATGTGGCCAATTAAATGGCTTGAAAACTATGGTTGTATGCTGTTAGACGATTTTCTCAATCAATTATTGAGGTTATAATCGGAGCACAATTTTCAATTCGGGTTAAGTCTACCACTACTCATTTAACCTAAGCTGAAGGTAAATATAGTCGGGGGTTCGATCCCTGCCGAGAAATAACGTTAAATTTCACGAGATTGCTACAGAGCGCGCTAGTGTAGCAGTGCTTGTGGATCAGCGGGAGTCAACCGAGTACGAGTATATACTTCTGGCAGCTTCTAGGGGTTCCTAACCATTATGGCTCTGGGTCCACAGACAGGCTAATAGCCGTAACCAGGCCACAAACTCTCCGGACACGATGGGGCCTTCAGTATATTGGAAACTCCTTCCAGATCCTCCTTGGTTAATGGAGGTTCTACGTCGAGATGATGAACACTTCATAACAATTTTTTATCACAAATCTTTCGACTCTTGCTCGGGAACGGCTATAGATCTCAAATGTCTAGAAGGCCAACCGGTTCATGTAAACTTAAGATTAAGTTCGTTAACCAAGATATTAGGAGTTTTTAGTTGTCAGGTTTCAGTATTGGTGTAGAATGGATTAAGGCCTCACGGCTAGGTGCCTCCTACATTGTAGCCACTCCTCGATATGGGTACGCAATGTCAGCTTTCAATAAACTCCCACATCTTCTCAACTTTTATATCATGGACTACATATGAAACATTAATTATGTAATTAATTACATAATTACCCCCAAGCTTAAATATGAAACATTCATCTCAAGAAGCTTTTATACCATTCTGGATATATAATTATACAAGTCAAGAATAAAGTTCCTATTCGTTATTGCCTGAAATCTTACCTGGTATAGGGGGGGGAAGGGGTTTAGAAAGGGGAATTAGAAAATTCAGAATATCTCCTTTATTATGAGTCAGATCTGAAATTTGTTTAGAATTAATCTGTTAAACGATTGTTGGTCTACAATTGTTGTCCTACGCATTTTTTCTTAACGCAAATACTAAGCTAGTTATTTGAACTTTCTTGTTTTAGGCCTACTTCTTTTTACAAAGAAATATAGAATTTGTGGTGAGATAAGATCCACAGTGTGTCATACCAGGAACTGAGAAATCTCCTTAGTTAGTGCAGCCCTTCATGACAGACATTTTAGCAGATTCCCCTTAAGGGAATCAGCTATTGAGGTCGTACTCATGACGCGATTTTCGAAAGATTTCTTCAAATGTCCATCGATCCTACCCAGGAGGTGACGAAAATGAGGTCCGTTCAAAATTATATATATATCTGTTAACGCTCTAGCGGTCGCAATTTTTGTTTGATCGTTACCAAACTCCATATTTAAACGTTTTCTGCAAAGATCAAGTTCGTTAATGGCTGAAATCGGACCAGTGGGAGGGGGAATTTTCAACAATTCGAAATATTTCCGTTACCATACATCGGATTAAAATATTATATAGAACCAATCTTATTGCAAATTAAATTTACTATAAATATTGTTCTATACATTTATTCTCTTTCTTGAATATTAGCCGATATATTTGCATTTTTATTAAACGTGGGTGGTTAACGCACTAGTGTGTTTCCCGCCAAAAGCTAGTTCGGCCGTTTCCGTAACTGCTCGGCTCTGATATTGAGATTTCTCTATTGTATAACTACAAGTGGAAAATCTGCTCAGTTTACGCAGCCTCTGCGTGACGGACTTTATATTTTTTTTTTTAATTGTGGAAGAAATTATTCCCAGGAAACGGTTTTATTACCACGAAAGATGTGGGATACTTTCATTGAAGATTAAATCCCGTGAATTGATTGCATTATGATCATGTAGCAAACAAGGCGAATACAAATTAATGAGGCATGATGAAATAAGTCGTTTTTATTGTGTAATCCTCGACACATCTCATAAATCGCATTCTGTCAACGTTATCAACAAATCGCCTGATCCAAACCCAAACAGAACGACCATGCTATCTGTAGTTTACGAAATATGTGATACCTCTTGTCACTCTGTTGGAAAGATTATTTGAAAAATGTATTGAATTCGTAAATTTATGACGTACACTTTTCTGGACAGTAATATTTGAGATATTGAAGAGTTCCTGTTTAGTTGGTATCTCAGCTGAAGAAGATGTAACCGATGCCTGATATATGGGTTTCCTGATTGAAGGAACCACTTGTTATATAATTGTAGATATAGGTTTGGAGATATGCTTCAAGGAAATGAAGTGGGCGCTGGAACGTGCGTCAATTAATCAGAGAAACCGTTGTAGTTATGCAAATGTCCGTTTAGTGTGCGCGTGCGTGTGCAGTGGGTAAATTGCACTTGGTTTGAAAAAGTTAAGGTCGCAACAACAGACTGCATCTATTTCTCCAGTAGTTAGAATCCTATGAAATCAGTGTCAGAGCATGTAAGGTGTTTGGAGACACAGTCATTTTTCCACCAATTAAGAAAATATTTGCCAGCTATTCTTCAAAATGATCTAAAGCCAGGATTCCAGAAGTGGTCCAGAAACGAATACTGACTTCGGGAGGCGACAAGGACTGAATATCGACCCCTATTTATTAACACAACTTCTTACTTGAAACTTTCAAGACTCTATGGTGTATTACTGTTCCAAATTGTTATAAGAATGGCTATTATTTTAGTAAGAAATGTCACTATTGTGCTTTTAAAAAAAGCTCAACAAGTAGATAAGCGTGCAAAAGGTCTTACGAGATGAAAAACTCGGCAAGTCAATAAGCGTGGACAACTTTGTGCAAGATAATGAGTTACAGCTTACAAGTCTTTCAGGTCAAACATTCTCCTGATATTTTGCTAATTTACAAGCTTCCACTTAGTTTGAATGTTAATTTGCTTTTTGAAATTCGTGAGAGATTGAATGATACACATAATATAATGATGAACTATCAGTTCATTTTGGAAAAGCGGTCAATGGTGACTTAAAAGATGTCCATGTGAGAGAAATATAGAATTAGGGGTCTGCGGGATCTGAAAAGGGTTCATCTCATTTAAGACGATCGCAATTTTGAATATTTAATTACATTTGTCAACATCAATTAAGCAATTTTTTTAAACTGAAAAATGTAAAATTTGATCAGATATTCGAAGATTCGGATAGATGCAAATAGATATGCGTGTTATTTATACCGAATTTTGGAATTTCGCGTGAAAATTTTTAATAGTTGTTGTCCGTCTTCATATATTGTGGGAAAAGGTTTCAGTCCGGCTGCTAGTCTTCTGACGTAAAAAAAAAGAGTAACAAATTGAATATCATTGGCCGAAAAAATTAAGGTTAAACATCACTGAATTGATACCAAATATTCAAAATTTATTACCAGGCTCCCCATCCCTCCTTCCAAAAAGGTGTTTATTTTTACTTATTGTGTGTTATATTTATGTAATACATAAGTAAATAATCTTATTGTGGTTTACTTTTAATTTCGGCTCTTTTATATTTACTATATCCAAGACGCAAAATGAGATAAAATGATTTTCTGTGCCCAATGACCTTACCTTCATTTACATTTATGATGAAGGCATTGTTCCTTAAGATATGCCCATGAACTCCTTACTGTAATAATAAGACTTTTACTTTCTATTTACCTCCTTCAGAACTTCAAAGTGGGTTTTTTTGCAAGAACTTGGCCTTGTGACCATTCTGAGCCTCATTCCCATTGCTTCCAAATTGGTTATATTCCCTTTGTAAAGACGCCTAACTTTCCCTACCGTAAAGCCAGAATCCAAACGAATGGTTTAGGCGAACATTTTCTATCGCATCAGTACTTTAGATTGCTGTTACGGAAAATATTCCAATTTTAGCTGGGTCGTACTCATGACAGCGGTTTTTGGAAAAATTTCTTCAAATGTCCATCGATCCTACACAGGAGATGACGAAAATGAGGTCCGTTTCAAAGTTATTTATATCTCTCTCTCTCTTCTTCTCCTCTCTCCTCTCTCTCTCTCCTCTCTCTCTCCCTAATATATAAAATATATATAGTATATATATATTTATATATAATAGATATAGATAAAATATATTTTATGTCTTTTAAACGCTCTAGTGGTCGATTTTTTCGTTTGAATCGTTACGAAAACTCGATATTTAAAAACCGTTTTTATTTTAATAAAGACAGATCAGTTTCGTTAATTGCTGCAATCGGACTAGGGGGAGGGGGGATTTTGGTAAAATTCAAAATATCTCCGTTATTATGCATCGTATCGAAAAATCGTATAGATCCAATCTTATTGCAAATTAAATTTACGTATAAATATTGTTATGTACATTTATTCTCATATCTTGAATATTAACCGAGACTTTTGCACTTTTATGAAGTCTGTGGTTCGGGTAATAGTTCGTGAATAGACGGCCGTTTCTGTAAGTGCTCTCGTCAGGTGGACGCTTCTTACCTGTCGTTTCTAACCTTACCTTAACATCGTTTACATTTGTGAGATTTATGCAAATACTTTCTGTTCATTCCGCCCCCCCCCCCCCCCTTTCATTTTTAGTTTCTTTCTTTGGAAGGCTTGTTTATTGAGTCTATTGCGTATGACTTCACTGTTTAGCTCAACTTCCCTATCCTTCAGTAATGTTCTAAATTATAATGTTTTCCAACACAAATATTTATATGTCCTTGGATTTGACTCTTTTTTCTTCTATTAACAAAAATTAATTTAAGTGGCATTATATCTGGAGTTAACTGATCCAAGGGCGTCGTTTCTTCTGAGTCTAATCCCAACTGCTCTTTTGCATTTCACTTACAACAACGCGGCTCCTCATAGAACACCATTAGCAATAGATTTTGTTTTGTTATTTATTTAAAAAGTCGTTGCTCTTTGTGCTACTTAGTCTAATTCATGAGACGTGTTATCTTTCCCTTTTCTAGGCGGACTTAAGAATTATTATTTAATTAGTTTCTCCACTAAATAAATTCTTTCTCAACTCTACTCCCCATCCCGGGAATGTAACTCAGCCACGAGTATGTTCACCATGTGAGATTAAGAACACAACGCCCTATATACGGCCAATCTAACACGAAGCAAGGGTTGGGGTTTTAATGAATTTATTTGTAAAAATTATATTTATATAGTTTTCATGTGAGGTTTAGGTTAGTAATATAGGCATTAGGTATGTAGGCTAGTTAGTTCGTGGAAGCTCTTGCTGCTACTACTTCCTTTGAACAGAGGCAAAGGAGTAACAGGCTGCGGTTCCACTAGGACCTTCTTTCGGTCGGACTTAAACTAAATCTCCCCAAATTTGCACTTTAAAAATGCTTAGCCGTGCTTTTCTCGGTGAGTTAAGGCTAAGTTACCCTGGCCCCAAAATTATATTTATATATCTATTCAAAATGTTATATCACTTATTAAATTGGAGATTCGCTGGTATGTGTGAAACCAAACCCAAAGGTACAGCGGGGCAGACGTGTGGAAAAGAAAAACCGTTTGGGGTTTAACACAAGGGATGAGTAAACAAAGAAAGCAGATTCTCCCCCTCACTCACGGTGCTGGCTTGACACAACTATTGATTGACCGGTGGGGATCAGCACATAATTCTGACCTGTAAACCAAAAGGTACGAATTACTCTCACTTAATATTTGAGATAGAAAAAATGTATATTATAACGGAAGAGTAATCCATATTTTAACAAGGATTTATTCTATAACATTTTCGAATCCCCCCAGGCCCACCCTGGTACGACGACTTGTATTTTTCCAATAGCAAATGTGATCTAAGTGTTGGACTGAAAGCAGTTTAAATGTCGAGTATGGAAAAGATCAAATACAAATACAAATTAAAACATTTTTCGAGGGAGGAATGTAAAGTCTTAATTGATTACCTCCCTCAATCGCGTACAAAACGAATTCGCAATGTAATCTCCCATTGTAAAGGTTACATGAAAAACAATACTTGCCATTTAAGCTTAAATCATAAGAGGTTCATGTTATAACAGCTTATTCTAATTATGAACATGAGTAAGGCTTGGGGGATTAACTGAAGGCTGGAAAAAAAAATACAAGGTTGGATGTAAACAATTTTTCTATTTTGAGTCTTAATATCTCAGAAATTAACAATATTTCATTTTACCTATACACTTTACTTCCTCTAAAAACAACAGCATTTAAAAAATCCCACATTATAAAGTAAAAAGAAGCGCCTTCTACAATTTCTGTTCAATACATTTTTTATTTTAAAAATTCCAATAATAAAACGAGTGATTCGAAACATTCTTCTATTCTAATCCTCCTTTCTTCTTTTTCATACCGTTCAGAGAGTGGAGAGCCGTCAGTAAACCCCTGGCCTTGGACCCCCGCCCAAAAGGCGTGTTTGAGAGCATTCCAAAACACTATTTAAATGCTCCTATTCAGAAGTAGGTTAAAATGGCGATGAAAGGATACGCCGTGTCCAAATGGGAGTGAATTTGGGGACTGAGTGACAGACAGAGGTTATCTTGCCTCTTTGTCCTGTCACAGCTCTGCCGAATATCACCAATCCCAGATAGCTCAGAGTACCTCCCTCATTTTTATTATTTTTAACCTCTTTTTCCTTTAATTCGCACTTTCCCCAGTATTTACCTTTGGTCATTTTAACACAATAAAGGCAATTTCTCCCTATTCAAGCTGTAACCTCCGTCACGGCGAATTTTAAAAAATATGTCCTAAAAACGGCCATCGAATCGAACCCTACGATATAGAGTAGATGACAAAAATCAGGTCTGTTCAAAATTATATATATCTGTTTGTTACCGCTCTAAACATGCTCCCAATTTCCCACCCCCCCCCCCCCCCACCCCCCCCCCCCCCCACCCCCCCCCCCCCCCACCCCCCCCCCCCCCCACCCCCCCCCCCCCCCACCCCCCCCCCCCCCCACCCCCCCCCCCCCCCACCCCCCCCCCCCCCCACCCCCCCCCCCCCCCACCCCCCCCCCCCCCCACCCCCCCCCCCCCCCACCCCCCCCCCCCCCCACCCCCCCCCCCCCCCACCCCCCCCCCCCCCCACCCCCCCCCCCCCCCACCCCCCCCCCCCCCCACCCCCCCCCCCCCCCACCCCCCCCCCCCCCCACCCCCCCCCCCCCCCACCCCCCCCCCCCCCCACCCCCCCCCCCCCCCACCCCCCCCCCCCCCCACCCCCCCCCCCCCCCACCCCCCCCCCCCCCCACCCCCCCCCCCCCCCACCCCCCCCCCCCCCCACCCCCCCCCCCCCCCACCCCCCCCCCCCCCCACCCCCCCCCCCCCCCACCCCCCCCCCCCCCCACCCCCCCCCCCCCCCATAGCTTGACTGAAGGTCAGATGGCGAATCGGGTCTCGCGGTGCCGTGAAATGCTCAAGAAATTCAAAACTGGGAAAGCCTCCGATGTAAACAGCGTAGTAACGGGTGATGAAACCTGGCTTTACTATTATGATGTCCCAACTAAATCTCAGAGCAAAGTGTGGGTGTTTGAAGATGAGGACACCTCCGTCAATGTCCGGAAATCCAGATCTCTTAAGAAAAGAATGTTGGCGGTATTTTTAGTAGGAGGGGCGTTGTGGAGCGAGTGGTGCTAGAAACTCAGAAAACTGTCACAGCAGGTAGTACACCGAGGAATGCCTCCCTAAAGTAGTGCAAGCACTGAAAAAAATTCGGCCAAACTCTAGAATGGACACATGGTTCCTTCACCACGATAATGCTCCCGCGCATCGTTCCAGATTTTTCACAGAATATTTGGCCAGTACTGAAATAAAACTGTTAGAGCACCTTCCCTACAGCCCAGATCTAGCTCCCTGTGATTTCGCGCTTTTCCTTCACGTGAAAAACAGGCTGAAAGGGAGGCATTTCTCAAGCGATGAGGACCTTTTGAGGGCCTGGGACTTCGAGTGTGCCCAGATCCCAGAAGAAACGTGGCAGGGCTACTTTGAAGAATGGTTTAGGAGGATGGAGAAGTTTGTTTTATGCGGTGGAAAGTATTTTGAAAAATTGTAAAAAATAAAGTCCTATTGCAAAACTTTCCTAGTGCCCTACGTATATATATATATATATATATAATATATATATTAATATGTATATATATATATATATATATATATATACAAATTATAAAATTATATACTATTATTAAATTATATATTCATTAAACCCCCACACCTGATTTTGCCTTATTAAATGTAAGCTGGCATATCATGAACCACTTTATTACAAGGTCAAATACCAAATATTGTTTAATTGAACTTCTAATTTGTGAGATATATGTAAATACGTTCTGTTTATCTCCCCCCCCCCTTCTTTTGTTCTTGGACTACTAAAATTTACGTGATATAAATTATTAAGTTATTGAGATAAAAATTATTCTGATTGATTATAAATTGCAGCATATCAGATATATTTCAGTAATTGTTTTCATTTCCGGTCAAGATCCATCTCTCTTCTATCTATCTATTAGCCCTAAGAGCTGGGCATAGCTGATTGTTTACAATTCAGACTCTCTCCGTTGTAGAGGTTATTAATATGTAAATTGGCCAAAATATTTCTCAATACCGTTTGTATTTATTCATTTAATATTCATGGTAGTTTTACCAGTGTGTAAATTTATCTATTGCAAATCTTTCCGTGGGAAATCTGCTTTGTTTACGCAGCCCCTGCGTGACGGACTTTTTTTTGTTTTAGCCTTCAGTAAACTCACACTTGTACTTATCCGATTTTCACTTGAACTACCTGTTACTAAACATCTCATGTCCAGTTTATATTTTAATTAATGTTTTAATGGTAAATGATGTCATCAGCGTCAATATATATATATATATATATATAAAATTGTAACCTCTGTCTGTACATTGATTTTTTTCGCGAAATTTCACGATAACTTTTCGTTTCACATGTCATAGACACCATATCTGCATTTTGATTCTTTCGTGTATGTTTGTTTGTTACCTTTAAACGGCTGAACCGAATTTTATGAAACTTGGTATATATATTACTACTAACCCAACTTAGACTTTAGGCTATATTAATTTTCTCTGAGACGAACAGGAGTGGGGGTTATAAAGGAAGCCTGAACTTAAAAATAGCGATATTTCTTTTCCTATTGGTTTTTCGGGAAATATGAACATAACAAAAGTTGTTTACTTTGTTATTTACAGTATTTTTTGTTATATACACTTTTTTCGTATACCGAATTATAAACGAGATATACGCTAAGAATTGTAGCGGGAGTCAACAATATTATTTGCCAAAAAAGACTCAACCGAACTAAATAAAACTCGGTATGTGTATTAGCAGCGAGGCTTTCATTATAATAAGCCATACCAACATTTCTATGGACGGGCAGGAGTAGGGGTTATAAAGGAAGCCTGAACTTAAAAATAGCGATATTTCTTTTCCTATTCGGTTTTTTCGGGAAATATGAACATACAAAAAGTTGTTTACTTTGTTATTTACAGTATTTTTTGTTATATACACTTTTTTCGTATACCGCAATTATAAACGAGATATACGCTAAAAACCTATAGCGGAAGTGAACAATTTCATTTAGGAAAAAAGACCTCAAACCGAAATAAATAAAACTCGATATAGTGTATTAGCACTAATGCATTCCTTATAATAAGCCATACTTAACATTTCTACGGGACGGGCAGGACTGGGGGTTATAAGGGAGACCTGAATATTAAAAGTATGTGATTTTTCGTTTCCTATTGTGGTTTCGACAAAATATACACTTAACAAAAGTGGTTTATTTTGTTATTTAGTCCCCAAATGTGCTCAAAAATTCCATTTCATTATGAACTACCAGGGACCTCACCTGGAATAATTAATTCTAATTGTAATATATTATTATAATATTTTGTCCTTAATTAATTTAAATCTATACATAATGGACCGGAAATGGGAAAGTTGACAATATGGGGGACAGTGAAGACTTACATAAATAATTAATTTTTATTATTAACTCAAATGTAATAACAACGGGTATAAACCCTAAACAACTTGGGTTGGGTAAATGTCAAAATATTGTGCAAAGTTATATAAAGCCTTGCCAAAAAAATACAATCGCCATCCTGCCTAAAATGAATTCCCGGGCGAAGCCGGGTATCTGGGCTAGTATATATATATTATATTATTTTTATATATATTATATATAATATATATATAGGAGAGAGGAGAGAGAGAGAGATGAGAGAGAGATATGTCAGTACTTAAAAATTGTAAAAAATATTTGAGTCTAATGTGAACCGGTTAAACTGCTTCTAAAGCAGTATTCCAATATATTTTGAACTAATTCTAATTATTTTTAAGCGTGACATATTTTATTACAGTTTAATTATTATATTCGATTCTCTTATCCTATGATATATTGTATTATTATCGGTCATTAATATTTTATTTTGTTCTGTTTCAGGTAAGTGGACCTATTGGAACACAAATTTCTGTAACTGTTGGTGAGTCTTTTTCTTATAAATTTCTTCTTATCGATTGTAGAGGACAATTGGTGCACTTAAATAAAACTGAGTGAACTATAGGCCCTTCAATATTTGGGCCAGTTTGTCCATCAAAATGTTTCTTCTTCGTAATATCACTTTTAGGCACAGGGTCAGAATTTCTAGAAATACAATTCTCCTTAATTCCCTTTATCCAAACTCTACATGTTTCGCATTCTTTACTTGAACGCCTCATCAGGACTATAATCCTTTCATTTAAAACCAAAGTCCATCCATTCACCCTCTCTACTCACGGCTATACGACCAAAACCCCACAACACCAAAACCTATTGGAATTAGGCTGAATAACATAACAGACAAACTATTACGAAACTCAAACAGTCTTGATGAATTCGACCCAACTCCACCTTGGACAATTCAAGAAATATCTATAGATACTGGAATCACCAAACTCATAAACAAATCGTCCCAAGAGATCCCAAATAAAGGAAGCTTTCATTAATAAAATAGAAAAATATCAACACCCAAAGATAATATATACTGATGCGTTCGACAGATTGCCGAGTCCTTCCTCCTGCGCCTACTACGAAGAAAATGCCTGCCAAAAATTCAAACTCAACAAATTAACCAGCATCTATTCCGCCGAACTATTACGCAATTAAATTCGCTCTATATCCAACATGCATTTGTTGTGCAAACCACTCAACTCAAGAAAAAATTCCTGATATTGGCACTGACTCGTTGAGTGCCCCATTTAGAATCAAAAGAGTGTATTCACAAACGACCCCACTAGTAAAACAAAATACCAAAATCAAATACATATGCTCCGAGAATAATAAAGGGACGTCTACTTTCATGTGTATTCCAAGCCACGTGGGAATAGATGGAAAACGAAAAAGCAGATTATAGCAGCCAGAGAAGCCCACCAACTCGACTCCATCACCCCAACAACAATTACATCTGCAGAACTCTACAAACCAATCAAAGAAGAAAGTAATAAAAATCTGGCAACACATGTGGAATGAAAACCCAGAACAATAAATTAAAAAACTATTAAAACCACCATCCGTCCATGGAAATATTCGACAAGAGAACAACTGAAAAGAGATGAAGTTGTATTACGAAAGGGACTCCGAATTGGGCACACACGACTTACGCTTGGCTATCTTATGACCAGAGAATCAAACCCCCGATTTTGTGAGAAATTGTATACACAGAACTGACTATATAATCACAATATTCAATGGAATGCCATAAAGTATACAGATTATTAGAAACAAATACAATATTTCCAATAAGTATAGACAGTGGCCCTTGGAGATGACCCGAAAGAACTCCATATAATTGTTTAATTTTTGTAAAAAGAGGCACGAGTTTATACAAAGAAATTTAAAGTGCAATTGCTCGTATCCTCGGTTTATAATTGTTTAAAATGGCGATATGGATGAGGATATCAAAATGTGAATTATAAATATTACAGGGCGATGATAACCTGGTAGTTTTTCGCCCTTAAACCCTATACAACAACAACAACCATCCATTCTCTAGACCGGCTTAGTCTATACATTTAAAAACAATCATTAAACTAACGGGAAAGGTTAGTTAACTCGAAAATTTAATAAATTTTGAAACTGTGTGCGAGTAGAATAGTTCATCGCTAACACAAAACTCGTTTTTATTCTTGAGGAACTACTATTTGAAGAGTTAAAATGACCCTTCAAAAACATCGGTTTTACATTTCCGAAGGAATATCGTTAAAACGGTAATAGATATAAAACAAGTTTCAAGAGAAAGTTTTATGGTTTTAAGTATTTTAAAACGTGCAACAGATTTCTTCAAATGGCTTATATTTCAAAAAGTTTCCTTCCCCCTCAGCTGTAGCTTAAATGTCTTTTTAATGAACCATATAGTACATTTAACGACAAATTCAATCTTATTAGATTAATGTTGTTGGGTCATTGTTACTGTTTCAAAAATCTAAATCATTACTAAAACAACTCCACTTTAGTTTTATGCTTCAGAAAAAGGGGAAAGGTCGTTAATTTAATTTATTACATAATATTAAAAATACATTTATTTTTAGGTTAGTATTTACTGCACTTTTCAAAATTTTTGGTTTTCTGACTTCAAAAGGAACTTTCAGTTTTGACCGTCCCTGACTTTTTTTGCTAGACTCAGAATGTTGAATTTTCTGATCTGTTGTAAGGTCCAGTTGTGCACCTTACCTTTTGAACGAAATCGTCTCAGTCTTAGTGAGATGGGGGAACGGTTTAGAGGAGGGCGAAAATAAAAAAATCAAATAACCGCAAGAATTAAGAGATAGAAATAAGTCCATCACGCAGGGGCTGAATAAACTAAACAGATGTCCCATGTACTGGAATACATACTAGTAATGTCACCTCACCTTATATTTTGTATTTCTAAGTCAAAATACAATAAGTTGTGGGCTTAAAGGAAGAAAATATGATAGTACGAATAACTCATTTAATATTTCAGTAAAATGTAAAACACAACATTGTAGTTTGACAAGATTGGTTATATAACTTTACAATTAGTCTATGCATTTTTTCGAAACTCAAAACATTTCCGCTTGTTAACCATACTTTCTTGATTTCAGCCTTCAGAACCCCCCCCACCCCTCTCTCTCTTGTACTCATCTCTATTTTAACATAGAAATAAGGAATATGATGTTATTCGAAATCATAAAATGTATTTTACCATCTACTTGGTTATCTCCTCTAGTTTACAGCAAATGCCATGCGTGGCGTACTTTTAGGGCAGATTACCCTTAAGGGAAATCAAGGTCTATTGAGGTCGTAGCTCATGATCGATGTTCAAAAAAGGTGAGGATAATGTCCATCCGATCCTAAACCCAGGAGATGACGAAAATGAGGTCCGTTCAAAACATTATGTGTATATATATATATATATATATATTATCATATATATATATATAACTATATACATATATTATTTGTCTGTCAACGCTCTAGGCCGTCGCAATTTTTGTTTGATCTTTACAAAACTCCGAATTTAAATCGTTTTAATGTAAAAAGGACATCAAGGTTCGTTAATGGCCGAAATCGAGCCAGTGGGAGTGGTTTCGGAGGGAGAAGTAGGGGAGGATTTTTGAAAACATTTCAAATTATCTCCGTTATTATACGTCGGATCAAAAATTTGCATAGAATAAATCTTATTGCAAAATTAAATTTATCTATAAATAATGTTCTATACATTTATTCTGTATCTTGAATATTAACTCGAGATATTTGCATTTGTATTCTGAGGGCCTGTGGCAACCAGTAAGCTATGTTAACCGGACTTTCCGCCGAGAGCTCTGGCGGCCGTTTCTATAACTACATCCCGCTCGATGAATAGGTTTAGAGGTTACGGTTCAACTGTTTTTTTTGGGGCTAGAAACTAGTGGGTTTTATTACGACCATAAATAATCGTTTTAGGTTTAGAGGGTTTCGGACTTACATACTAGTTGTATATTAAGCAGAATTTCTCTATTGAAAAACTTCTACATTTTCTCGTGGGAAAATCTGCTTAGTTTACGCAGCATCCGCGCTGCTTGATCGGAACTTTTTTGTTTATCCATAAAATGGATCATATATAATTACGCACTGGACGATTTTTCGATTATGTAATCACAGATTAATAGTATACTCACGGCTTCTATAATGGTTATATATTAAATTTTAAATGAATGAAAAATTCTGTTTTTTTTTTTTGTTTTGGTTTTTTTTAAATTTAATTTAATAGGAAGTAGATCAAGGAAATTTCATCAATTTTTTTCGGCATTGCTGTCCTATTCTGATTTTATCATCTCAGGGATATTAATTAATAATCTGCTATGGACAAGTTAGAAGAATTAGGTTCAATATTGGGCAAAAACCGATGGCAACAAATATTATATTTAGTGCCTCGTAAATATTTAATACAATTATTTGTAATGTTACATTGACGTAAATCAGGTGAATAAATCCCTTTCCAAATGATTAATTAATATTTGTAATTATCTCTGCTTTATTTATTCAGTAAATTAATTTAGCTTTCGGGCTAGAATGATTTGTCATTCTGCTTGTGACTATTTCGAGTTTCCCGGCCAGAATATTTTCAATTGAATTTCTTTTATATTGAGGTTAATGAATCGTGTGAGCTTGTTAAATATTACTCTAGAAAGAGTCATGGAGTAAATTCATTAGAATGCAGAGAAGTAATGAACTTGCTAATAGGGCACAGCACTAATGTATTCTAATGCAGAACTATTCAAATCTCTGAGAGTCAGAATATTTATAATCAGAGCTATTATTAATTTATTTTATTGTGCTATTATTGTTGGATTACCAAAACTCCGGAAAGAATAACACACCATATATAAATATAACCTGATTCGAAAACATCAGCACAATTTTATATATATAATATTAATATATATATAAGTGATATATATATGTAATAGTGTTGATTTTTTTTATTCTTTTTATTATTATTTTTTTATATATTTGTGGGCTGTTAACATCTCTTAGCGGTCTCAGTCATTTTGGTGGTATCGTTGTACCAAACTGCGGAATCTAATCGTTTTTCATGTAAATAAGGAAGATCAAGTTCGTTAATTTAGGCTGAAATCGGGGGGATTTTTGAAAAATTCGAAATATTCTTCCGTTATTATGGCGTCGGATTCGAAAAATTGTATGAAGAATCAAGTCTTATTGCAAATTAAATTTACTATAAGTATTTGTTCTATATGTCATATATTCTCTATCTTATGAATAAGTAACGGAGATACTTGCTATTGTATTTCATGTGTGTGGTCGGCTATGTTCGGGACTCTTCGCGGCCAAAAGAAAAGAGCGTCTAGGTGCGGGCTACGTTTGCGGTAACTATTCGTCCCTCGTGAATAGGTTTGAGAAGAGGATATTCGGTCTTGAGCTACTTAGTCTGTCTTTATTAGGACGGATTTCTCTATTGTACAAAACTTCACGGGGGAAATCTGCGTAGTTTACGCAGTTCCGCCTTGCGCTGACGGACCTTTCTCTATATTGAATATTTAACCGAGATATTTACATATTTCTGTTTTACGGCGCGTTCAGTAAACTCCACTTGTGATCGGCATCCAGGTGTCATATTGACTAAGTAAGGCTGTTATAGTCATGAACCACACTTCATATCCCAAAGTTAAATTCCAAATATTGTTTTCATTGAACATTTACTTTGTGAGATATATGCGAATAAGTTATGTGATGGTTTATCAATTAAGATTTTTCATTTTTTACTCGAAAATGTTTATTTGATCTATGCTTTACTCGATATTTAGCAATTTTAGTTGACGCTAAATATCATGGCTACTATTGGCTGAAATCAGAGCGAGGTATTTCGTAGTTTCTTATTTTCTACTTTCAGTAAATCCCCACCCTCCTTCTAGTCATCGGGTTTTAGCAGATTTCCCTTAAGGGAAATCAGCTATTGAGGTTGTACTCATGACAGCGGATTTGGGAATTTTTCATTCAAATTAGTCCATCGATCCTACCCAGGAAGATGACGTGAAAATGACGTCCGTTCAAAACTGTGTGTGTATATATCATATATATAATAGTATATATCAATATATATATATATATATAATATAGTATATTTGTTAATATATAATATCGATATTTGTCTGTTGGCAGCTTCTAGCGTGTCGCATTTATTGGTTTAATCGTTGTTACGCTAAACTTCGGATATTTTAGTTCCCGTTTTATGTAATAGAGAAAGATCTAAGTTCGTTAACATGCTGAAATCGGACCAGGGGAAGGGGGGTTTTGAGGAGGGGAGGTTATATTTGAATATAATATCCGAAATATCTTCCGTTACCGATACGTTCGGATCAAAACAATTGTATAGAACCAGACCAATCTTATTTGGCAAATTAAATTTACTATTAAATAATGTGTTGCAATACAGTTGTATTTTTGATTTCTCTATCTTGAATAATTAACGGAGATATTTTGGGGCATTGTCTATATCTATCATCCGGTGTGAGGGCAGGCAGACCCGTTTGTCTACATTTCTTTCTAACCTATGACGCTTCCTGTCGGCAGTATTGAAATTGGATGAAACATCTTTTCCTTATTACGGCTGTTTGTATTTATTCTCGAGTTGTGTTGTGTTACGCAGTCTGTAGAGTTATCTATTTACAAAACATTCACTTGCGGAAAATTCTGCTTAGTTTTACGCAGCCGTCCTAGCGCGTGTTCGCACTTTTTTAGCATATGATATGGAGAGAATAATTGGTGAAATGAGATAAACAGGCTTGTTATAACCATCACTGTGAGGAAATCTGCTATAGGTTTACACAGTCACGCTGCGTGAACCGACATTAAATTGGTTTAGTTTACTGAGGCGTATGTCGTTTCTTTAAATATACGATGCCCATTAGCGCCGTTCTTTTTCTGATTCGTTTAGGCAATATAGATACCGCCATATACCACCCGGCCTCGCTCAATAGAGGGCGCCCTAATACAAACATAAATAAATAAAAAGAAGATTTGATTATAAGAGAGAGGCTCGAGTCAACACGTGTCGTGTAATGGCTCTTAATGAAGAATGCTCTAGGAGTGGCGAACTACTCTAGAAGTGGCGCATGTTGGAGTGGGGTGTGTGCATCGGAGGCGGTGTGTGTTAGATCCCTTTGATTCTCCGGAGGGGTGTCGGCACTGAGAGGAGGGGTGCTTTGTCTACAACAAGGGAACACAGTTAATTGTATTTTTTGCGGAGGGGTGGGCTCACCAATGAGAGAGGCCCGAATTGGGTCGATAAGGGATGTCTTCCCTAACCTTACCACTGGATAACAGGTTTTTTCCTTCCCTCCCTCGCTCACCCCTGGGGGCCGTCATTTTGCCCGGCTTCGATTCGCCCAGCTCTTTTACCTTTCTTATGTTTAGCACATTTTTTTCTCTTATGGGCAAATCAGGGCTAACTCTGGACTCGTGTACTAATGACCGTCGATTTTCGAAAAATCTTTCATCCGATGTTTATCGATACCCTAACCTAGTAGGTGCAATGAAAAACGAGGTTCTTCAAAATATTAGTCAAATTGGTACTTGTGTATTATATCCACCACATTTTAGTTCCACTAGCTCCACGCTAGAGTGCGCTACTGTTTTAAGTAGTACGATTCATTGCCCGTAAGGGAGGTTATACTTACCTTATAAACTTCTACGGGATTATAATGATAAATAAAAGGAAACACAATTTTTAAAAATAAAACATTTTATTCACATTTAGGCGGGAAATGTGTGGAAATACTGTTCTTCATATCTAAGGACACAACTCCCTCATGTAACTGTTCCAATCAATAGCAGTCTTATTGGAAATTTTGAGTTGTTTTTTTGCAAAAATTGACAGATGTCAATTCTTCGCACTAGCAGTAAATGAACTTCAATGCATTACAAAATGGAATGTTACTTCCTGCGAACCAAGTGCCAATCCGAACGCCGACTTGCTCACCACACTTTCTTACATTACACTTCCAAAAAAGACTTTTTTTTCCACTATGAAGTTTCATACAATGTGATTAAGAACACTTGAGGGCTCTCGGATAACCAAAATATTCCTCTCGTGTAAATATTTAACAGCGTCTTCTTCAGTCGTTGCAAATCCCAAAGAGGCATTTTTAAAGGACTAAGAGACTCTAAACAGCAAACAAAAATAAACAGCAAACGCAACTATGACAAAAGATAACCTCATTAGCCTGGGAGAGGTAGCGTCGCACTTCAGTAACGCACTCTAGCGTGGAACTAGAGGAACTAAAATGTGGTGGATATAATACACAAGTACCGTCAAAATTATACATACTTAAATTGTTGGGTCGTATCTCCCTTGGGCGCTTTTTCTTAGTCCACTAACCGGTCCGCACGGCCTGACTTGTCACCAAGTCTCGTGGCCATTAGCGGAAACTGCAGTGCTGGCTTACAGGACAAAGCGCCCGCTTGATCTGAGCGAGCCAATGAGAATTGGATTCCATCGCCCAAGTGAAAAGGACGTGGTTGCGGATTGCTCCTCAAAAGAAGGTGAACACTGTACTCTGGCAGTGTGTTGTGTGGAGTAGTGAAGAAGTGTGGTTGTTCGGTGTAGAGAACATGGTTATCGCTCAGATTCCGAATTTTTTTCAATGCCATCAAGAACAAGAGGTGAATAGCGAAGGAGCCCATGAGAGTGTGCTTATTTAAACATGAAGCCAAGAAAGGTAAAAAACTAATTGCATTGGAGGTGCTGGAAGACATCGCATTGAATAAGAAACTTATTGTTAGTCGCTCTTTGAACAAGAAGACCGATTGTTATAAGTCTGCAGATGGTGGGGGTACAGGACCTCGACGTTATCACCCGCGTCCCAGCCAGTCGCTTGCTGTCTGTTCCAAATGAGCGCGCATGCAAGTAGGTCGGTAATATATTCCTATATACCACAATAGATCTCTCACTCTCTGTTTTTTATTTTAAGAATATGACCTTAAGTATATTTATTATGTTCAGTTGTTAGATATTTATTTTGTTATTTATTATATTGATATTAACAAGTTTTATGACCCTGTGCAATGAATAGAGTTTTTATTAATGAATTATGGATTTTCACGTGAAGCACTGAATGATGGAGACATCTAGTCCTTTGAAAGCGCTTAGCGCTGAAATTAAACAAATTGCGAAGAATTGGACTTTTTTTTCTCTCTCTCCAACACTGTTTCTGCCTCCCGCAGGCTCCTGTACCTCAGAAAGGATCCCCGCATCGAAGATACGCTATTATTTTGCATCAGCGAGAAGAAGAAATATACTGTAGAACACAAAGAACACGGAAAGAAAACCCGCCTCATGGAAAGTATAATGCTTTCGTTATTAGGAAATTATCTCTTTAATAATTTTATTATCAGTCTAATGCTCTCTTATTATTACCGCAAAAGCTAACCCGCAAGCCCTAACATTAATTAAAAAAGCTTCCCGCCTACACAATTTGGTGCCGAAACTCGGGACCATAATAAAAAGCAGTTCCCCGCCCTTACACACACACACACACACACACACACACACACGCGCGCACGCACGCACACACACACACATAAATACATATATATATATATATATGTATTAATGTTAACGCTCTGGCGGTTGAATTTTTTGTCTGATCTTTACTAAACTCGATATTAAATCGTTTTATGTAAAAAGAAAGATCACAGGTTTTGTTAAATGACTGAACTCTAAATAACAAAATAAACAAGTTTTGTTATGTGCATATTTGCCGAAAAAGCAATACGAAAAGAAACATCGCTATTTTTGATCACTCCAGATCGTCTCAGAGAATATTAATATACCCTAAAGACTAAGGTTGGGCCAATGGTAATACAAATACCGAGTTTAATAAAATTGACGGTTCATCCACTAATGTCGTGAAAAGCTGATAAACGAACAGACAAAGTCATTTTATAAAAAAAGAAAGATCAAGTTCGTTTACTGTTGAAATCCGGACCAGGGATGGGGGGTTTAGAGGGCCCAAAGAATTCCGAAAATTTATAATTAACTCTCGTTATTATGCGTCGGATCGAAAAATTGTATAGACCCAACCCTATCGTAGACTTGAAAGATCTTATAAATGTTAATCTATGCATATTTTCTGGATCGTGGAATGTTAACCGAGAGTTGCATTATTTTTATTAACGCCCCCTACTTACTCGTGTGATATTATCAATAAACTGTTATATTATGAAGCAGTTTCTTTGAAGCCTAAATACCAAATATTGTTGTCATCGTACTTTTAGCAGATTTCCCTTATGGGAAATCAGCTATCCAGGTCGTACTCATGACGCAATTTTCGAAATTTATTTTCAAATGTCCATCAATCCTACCCAGTAGATGACGAAAATGATGACCGTTCAAAACTGTATATATATATACATATATATATATATATATATATATATATATATATATATATATTTGTCTGTTACCGCTCTAGCGGTCGCAATTTTTGTTTGATCGTTACCAAACTCGATATTTAGTCGTTTTATGTAAAAAGAAAGATCAAGTTCGTTAACGACTGAAATCGGACCAGTGGGAGGGGGGGGGGTTTAGAGGGGAGGATTTTCGAAAATTCGAAATATCTCCGTTACTATACGTCGGACCGAAAAATTGTACAGAATCAATCTTATTGCAAATTACATTTACTATAAATATTGTTATATACATTTATTCTCTTTCTTGAATATTAACCGAGATATTTGCATTTGTATTCTGCGTGTGGTCACCAGTAGGCTATGTTCGGACTTTCCGCCGAGAGCTCTGGTGGCCGTTTCCATAACTACGTGTCCATAACTATTCATCCCTCGTGAATAGGTTTTGAGGTTAGGTTAACTGTTTTTTGGGCTAGAAACTACTGGGTTATTACGCCCTAAATAATGTTTTAGGTTTAGAGGTTTCTTACTACTACAGTTGTTATTAGGCTGATTTCTCTATTGTATAACTTCACGTAGGAAATCTTCTTAGTTTACGCAGCCCCTGCGTGACGGACTAATAGCTGATTTTTTTCTTTGCATCCGACTCCCCTTCCCACCCTCCCCAGACGTCATTCATCCCGGACTGAGATTCATACTCCCCCCCCCCCTTCTATATTTAATATATTTAATGCCCCCTCCCCCCCACCGTTTATATCCAGTTTTTATAGCTCATAAAACCCCTGCAGCTAATATACTTTTTCAGCTGGTTAATGACGGCGGGCCGTGGTGGCAAACCATCTCCAGTACCACTTACCCCGCTACTGTTCCAACATAACTCGACACTCTCATTCGACATACTTCAGCAATTCTACATCGTCTTTCTTATTGCAAAGACCACAAATAAAAAAAATGGAAAAAATTCACATAATTGAAAATACAAAAAGTAAATCGTTAGAGTAAAAAACTGATATTACATTTTTCATTACCGCTTATTAGAAGATTTCAGTTACGGTTCGAGATGAAGAAATGGTGAAAATAAGCTTCATTTAAGTTTATAATATTTTATTTATATTTATATTTATATATATACTAGCTCAGATACCCGGCGATGCCCGGGAAATTATTGTTGACTGACTAATGATGGTATTTTGATCGTAAGACTTCAATGTGTACGATTACACTTCCCTCCACGACATAATGATTTTCCGAAATAGCCAACCCTGAAGGGTAACTTTTGGGGATTAATAGAATAGAAATTTTAGTTTTGAAGGATAAATGAAAATGTGTTCCTAATTTATCCTTCTACACTTTATGACTCACAGTTTTTCAATAATTCAAACCATAATCATGGGTAGCATTTATTACAATTAAATATCATCCATAATGAACATATTTTCTTTCAAAAGCCTACTCGAGCTCAAATAGTTCAGGCAAAGTTTTATACGAAAAGTTATATTTGTAATAGTGAATCTCACTGGAAATCACTTCCAGCAATGCCAGACGGGAAATAAGTAAACTCAATTAACTGGTAAGGCTCCCGTCATCTTACGTTCCCGCATTGACTTCTCGCTTTTCAGCCTCTTTTATAATCCCCACTCCCGTTTGGACCTAAAATTTTAAATATAGCTCATAATCATGGAAGATTTAATGCTAATTGACATACCGGGTTTTGCTAAGTTCGGTTCAATCGTTAGTGCCCAACAAAATTGTTGGCTCCCGTTTTAGATTTTCGTGTATATCACGTTTATATTTCTCTATACGACAAACGAATATAACAAAAGGTACTCTAAATAACGAAATAAACAACTTTTGTTATGTGCATATTTGCTGAAAAGGCAATAGGAAACGAAATATCCCCATTTGCATCACCATCCCCCATTTATATCACTTGCAGATAGAATAATATTGAATTGATTGCATTCAAAATGTTGTATATTGTGTGAGTACGAGGAAGTCATGTGGCTCCGACGTCATAATATTTATTACGGCAATAATCAATTAAAATACGCCGCAAAATGGCTGATAAAAAACGGTCTTATGTCATTATTAGTTATCGGTCTCATTAAACTTTCACAATTTGATGTAAGAGATATAATGGTTATTCGGCCTTATCTTTGGTTTATAGGTTTTTTGAGTGATAAGGTTTAATCGGGATTTTATAGTTTGTATAATGGCTGGATGTTACAATGCCTCGTAAATAGAATATTATCTCATTTCATTCTATCGCGTCGTAAATCTCCCATTTCTTTGAGTAAGTACATTGCATTAGATGTACTTACACTAGGCTCATTATTCTAATTGGTTGCGCCTTTAAGCGAAACATAACAACTGGGTAAATATTATGCTGAACCTAGTACAAGGCTATAATGATAAGAGTTAACAATATCCAAATGAACACTCCCTGGAATATTGCTGGATTGTAGAGGAACCAATTGATAAGGATCAATAAGAAGGCCTTGTCCTCTACTGATTTTAGCAGATTTCCCTTAAGGGAAATCAGCTATTGAGGTCGTACTCATGATGCGAGTTTCGAAAAATTTCTTCAAATGTCCATCGATCCTACCCAGGAGATGACGAAAATGAGGTCCGTTCAAAATTATATATATATATATATATATATATATATATATATATATATATATATATATATATTTGTCTGTTAACGCTCTAGCGGTCGCAATTTTTGTTTGATCTTTACGAAACTCGGAATTTAATCGTTTTATGTAAAAAGGAAGATCAAGTTCGTTAATGGCTGAAATCGGACCAGTGGGAGGGGGGGTTTTGAAAATTCAAAATATCTCCGTTATTATGCGTCGGATCGAAAAATTATTGCAAATTAAATTTACAATAAATATTGTTCTATACATTTATTCTGTATCTTGATTATTAACCGAGATATTTGCATTTGTATTCTGCGTGTGGTCACCAGTAGGCTATGTTCGACCTTTCCGGCGAGAGCTCTGGCGGCCGTTTCTATAACTATTTGTCCCTCGTGAATAGGTTTAGAGGTTAGGTCAATTGTTTTTTGGGGCTAGAAACTACTGGGTTGTTACGCCATAAATAATGTTTTAGGTTTAGAGGTTTCTTACTGCTACAGTTGTTATTAGGCAGATTTCCCTATTGTAAAACTTCACGTGGGAAATCTGCTTAGTTTACGCAGCCCCTGCGTGACGGACTTTTTAGTATAAAGAGTGCACTTTCGGAGCCAACGCTGCATCGTCAGTGCCTGCCGATTATAGCTGTAGCCTGGGCAACAGTCGCCGGAAGACTCCACCTCAGACGCCCGGCGGTCGTGGTCCAGACTACACGGCTTTAATCAGGCACTGACGATGGAGCGTTGACTTCAAAAGTCTACTCCTCAACAGTAGAGGACAAGGCCTTATTATTGACCCTTATCAAATGAACACTGTCCATTGGGGCTTGGGTTTGCGAGTTCGATGCCCGGCTGGGCAAATGGAATTTATTTAATTGAGAACTCAGTAAAGTCCGCCGCCCCGGAGTGGTGCTGCGTAAACTAAGCAGATATCCCACGTGCGTCACGTATTTGCATTTATCTCAAGAAGTAAAAGTTCATAATAACAATATTTGGTTTTTAGGCTTCAAGTATAGTGCTTCACAATATAACAGTTTATTGCTAATATGGCATGAGTAGGAACGGGTGTTTAATGAAAAAAAAAAAAGTCCATCACGCAGGGGCTGCTTAAACTAAGCAGATTTCCCACGTGAAGTTTTACAATAGAGAAATCTGCATACTAGAAACACAGTACCACCGTGATTAAATATAAACGGTAATGAGAAATCTTTCAGTTAATTAAAATAAATTCCCACCTCAAACGGCTTCTGAATTGTAAGAATAATTTATATTTTAATAACACAAATTTTAGTAGTCCAAGAACTAAAGAAGGGGAGGGGCGAATCAACAGAAAATATTTGCATAAATCTCACAAAGCAATGAAGGTAAGGTAAGGTTAGAAACGACAGGTAAGGCTAGAAGAAGCTTCCACCTGAGCCGAGCGGTTAAGAAAATGGCCGACCTAATCCGAACTATAACCAACCACATGTCTCACAGACTTCATAAAAATGCAAATATCTCGGTTAATATTCAAGATAGAGAATAAATGTATATAACATTATTTATAGTAAATGGAATTTGCAATAAGATTGATTTTATACAATTTTTCGATCAGATGAATAATAACGGAGATCCCCTCCCTCCCCATGGTCCAATTTCAGCCATTAAAATCTTAATCTTTATTTTTGCATGAAACGTTTAAATATCCAGTTTGGTAACGATCAAACAAAAATTACGACCGCTAGAGCGTTAAGACAGACAAATGTATAGATTTATATATGTATAAAATTTTGAACGGACCTCATTTTCTTCATCTCCTAGGTAGGATCGATGGACATTTGAGGAAATGTTTTGAGAATTGCGTTATGAGTACGACCTCGATAGCTGATTTCTCTTATGGGAAATCTGCTAAAACAGAATTGCACAAGAGCGGAAACATGGTGTGAAAAATAGCTAATGCTGGGATGAAATATTTAGTGTCTGCAGTAAATAACTATTTGTGAGTGGCATTGATTGCTATGTATTATCGTGACTGGAATCACCGTTACTGTGATTGGAGCCTGTTATTTGACAAATCACCGGTTACATCCACTCAATACTTGTACCGCTATTTTACATTCGTAGACATTTCACGGAAGCCTCGGGAGGCATGATGTCTCTAGTGGAAAATTAGTTTATAAGCAGATATCCTTTAAGGGAAATCACCTATTGAGGTTGTAATTTGACTCAAATGTTCATTGATCCTGCCTAGTAAATGGAAATGGATTCATTCAAAATTTTATGTATATACTTCGCCCGGGAAATCATTAGAGGCCGAATATTGAGAGTATTTTTATAGCAAGGCTTCAATGTGCACAATTATACTTCCCGTCTGGGTGCATTAATTTTTCCATAAGGGTAACTGTAGGGACTTGTAGAATAGAAATTTTAGTTAAAAAGAGTAAATGAAAATGAGGTCCCAATCAATCCCTCTCTACTGTTTGAAAGACCGTGAATAATTAAAATCACAACCATGGATAGCATTTATTATAATTAAATAGTATCTATAATGCACATATTTTTTGTCAAACCCACTCCGAAGGCACATACTTCTCGTTTTTAGATTAGGCTATATTCGTAATAGTAGATCTTAGTGGAAATCACTTCCAGTAATTCCAGCATTTCACAGGAAATAAGTAAAGTCAATTAACTGTAGCCTCCCGTCAACATCCACTCTCGCATGAGAGTTATTAACATTTGTTTTCTTTAATTATTGATTCAAAATATTATTTTAATAATTTACCTACCTGGTGGAATTAAATAATAGTGGTACCCTAAAAATAATTTCATTTATATTCAAAAAGCTAGTCGAGGGGAAGAGATCGTAGCCGTCCCTGCAACCTAAGTAATACTTAAAACAATCATATCGAGTTTAAACGCATATTGTCTTTTGTCATAATGATATTACCATTAACGTTTAATTGTTATGATAGTACATATTTGTTTCAATAACATCAAGATATCGGAAATAAGATAATATATTACCAGAACCAAAGAGTTTGATTCCCTACAACTTCCGCTATCACCTCACTAATCCGAATCATACTTAGAACTATTTTATAAGACTAAAACATAACATCATTTGTCATAATGAGGTAGTAAACAAACAAATAAACAAACACAAAGTTATCGTGAAATTTCGAGAAAATAAGCAATGAACAGACAGAGGTTACAATTATATATATATATATATATATATATATATATATATATATATATATATATATATATATATATATATATATATATATATTTGTCTGTTACCGTTCTAGACGTTGCAATTCTAGTTTAATCGTTACCAAACTCGATATAATAACGGTTTATGTACAAATTAAGATCAATCGAGCTTTTTTTTTTTTTTCGAAGGGAAAGGAGGTTATAGAAGAAAGGAATTTCAAAAATTCGAAACATCTTCTTTATTATACGTCTGATCGAAAAATTATATAAAACCAATCCTATTGCAAATTTATTCGTCTTTAAACATTGTTAGGTACATATTTTCTCTATCACAAATATTAACAGAGAATTCAAATAAAGGGTTAGAACCGCCAATATAAATAATACTGTTGTCATACCTTTTGGCGGAGACCGCCGTCACTGGCTGATGGTCGAGTACGGCTGTTCGTTGTACAACTTTTCGACGGGCTTCAAGATGGTGCCATTGCATCGAAAGCGCTTGCCAGCTGTACTCAACCAGCAGCTAGTGACGACGGTCTCCACCGACAGCTATGACAACATTAACCGAGAAATTGGGATTTTATAGTTTTACGCTTTCAGTTAACCCTGCTCCTACTCATGTCATATTAATAATAAGTTGTTATATCATGAACCACTTCTCTCCAAGGTTAAATACTAAATTTTGTTTCCATTGAACTTCCACTTGGTGAAATATTTTCAAATACGTTCTGTTGGTCGATATAAAAGTTATTATCCTAGAGTGGAGACTTTAATTCCCGCCTGGGAAATAGGAATTTATTTAGTGACGGAATTCTTTAAACAAAATCCTTAGCCACTCCTTGGATTGAAAAGGGTGGTAACCTTTAGGAAATCCGCAAACAATTGGTTGTAAAAAGTGTATGTTAATAAATAATTAATTAAATTAATTTAATTTTTTAAAACTTATTCTGATTCATTATAAGTTAGGGCACTAGCTATAGTAAATAGTTTTCAATAAAATTAATATGTTATATTCAGATATATTTCAGTAATTGTATTCCTTTCCGGTCTAGAATATTTCTATGTAAATATCCAGCTTTTATGATGTTGGCTGGCCTGTGTGTTTACAATTCAGACACTTTCCATGGGGTGGGAGGGCTTATTAAAATTAACGAAAGATTTCTCTCAGTTGGTATATATTCACTTTATATTGACGGTGGTGTTGCAAGTATGTGGATATATCTTTTGTATACCTTCACGTGGAAAATCTGCTTAGTTTACGCAGTCTCTGCGTGACGAACTTTTAGCAGATTTCCCTTGAGGGAATCAGCTGTTAAGGTCGTACTCATGACGTGATATTCGAAAAATTTCTTCAAATGTCCATCGATCCTACCAAGGAGTTGAAGAAAATGAGGTCCGTTCAAAATTATATATATATATATATATATATATATATATATATATATATATATATATATGTGTGTGTCTGTTAACGCTCTAGCGGTCGCAATTGTTTTATGGTTACCAAACTCGATATTTATTCGTTTTATGCAAAAAGACAGATCAAGTTCGTTAATGGCTGAAATCGGACTAGAGGGAGGGGGGGGATTGAGTGGGGATTTTCGAAAATTCAAAATATCTCCTTTATTATGCAGCGGAAAAATTGTATGGAACCAATCTTATTGCGAATTAAATTTACTATAAATATTGTTCTATACATTTATTCTGTATCTTGAATATTAACCGAGATATTTGCATTTGTATTGTGTGTGTGGTTGGCAGGAGTCGGCTATGTTCGGGACTTTCCGCCGAGAGCTAGGGCGGCCGTTTCCGTAACTGCTCGTTCCTCGTGAATAGGTTTAGAGATCCCTTAGTACTACTGTTGTTATTAGGCAGATTTCTCTATTGTAAAACTTCACGTGGGAAATCTGCTTAGTTTACGCAGCCCCTGGTTGACGGACTTTTCTCTTTGTTAGCTTGTCTCCCATACTCACTTTGTTACCTCATCTCCTGTTTTCATCCTCTGTTTATCTGGGAAACTTATCAACTATTGAATTAATGTGCTCCAAATAGACAATAGAGTCCGCACATAAATACTTTGATACAGCTCGGTTTATGATGTTATTCAGGAGGAGGTGTTTGTTGTGTATTATGTTGCTGTTAGTCCCCTATCGGGGCATTAGGGATGCTAATAATATGCCGGCTGTGGGATTAGCATTGTCTACGAAATGGGTCTGGGGTTTGATGGAAGGGGATGGGGTGGGAAAGGAAACCGTGAGAGTGTACCGATACAATGTGAGAGCCTTTCTCCAGGAAACACGTCACAACTAGCATCTCCAGAGAGAGAGAGAGGGGGATGTTGTACCGTTTCTATCGCTAATGACCCTCGGAGTCCAGCAATTCGCCGAAACAATACTCCCATTACTATTCCGGCCAGCGGGAGTTGTTGCCTACAGCCAATCGTTTTACCAGGTTTTATCTTTGGACATTTGAGGAAATTTTTCAAAATCACGTCACAAGAACGAACTCAATAGCTGATTTTCTCCTATAGGAAATCCGCTAATCGTCCGTCTCGTTGGGGCTGCGTAAACTAAGCTAATTTCTCACGTGCCTGGTATATCACACTTGTGATCTTATCTCACCACACCTTCATTATTTCAATGTAAAAAGAAATCTGCTAAACATGATGGATGGTGGAAGGGGGATGGGGTATTGATGCCAGAATAAAAAATTCCGTCATGCAGGAGCTGCGTGAACTAAGCAGACTTCCCACGTGAAGTTATACAATAGAGAAATCTCCATACAAGAGCCGAGCAGTTACGGGCGAAGTAACTTTTGGCGAGAAACTCTCTCGTCCGTTATCGGCCCACATTTAATAAAGTCCGTCACGCAGGGGCTGCGTAAACTAAGCAGATTTCCCGAGTGAAGTTTTACAATAGGGAAATCTGCCTAATAACAACTATAGTAGTAAGAAACCTCTAAACCTAAAATATTATTTAGGGCGTAATAACCCAGTAGTTTCTAGCCCCAAAAAACAGTTGACCTAACCTCTAAACCTATTCACGAGGGACGAATAGTTATAGAAACGGCCGCCAGAGCTCTCGCCGGAAAGTTCGAACATAGCCTACTGGTGACCACACGCAGAATACAAATGCAAATATCTCGGTTAATATTCAAGATACAGAATAAATGTATACAACATTATTTATAGTAAATTAAATTTGTAATAAGATTGGTTCTATATAATTTTTCTATCCGACGTATAGTATCGGAGATATTTCGAATTTTCGAAAATCCTCCCCTCTAAACCCCCCCCCCTCCCACTGATCCGATTTCAGCCATTAACGAACTTGATCTTTATTTTTGCATAAAACGTTTAAATATCGAGTTTGGTAACGTTCAAACGAAAATTGCGACCGCTAGAGCGTTAACTGACTAATATATATATATATATAATTGTGAACGGAGCTCATTTTCGTCATCTCCTGGGTAGGATCGATGGACATTTGAAGAAATGTTTCGAAACTCGCGTCATGAGTACGACCTCAATAGCAGATTTCCCTTAAGGGAAATCTGCTAAAATTCAAGTTTTAAGCTAGTGGTTTGCGCTTTCTTGTATTCAGCATTCAGTAAACTCCTCCCTCCTTCTACTCATAGGTTATTTTGTACGTAGAAATATGGAATGTCTGGTGAGAGATCACATGTTTGTTATGGAAGCACGAGGGAAATATGCTTAGTTTACGCAGGCTCTGCAAGACGGAATTTGTAGGTATTCAAACGAATATGAATTCTTGTTTTGGAAGGCTTTGCGAGTGCTATTCTGCTATGAACGTTAGCTCTGCTACTTTTGGAAAATGATATAAATTAATTTATAAAATTTATTACGAGGTAGTTAATTGGGGAGGATTATTGGAGTAGGAGCGTTGTGGGTTGAGGAAGGATGTTCCGTGGGGAGAGTTATAGAATATTCGGAGAACCCACCCCCACCCCAACTCTTTGACCCAGAGAGCAAAGGGACACCCCCTTAGAGACTCCTACCCTAACTACTGCGAATGGATAGTAGTGTAAGACAGGAGGGGGTGAGGGGCGGATGTTTGCGGCTCGGGTAATTACCGAAAGGGTGGAAAGAGAGAGGGCGAGAGAGAGAGAGAAAAAGCCCTTGACCAGTTGTATCGATCTGAGCCACTGTTTACCTCTGAGCCCCCACCGTTCCTTTTGAACGAGCCACTCTTCATCTGCTCCTAACCCAAAGAGGTACACACAACCACACTCTACATCGATTCCAGCCCTCGCTCGACTTTCCCCCTCTACCTCCATGTATGTCCCTCAGAACACAGCAACTCTTTCTCAACAGCTGACCTTCTACAAGATTCGCCTATTTCTAAATCTTAATATATATATCTCGTTTTAACTGGACACTCTCAGGAAATTATTTGCAGATTTATCTCTAGTAAAATCTGCTATTGAGTCGCACTTACGACGCGATTTACGAAAAACTTTCCGCGAATACCCATCGATCCTACCTAGTAGGACTATGTCGAACATGTGGTATGTTCAAATTATATATATATATATATATATATATATATATATATATATATTTATATATGATACCGGTTTAGCGTTTTATCGCCAGAAAGACTTTTAGATACATAAGCGTTTCAAATCAAGAACGTTAACAGCTAAAATCTGACAGATGGGAGTCGGGTTTCGAAGGGGGAACTTCGAAAATTCTAAATTTCTCCGTTATTATACATAGGATTGAAACATTGTATAGAACCAACCTTATTGTAAATTTAATTGTCTGTAAATACTGTTATATACATATTTTCCCTAACCACAACATTAACTGAGATATTCAGAATTTTTAGTTTTCAACCTTCAGTAAACCTTCCACTCCTACACAAGTTATAATACCTATAGGCTTTTATAACATGAACCTCTTTTGTTTTATGCTTGAATACCAAATATTGGTTTCGTGAGAGCTTTAATATTGATAATTCCTTTTGTGGTGACGTCATCAATTAAATTTGTAGGCTCTCGTAGCGAGAATGTTCATTTAATCTCTACCATACTCGGTATTTAACTGCTTCAGTTAACATTAAAGATCAGATTTGTAATTGAGTACATTAGGCCTCACATTGCTCTTGGGGTTCTGTGTTTTGGGGTGCCAATGGAACTGCATTGTTGGTCGGCGGTGGATTTGATTATAATGGAGTATGAAACATACTCAAACCAGTAGCACTGGGCAATGGGATTGCATAGACTTATTGTGGATTAGGTTATCGTCTAGAACAGAAAACCATAGTCGGTGTGTTTGCTCAGCTAATACCTTGCAATCCTTCAGCGTCTATGATAAGCTATAGAAGCTGCTTATGGGAACCTAATATCCTCTATAAGTTGCCTCTCTTTGGATTACTGCTAGGTCTCGTAGGGACTCGTTATCCGAACATAGTACAACTGAATCATCTCTCGTTGGGGTAGGTCACCCGTTCAGTGTTGAAGCTAATGCAACTTCATCTTCTTTTGATGGGCTGGTGTTAGGGCCCATTTCTACCTTCGCCGAAGACGGGTGATGGAGTTAGAAGACAGACAGGAGAGTAGACGCGATCGCCGGGACAAGCGAGTAGCAGATAGAAGCGTCCACCTCGAGTTCTTCTGATGACTGTATGCGTTGCCAAATAAACGCTTTGGCCCATTAGTGTAATTACAGTTGGCCCTATGGCGTACTCGCGAGTTTAATACAGCAGATAGAATAAAGAACCTAATCGTGGAGAAGCAGGCTGACAGATTATCTCATTGTTCGAGAGATACCAATTTATGGTTATTACGGGTATGTTATACACAATTAAGAGAAAGAAAATGCTTATTTGTTTATATTTAAAAAATTTGCCATGGGGGAGTAATGTTTTATTCCTTTATTTAATTATTACTTTTATGTTCTAGTGATAAGTTTGGTTTGTTTATTATAGTAAAGTTATACTTAGTTTCGTTGTTACTTGAGTAAACAAACAGCGTGGCGCCCATAATATATTTATTTCTTCCTATTAATATAAACCAACACCCTTCCTCACTGATCGGGGCAGTTGTGTTACCCGTTTAGTGTGGAAGATAACACTAGGTCACCTACAAGGTGTCTGATCGGGTTACGTCAACGCTTGTTGTGACTTCGCGAAGAGCTCTTTGTGGGGTCCAACTACATCTTCTCTCATTGGGCTAGGTCACTGGTTAGCAAGAACTGTTACTGCGTGTTTTTCTGATAAGATGATACCACTGAAATTTCTCTCATTGGATTATACCGCCGTTTAGTGTTTAGTGTGAGTTTCCTTAGGGGCTCGATATTGGAGAATGATACGAATGAGTCTTCCCTCGTTGACATAGGTCACCGTTTAGCGAGAACTGTCACTTGAGTGTTGTAGAAAGACTGAAATCTCTATGGATTAGGCCACCATTTAGTGTTTATTAGAGAGAGGTTCCTTTAGGGACTCGTTATCGGAACATGATACAAATGAATCTTCACTCGTTGAGGTAGGTCACCGTTTACTGAGGAAGATGATACGACTGTATCTCTGTCAACGAGCGATCACTGTTTCAGTAGTGGGAACTGTCACTGTGAGTATTTATGGGAAGATGATACCACTGAAAATTCTCTCAATGGATTAGGTCACCGTTTAGTGTTTATTAGAAAGAGGTTCCTTAGGGACTCGTTATCGGAACACGATACAAATGATCTTCCTTTGTTGAGATAGGTGACCGTTTAGTAAGGAAGATAATAAAACTTCACCTTTGTCGTTGGACTAGGTCACCGTTTAGTGTATCTTGTGACTGAGAAGGCAATATCACTGCAATGTTTCTCATTGGATTATGTCACCGTTTAGTAAGAGTTTTCTTAGGGACTCGTTATCGGAACACGATACAAATGACCTTCCTTTGTTGAGATAGCTGGCCGTTTAGTAAGGAAGATAATTGTCACCGAAATTAGTTATTGTCGAAATGTTACCTCAATTAAATCTTCGTTGAACGGGAAATTGGGGAGCGTAAGTAGATGAAAACACTTAAAATATCTCCTATTGATTTATTTTTCGCGTCCTCTAAGATGCCTCGTCATTCCATTATAACCACTGCGTCGGCGCTACCTTGACGTCACCTCCTCAGTGGACACGAAATATGTAGAGAAAAATAAATCAATGGAAGATATTTCAGGTATGATTCATTTATTGACCTTTCGCCAATTCCCCTTCTACTTTAGTTCAGTTTCTTGAGGGTCTCACTTCAGGAGGATAATGCAACTACATTTTAGCAGATTTCCCACAAGGGAAATGGGGAGAATTATGAAAATTCGAAATATCTCCGATACTATAAGTCGGATGGAAAAAAAGATAGGATCAATCTTATTGAAAATTGTCAGTCTTGAATATTAACCGATATATTTGCATTTTTCAGTTCCAGCCTTTAGCAAACCCCCACTTCTACTCATATTGCACAAACATTACTTTGTTATATAATAAACCACATTATTCGAAGGTTAATTACCAAATATTGTTTTCAAGAGACCTTTATTATACGAGATACATGCAAATATGTTCTCGTGACCCCCCCCCCTGTCTTAAGTTCTTGGACTGCTGAAATTTGATTGATTGAGATAAAAATTATCCTTATTCATTATTAATTACAGGATATTTCAGTTATTGTTTTTCTTTCCTGTGAGACGTTGACAGGCCTGTTTGTTTACATTTCAGACGCTTCCCGTTTGTATGTACTCACTTAATATTGACGGTGGTGTTGTGTTAATAGTATGTACATTTATCTTGTGTTAAACTTCACGAGGGAAATCTGTTTAGTTTACGCAGCCCCTGCGTGACGGACTTAATGAAAATCCTTTCGGAAATAAAGAAGACTATCGTTGAGAATGATTATAGAATCGCCCTTTTATCGATAGCGGTCATAAATAGAAAGAGGCATTTATAACATTCATACCAAGGTCTCTTATTGGTGAAATATTCGTGCCTTAGTTATTTTTGTCCGTGCTGAAAAGGCTCCGAAGGGCTAAAATGTTAACGAGCAAGCGGATATTATGTCAATTCGGATGGAGGTTGAATAATTGACTAGAGGGAATCATCTAGTTAGAGCAGTATCGGGCAAAAATGGCCCTCCATTAGTTGTAGAATCGTTAATAATGTAAGGTCGGGAGCGTTCGATTAAATGAACATAGAGCTTATTTATCGATTATATATTCCTGGAGAGAGAGAAGAGACACTCGTTAATGATTCACTCTCGAGAGCTCTTCATTCGATATGTATCGATTCGTCTTGATGCGAAGGCAATTTACACGATTTCGTCTCTGCTAATGGACAAACAGGGACAAGCAATTAGCCCCCTCCGATTGGTTGATGACGTGTTTCGATTCATACTCATGTGACTAAGCTCTTTGCACCAATCATGTATTTATACTTCGCTCCAGCTTGACCTACTTCACTCCCATTGAATATTTAACGAACGTATCTCGACGTGTAAGCAGAACTACAAGATATATCAGATTTTCCTTAAAAATTAAAACATTAACGTCCACTTTTTGCAACTAAGGCTAATTGGGCGGGTTGTCTACAGGTTACCACCCTTTTCTAGCCAAGGTGGGCTAAGGATTTCATTTAATGAATTCCGTCACTAAATAAATTCCTATTGCCCAGGCTGCAATCGAACTCGCCACTCTAGGTTTGCCATGTTAGATTGAAGTCAACGCTTTAACTCACATGGCTAACCTGAGCCCCGATTTTCCTTAAGATGAAGTAAAATGTATTTATTTCCATTAATTGTTAACTTAGTTAATTTAAGCAGATTTCCCTTAAGGAAAATTAGCTATGGAGGTCGTACTCATGACGCGAGTTTCGAAAAATTTCTTCAAATGTCCATCGATCCTACCCAGGAGATGACGAAAATGAGGTCCGTTCAAAATTATATATATATATATGATATATATATATATATTTGTCTGTTAACGCTCTAGCTGTCGCAATTTTTGTTTGATTGTTACCAAACTCGGAATTTAATCGTTTTATGTAAAAAGAAAGATCAAGTTCGTTAATGGCTGAAATCGGACCAGTGGGTGGGGGGGGGGTTTAGAGGGGGGATTTTTGAAAATTCAAAATATTTCCGTTATTATGCGTCGGATCGAAAAATTGTATAGAATCAATCTTATTGCAAATTAAATTTACTATAAATATTGTTCTATACATTTATTTTGTATCTTGAATATTAACCGAGATATTTGCGTTTGTATTCTTTGTGTGGTCGGCTATGTCGTGGACCTTCCGCCGAGAGCTCTGGCGGCCGTTTCTGCAACTGTTCGTCTCTCGTGATGTTAAGAGATCCCTTATTACTACTGTTGTTATTAGGCAGATTTCTCTACTGTAAAACTTCACGTGGGAAATCTGTTTAGTTTACGCAGCCCCTGCGTGACAGACTTTTTTTATATAAATGGAGAATACGTGGTGAGATAAGATCATATTTATTCCACCCCTTGGGAAATCTGCCTAGGTACTCATTCCATGCTTGACGGACTAATTAGAAATTCATGGAGGATCTTTCTGTGTGCAAAATCACTTAGGAGAAATTTGTTAAAAATCAGTAAGGGAGATATGGCCTTGGTTTTATTTTTCTTGTTGAAATATCAGGGCGCCCTCCCCACAAATGAGGACTGTGGATCTGTGTGGAAATAGAAGGCTGTGGGAGGACAGTTAGGAAGTAAAGCTCTCCTATCGATTACCAGCTGCCTCGATATCTCTCCCCACCCCTCTGCCTCTTACCTTATTATTTTATTTAGCTCTCCCCACTCCCGGCCATTAGGTTAACAGCTCTCTTAGGGCCGCTGCCCTCTACACAAATAGATATGGCTGCTGATGAAGGAAGTAGTAATGCCGCCGAAAACTGCTGCTACAAGGCCAGTTTAGGCCCTCCATAAATTTCTTTCTTATGGTCTTTAAACCTTGATTAGACAAACTATAACCAGTAACTCTGTTTTAGTGATACTCTTAACCTTTAACTGGATTGGTCCCTAGATGAGACACTACTAGGTAGGTGGGGTGCTGTGAACACCCCAACATTTTTCCCCCAATAAAGTCATACTAATGCATTCTATATTATATATTTAATGGGCAATACCTTTTCTATTATTAGGGGAAGCATATAGAAGGGAAAACAAAAAAGAATAAAACATTTATGATTACATTTATTTAATTTCTATCCACAAAAAGTTACTTAAACGTTATTCCCGATAGATAAATTTTATCAAAAATACAATCAAATTTATAATAATACATATCATATAATAATCCATTTATAGAATTATACTGTTTATAATATAAATACAAGAAAATATGTATAAAGTATATAAAAATATTATTTAACACAAGAAAATGGCTGAGCAGATTGACTTGAGTCCACACATTTCTCACATATATTTTTCATATGGTTTAGGCACATAAACTGTTGGCATTTACAACAATAAAATTTTGTTTTTTTTATCATCCTTCCTCGGACAGATTGTACACCTCCCTAACGACGATTGTGTCCTCGAAACTGGTTGTACAGGTTCGACTTCTACCATCTTTGAAAGTTTTGTTTTCAGCTCTTTTGGTAATGATGTTTCGCAAGCTCTTTTCTTCAAATGAGGTTAGCGAAGTTCAAACCCAATTTCTCTCAGAAACTGTGATCTTACTACACCACTTTGTGGATTATTTGAGATGAAACGCGGGGTGTAGAGAGCAATGAGGCTGTAACACAACTAGGTAGGTGGGGTTTTAACACGTTCGGACACGTCTGCCGACTCCCAGTAGGCGCGCTTTATGTTCAAAGCCACATGAATCAACTTGCAGATAACAAATAAGAAGCTAAACAAAATTTCAGCAGTATTATCAACTTATAAGTAATAAATAATACTAAATAACTTTCTTGGGGTGCTGTCAGCACCCCGCCTACCCACTTAAAGGTTAAGAATAAATTGAGTTATAGATGGTGTCTGACGAAATCGTTGCCTCATGAAGGGCCAAGGACTGTCACAAGCTTTAATTGTAGATTAATTGAAAAGTCCGTCACGCTTGGGCTGCGTAAACTAAGCAGATTTCTCATCGTTATACCAGCACGTGAGAAAGCTAGTGATCACATCTCAACTCATATTTGGACAGAAGAACAGAAAGTACGAATTCCTTGCTAAATATTTGAGTTATGAAGAAATGCATAAAGAAACAATTGTAGAGCAACAATATTTTATCAAGATTGGTTCCATTTTTCAATCCGATTCATCATAACACAGACATTTGAATTTTCGAATCCCCGCCTCTATTCCTGGTCCGATTTCGGCCAATAACAAATATGGCAATTCATGTCAACTGAAACAGTTAAATACCGAATTTGGTATAGATTAAATGAACATTAACGCGACAAGAGCCTAAGATTTTAATTAATGACGTCACCACAAAACGAATTCGTAATATTAAAGCTCTCGTGAAAACAATATTTGGTATTTAAGCTTAAAATAAAATAGTTAAAACAGCTTATTGATATTATGACATGAATAGGAGTGGGCTGGAAGCTGAAAACTAAAACTTCTGAATATCTCTGTTAATGTTCTGGTTACAGAAAATATGTATATATCCACCATTACAGACAATTAAACTTATAAGGTTGGTTTTATAAAATGTTTCGACCCGACTTATAATAACGGAGATATTTAGAATGTTTGAATGTTCTCCCTTCTAAACACTCCTCCTGTCTGTCCGATTTTAGCAGTTAACGAACTTGATATTTCATGAAACTCTTATACATCTAACACGCTTTTCTAACGACAGTTCTCTAGCGATAAAACAAAAAGTTCGTCACGCAGGGGCTGCGTAAACTAAGCGGATTTCCCAGTGAAGTTTTACAACAGAGAAATTTCACGAGAGTCCAGCAGTTAAGGAAACGGCCGAACTAGCTTTTGGCGGGAAAGTCACCCGTTCCTTAGCCGCCCAGATTTAATAAAAATGCAAATATCTCAGTTAATATTCAAGATAGGGAATAAATGTAAATGTACTATAAACAATATTTATAGTAAATTTAATTTGCAATAAGATTGATTCTGTACAATTTTTTGATCCGACGTATAGTAACGGAGGTATTTCGAATTTTTGAAAATCCTCCCCTCTAAACCCCCCCCCCCCTTCCCACTGGTCCTTATTTCAGCCATTAACGAATTTGATCTTTTTTTTTTACATAAAACGACTAAATATCGAGTTTGGTAACGATCAAATAAAATCTCAGGTAAGAAAAAACGCCTCTTTCCTTCACTGTTCTTTATTGGTTGCAACAGAGCGCTTTCAGAGTCACAGGGAATCCTTGGTTCCTGTCACATCATTTTGAAGAGCAGGGCACTGATGATGGAGCGTATGCTCTGAAAGAGCTCTGTCGCAACGAATAAAGAACAGTGAAGGAAAGAGGCGTTTTTCCTTACCTGAGATAATAATTCATCCAGCACCTCAAAAAAAATGGAGATCAAATAAAAAATTGCGACCGCTAGAGCGGTAACAGACAAATATATATATATATATATATATATATATATATATATATATATATATATATAAAGATAGATAGATTGATAGATAGATAGATATATACGGTTTTGAACGGACCTCATTTTCGTCATCTATAGGTAGGATCGATGGATATTTGAAGAAAAATTTCGAAAATTCCGTCATGAGTACAACCTCAATAGCTGATTTCCCTTAAAGGAAATCTTCTAAAATTAGAGCCTCGTATTTGCATTTATCTCAAGATCGCATTTATCGTAAAAGTCCAATGAAAATAATATTTGGTATTCAAATAAAGTGCTTGTTAATATAACAGCTTATTGCTAATATGACATAAGTAGCAATGGGGGGTTTACTGAAGACTGAAAACCAAAAAAATACAAATATATCAGGTTAAAAATCAAGATAGTGAAAAAACTTACATAACAACATTTATAGAGCATTCATTTGCAATAAGATTGGTTCTATACTATATAATGTTTCACCAACATTGACCAAAACTCCAAGAAACAACAACAACACCATATATATATAAAATTTTGAAGGACCTCATTTTCGTCATCTCCTGGGTAGGATCAATGGACATTTAAAACCAATTTTTAAAAATCCCATCATGTGTACAACCCCAATAGCTGATTTCCCTTAAGTTTTCATTTTAGAAGATTTACCCCATACTCGATTATCAGAAAATCTCACCAAATATCCTAGGATATGACTTAAATGAGGTCCGTTCAAAATTATCTAATATATATCTTATTCCAAATTTAATTTCCCCTAAATGTTCTTTACTACCTTGAATAGTAATCGAGATATTTGAATATTTTCCCTTAAGTAAACTCCCATTCCTACTTATGTAATATTAATTATAAACTATTACATCATGAACCACCTCATTCGAAACATAAATACCAATTATTGTTCTCAATGATCTTTTGATTGTATTAGCTAATGGCTGAAATCAGCCTTGGCGGATAATTGGATATAAGAAATATCTTCTGTATTAAGATAAGAGTTGGATCGAAATATTCTTTAAACTTGGAGGTTTCTAGTAAGCCTGAGCATAGTATGTATTTACGGATATTTGGAGGGAATTCCCCTTAGGGAAATCAGATATTGAGGTCGTACTCATGATGCGATTTTCGAAATTTTCTTCAAATGTCCATCGGCCCAGGAGATGACGAAAGTGAGGTCCGTTCAAAACTATATATATACTAGCGGACCCGGCAGACGTTGTCCTGCATGATATATCAAGCGATTAAGATATTAAATTTAATAATATTATGTTTAAAAAAAAATCTTCTTTTAATAACGCAAAAAACAACATTTGTTATGTGCACGTTTGCCTAAAATCAAATAGTAAATAAAATATAGCGAAAACTTGGTACACAAGAAGAAAAAGAAAACTGAGAAAAGGAAAGGAAGACGTTTTAGTTCTATGATTATCTTGTAGAATGCGCAATACGCGTCCTTGTTCATTTTTGCTTGATCGTTATCAAACTCCGTAATTAAACGTTTTACGTTAAAAGACGGATCATGTTTTTCTACGGATGGAATCGGGTCATTGGGAGGGGGGTTTAGAGGGGAGGATTTTCGAAAATTCGAAATATCTCCGTTAGTTTTTGAGTCGGATCGGAAATTTTGTAAGGGAACCAAACTTTTTTTGCAAATTAAAAGATCTATAAACGTTGTCATGTACCTATTTTCACTGTCTTTAATATTAACCGAGATATCGGCGTTTATTAGTTTTCGGCCTTCCGTAAACCCCCACTCCCGTTCGAACCTAAAAAATTTAGTATAGCTTATAACCATGGAAGAACTAATGCTAATTCACATACCGAGTTTTGTTCAGTTCGGTTCAATCGTTGGTCCCCAATAAAAATGTTGGCCTCACTTTACTTTATTAGTGTATATCTCGTTTATACTTTATTATACGACAAAGTGTAATATGACAAAAGTTACTCCAAATAATAACCATAAACAAATCTCTTATTTCCTGTGCATATTTGGCCGAAAAAACTAATAGGAAGCAAAATACAGCCTACTTTTTAATTTCAGGCCTCCACTCACGGAACTTCCCACTACCTGCTTCCATCTGCCTGTGCCGATCTGCTCGGCTCTAAAACCATCCCGGGGCGTCACCCGAACTCGTATTATAAAGAATTCAATCAAATCGGTCCCCATCCCGTCTAGGAGTTCAGTGACAATACCACACGTACGTTAGGAATTATATATATAAAGATATATATATATATATATTTATATATATTTATTTATTATATATATATATAGATATATATCTATATATATATATATATATATTTGTTTGTTACCGCTCTAGCGGTCGCAAGTAGTGTTTAAGCGTCACCAAACTCGATATTTCGTCGTTTTATGTAAAAAGAAAGATCAAGTTCGTTAACGGCTGAAATCGGGTTAGATGGAGGGGGGGGGGTAAGAGAGGAGGATTTTCGAAAATTCGAAATATCTCTGTTACTGTGCGTCGGATCTAAAATTGTTTGTATAGATCAATCGTAGATCTATTGTAGATCAATCTTATTGTAAATTAAATGTTTTTACATTTATTTACAATCTTGAATATTAACCGAGATATTTGCATTTTTAAGTTTTCAGCCATCAGCAAACCCCCACTTCTATTCACGTTACGTAAACAATACTCTGCTACATAATAAATCACATTATTCGAAGCTTAAATACCAAAAATAGTATTCAAGAGACCTTTATTATACGAGATAAGTGTAAATATGTCCTGGTGGCCCCTTCCCCTTAAGGTTTTGGACTACTAAAAATTATTTTGACTCATTATTAATTACAGTACTAGATATAGTAAATAGTTCTCAATTAAATTAATATGTTATATCCTGATATACTTGTGTGATTGTTTTTCTTTCCGGTGTGAGGCGGGCCGACCCGTTTGTTTACATTTCTAACCTAACGCTTCCTGTCGGCAGGTTATTGAAATTGATGAAACATTTCTTATTTCCGTTTGTATTTATTCACGATGCTGTTGTGTTACCAGTATGTAGATTTATCTAATCTACTAAAACTTCTCGAGCGAGTAACTTGCTTAGTTTACGCGAGCCCCTGCGTGAGCGGACTTTTTTATTTGTCTATTTTTTGGTTTGTTTAAAGAAACGTTAAATATAGTAGTCTGGATTTTGTCCGCGTGGCTGGTGGAGGGTCTATCGTCAACGGAAGGAGATCAAATAAACGGGTCCAAGACACCTCCCACTCTATAATACTTCTTTATTACAGCGCAAAGTACCATCATCATGTGTTCTAGAGTTGTGTATCCCCTATTGAGCCAGACATTCTCCTGGCGAGGACTCCTATTGAGGACGGTTCGCCCCCGAAAGTACTTTGCCTGTAATAAAGAAGTTTTAAGAGTGGAGGTGTTTGACCTTTTTGTTCCTTCCGTTGTTAAATAGTAGGTATATGCGTACTTACGTAGTAACAAACTGTTATTTAGAATTTCCAACAAACATGTACCAAGCGACTGTCTACCTCAGTTCAAGGGTATTTCGCAAATTTTCCTGTTTTAAATGTATCATATTAAATAACTCGTGGAGTGCTCCTCTAGATAAAATGCTATTGGTTCAAATGGTAATATCAGCTGACAGCGATACAGGTGGTCTGTCTATTGCACTGTTTAACTTCGTGAAAACATTATGATTAATCATTCCATAAATTAGTTTATACAACTCTTTAGGCTAGTCCATTATCAAAACCTCTTTTAAAAGTAATATAAATGAGCTGGAATGACACTCTAGTAATGTCATTTCACAATGTATTCTCGGAAACAAAACGTTCAAAACTATAAGGAAGCAGAATTGTATTAAATTTAATAAATATATTATTTTAATAGACAGTTATTAATGTGATAATGTAGCAATCTACATGAGATCGACTCCACTGTGCTGATTTATTTCAGTGGAAAATTTGCCAATAAGGGGATCTTGGAGGGCATAAATATGATTGCGCTCTTTATATTTGTTTACCACTGAAGCAGGCTATAAATTAAGAATAGCCATCGGGCGGTTGGGGAGTAGAGTTCGGCTTAAATATTTACAGCTATGCATTGGACTGTAAACAACATTTACAGATGAAGGGCAACAACTCAGCCTTACAACACGCTGCTATATCTCATTACAACATCAATACAATAATGAATGGTTTCTCATCTGCTATCATTCACTTCTAGAACCAACTGCTCATATTACAACTCTTATCAACACTATATATGAGAATATTAGCATATTTCCCTTAAGGGAAATCAGCTATTGAGGTCGTACTCATGACGCCAGTTTCGAAAAATTTCTTCAAATGTCCATCGATCCTACCCAGGAGATGACGAAAATGAGGTCCCTTCAAAATTATATATAAATGTGTGTGTGTGTGTGTGTGTGTGAGTGTGTGTGTGTCTGTTAACGCTCGAGCGGTCGGCATGATCGTTACCAAACTCGGACTTTAGTCGTTTTATGTAAAAAGGAAGATCAAGTTCCTATATATATATACACACACACACACACACACACACACACACACATTCACACACACACAAACACACACACACACACACACACACACACACACACACACACACACACACACACACACACACACACACACACACACACACACACACACACACACACACACACACACACACACACACACACACACACACACACACACACACACACACACACACACACACACACACACACACACACACACACAAACACACACACACACACAAAAACACACACATAGATGTATAGAACTATCTATACATTCTATTTTTCAGGCTTCATTCCCGGGAAATGTTTTCATTGGGAAGAGTTCGGCGGGAGGTTTGAATTTTTATTGGTTTGCGAATTTTTTAATGGAAATGTTTTCATGTACGTCAGGAAGTGTTTTCTTTTAAAACTTTCAAAATACTACCTGACGATGAGTGACACACTCTCCTTGAAAAATTACAAACTCATAAAAATTCAAACCGCTGGACCAGATATTGTCGAAATCCTCAAAAAGGTGTGTGTGTGTGTGTGTGTGTGTGTGTGTGTGTGTGTGTGTGTGTGTGTGTGTGTGTGTATATATATATATATATATATATATATATATATATATATATAATACATTATTTATTTATGTATATAATGCATATCACCTAATAACGCAAATCACCATTGCTGTGGGGCACAAAACTAAATAAATAAAAAAAATTTAAAATAATAATATAAATGTACTAGTATATAGGAATATCATAACTTTTTTATTAAAACCATTTTAAATTATTGTTTTTATTACTAGTCTAATGTTCATTTATCTAATGTTTATTTATGTTTGTTTATGTCTTATGTTCATTACTTGTCTTTATTACTAGTATTTAATAATTATTTGTTGTATTTAATTTTTATTTGTTGTTTTAGTTTTTGTTATTTTTCTATAATTTTGTTTTCATTTTACATTGTGAAACTTTGAGCCAAATCGCCAAGATCCGGGCGCGCCTGTATAAATAAATAAAAAAATAAATTTATGTATAGTTTTAAACGGACCTCATTTTCATCATTCCTTGCGAAGGATCGATGGACATTTGAGAAATATTTTCATAAATCACATCATGAGTACTACCTCAATAGCTGATAGGATGTCGATGGACGTTCGTTAAAAATCTTTATCATAAGTAGATCTTAAATAACCGACTTCCTTTTTGAAAAATCTGTCAGGACTTTCCGTGTTTTCCTCATTTTAGAGTTCACGTGACTGGGGGATGTCTCTTGAGAGTTCTTATTTCCACGAGAGGTATAACATGAATATTGGACGAGGAAAGTGGTTAGGCGAATTTTGACTGTTGAACAGTTTCGGAACACTACTCACTTTTGTGTTCTTTTTTTATAGATTGATCTCGTGCCTTAAGTGCCTGGGTCGAGTGGTGTAGAGAGCTGCGTTACACAACAGCCACCTTCACGGCACTTAGATCTATTTGTACTTGGGAGGTATTTGTGCCTCCTGACTTTCGTGCCTTATCTCTGCCGAGCTCCGTCACCTCCTCTAGCTCTCAATTGAAACATAGTTCTGCAGAAACAGATATATGTATCATGATGATCTTGTAGTTGCAACCATTGTGTTCTATCGGAAGTTACCTCTTTTCATATTACTATACTCACCCAAATCCATAAGACGCTCGATGTCTCCAAAATAGGATTTCTAGGCCTCCCTCGTTCTCCCATTTGCTCAATTGTCCATCGATCCTACTTAGTAGATGATTAAGATAAGGCCGTTTTACAAGGTACGTTTAAAATTACATATATATCAGTGTGTGTTGCGTGTATTTTAGCAGATTTCCCTTAAGGGAAATCAGCTATTGAGGTCGTACTCATGACGCGAGTTTCGAAAAATTTCTTCAAATGTCCATCGATCCTACCCAGGAGATGACAAAAATGAGGTCCGTTCAAAATTATATATATATATATATATATATATATATATATATTTATATATATATATATATATATATATAGATATATATATATATATAGTTGTCTGTTAACGCTCTAGCGGTCGGCAATTTTTGTTTGATCGTTACCAAACTCGGAATTTAATTGTTTTTATGTAAAAAGGAAGATCAATAGTTCGTTAACGGCTGAAATCGGACCAGTGGGAGGGGGGGTTTAGAGGGGGGATTTTTGGAAATTTCACAATTATATCCGTTATTATGCATCGGATCGAAGAAACTCTATAGAATACAATCTTATTGCATAAAAAATTAAAAAAAAATTAAAATTTACTATAAATATTGTTCTATACATTTTTTTGGTATCTTGAATACTAACCTGAGATATTTGCATTTGTATTCTGCGTATGGTCGCCAGTAGGCTATGTTCGCACTTTCCGACAGAGAGCTCTCGTGGCCATTTGCCCATAAATCTATTTCGTCCCTCGTGAAATAGGTTTGGAGGTTAGTGTCAAATGTTTTTTGGGGCTAGGAAACTAATGGGTTATTACCGCCTCTAAAATAATGTTTTGGAGGTTTAGAGGTTTCTTACTACTACATGTTGTTATTAGGCAGATTTCTCTATTGCATGAAACCACGTGGGGAAAATCTGCTTAGTTCACTGCAGCCCCTGCTGTTAGACGGACTTTAATACATACATATTATACACTACAACCGCTCTCAAAAAAACCGGAACCACTTAGATTATAGTCTTATAATGTTTGTTAATATACTTAATATATATTTATATTTATCTTTTTAATCTAAAATAATTGGTTAATTCTATAGGTTATTTAAACAAAATCTGCCAAAAGTGTGAATAATTTTTTATTGATTATTTGACAAAATGAATAACAAAAGAAAAAAAAAGAAAAGATAAATTAACACATTTAAAAAAAAAATTATTCTTCATTTTTATTACAGTGAATGGTAGACTTCGCTACCCCAAGCGTTTCGGCAATGTAACGTAAGTTCCGGCCTTTCATCTATGTTTGAAAGACCCATTATTCTGGACCGAAATAAAAATAAAACATTAATTAAAGAAAATGCTTGGTTAATAATTAAAGATGTTTAAATATGCGAAAAACTACTTACAGTTTAGAATAGATCAACTTCACGACAAATAAATCTAATCTGAGTGTTATCTAATTGTTTACTAATCCTGAAGGGATTAGTTCAATGGACTTAGACTCTAAATTCTCTGTAATAACTAGAATACCCACATAAAGAAAATTGCTGAAAATTAGCTTTTAATACGACAAAAATGAAGTGTCCGGTTTTTTTTTGCGGTTGAGTGTATATACTTGTCTGTTACCTCTCTCAATTACCAAACTGATGCTGAAATCGGATTGGGAAAGAGGAGTTGCTGAGGGGAGAAAATTCGAAATATCTCCGTTATCATGCGTTAGATGGAAACATTGTATAGAACCAATCTTATTGCAAATATAATGTTCCATAAATGTTGTTATGTACATTTTTCACTATTTGATTATTAACCGAGATTTTTGCATTTTTTTATTTTTCAGCCTTCAGTAAAGCCCCCACTCCTACTCATCTCATATTAACAATATGTTATGAAGCACTTTATTTGAAGCCTAAATACAAAATATTGGACTTTTTGAGATAAATGAAAATGCGTAAAGCTCGTGGGAAATCTGCTTAGTGGCGTGACGGACGTTTTTACTTAGATAACATCCACTCTTTACAATTATGAATTCGACATTGAGCTTCTTTATATCAAGGTAAGAAAAAACGCCTCGTTCCTTCACTATTCTTTATTCGTTGTGACAGAGCGCTTTCAGAGCATACGCTCCATCATCAGTGCCCTGCTGGCAAGCAAATACCATAAAAACGTTGTACAATATGTCATTTAATTGAGACATTTAGAAAATATATGTACATGTCGATGGTCAAGAGTTAAAAACATACAACTTTAAATTACAACCTAAAAATTAGTGTCCCAGTGAATATTTACAGAAATAAGAAAAATACTATTTTCACAGATTAAAATTAAAAATTTAAAAAAAACTTGTCAGTAGGAATATGATACACAATTTTCAATAAATAATTAAAATAAATAAATTAATATTTACAGTTAAAAAGTCTAAAATAGAATAAATAGTAAAAAACGAATGGTCCAATTAAAATTAAAAAACCAAAAATGAAGGAACAACCACCGGAGGAGCTACAGAAAACAATACATACAAAAAACGTAAAAGAAGAAAAACGTCTTTATATCAAACGTCTTTATATCAAAGTATCTAATGTATAATTTAAATTATTGTGTCTTATTTTCATGGAATACTCATTATGCGAGAAATACAGAATAGAATGTGCTGATGACGTCTGTGCCGATTTGCACCAGTTGTGTGTCAATTGGAGATCTGCTTGCTTTACGCCCTTCCTGGGAGAGAGAGACTGTTGGTAAAGGAGTTTTAAAAAACGGAAATCCTGCTTGGAGTTTGTGTAAGGGAAGGCCATTAGTGCAAAGAAGACGGCTTGAATAATGTAATGAGAGGCGTGCGAGGGTTGACCATTATCGAGCCGAAGAGGTATTTAGGGATGAACAACCTGTTGATGAGGACTACCCCAAAGGATACGGGGGTTGTTCTCCTCTACTGGGCCACACAGCTGGGAATTCTTTAGTAAGGCATTAGTCCCTCATATGGACAGGCTCGGTTCTTGGTTCTTGATCTGGTGGAACGAGAATGATTTGGGATTCCTGAGTGACAGGTGAGAGTCGGTGAACGAAATGCATATTTTGTTGGAGTATCGCAGACTTACTGCGATTTTCCTTAGGGGAAATCATCTATTGATGTTGAGCTCATGATGGAATTTTCGAATATTTTCTTCAAATGTCCATCGATCCTACCTGGGAGATACCAAAAATGAGGTGTGGACTCAATTTTTTTCTGATCGATACTAAACTCGATGTTTAAGCGTTTTATGTAAAAATAAAGATCAAGTTCGTTAACGGATGAAATGGGCAAGTGGACATTAGAGGGGGAATTTCGAAATATCTCCGTTACTATATGTTGAATAGAAAAAGAGTATAGAATCAATCTTATTGAAAATTTAATGTTCTATGAGAGTTGTTATATATGTTTTTCCAGAATCTTAATTATTAATGGGAAAATTTGTATTTTTTAGATTTAGACTATTGGGAGAGAAGTTTAGAGGGGTGGAATAACGAAAATTCGAAATATCTCCTTTATTAAACGCCTGATCGAGAAATTGTGTTAATCGGGATATTTGCATTTTTCTTGTTTTTAGTCCCATTCCAACTAATGTCTTATAAACAATAAGCTGTTATATCATGAACCACTTTATTCTAAACTTAAATCTCAAATATTGTTTTCATTGAACTTTTACTCTTTGAAATGCATGAAAATTAAAATTTTAGGGATGGGGGGGGGGATTTCGAAAATTCGAAATATCTCCATTATTATGCGTCGGTTCTAAAATTTGTATAGAATCGATCTTATTGCAATGTGATCTTTTATAAATGTACTTATTTTCATTATCTTCATTATTAGCCTAGATATTTTCATTTTGTCTCTTCAGTAAGCCCCACTACTATTTATGTCATATTAACAATAAGCTGTTATATTATGAAGCTCAATATTTGAAGCCTAAATCCAAATATTGTCCTCATTGCACTTTTACGTTTTGAGATAAATACAAATACCTAGCAGCAAACTTGGGAAATCTGCTTAGGTAACTCAGCCCCTGCGTGACGGGCTTTCATATCAGCATTACTCACCTGTTGCTTAACTGTTCCCTGTGTAATGAGACGTGGGCCAGTGATTATAGATGAATGTTATTCCTCAGCCTCCCCGTGCCGAGGTAAAGCTCCATCAATCAGTGAGACAAACAAATAAAATGACAATGACAGCTTAACGGATCTCTGGTAATGGCGTCTGAGCAACTAGGAAATATGCTACCATTATAACGGGTATGCAAGCTTAGTTCCGCTTATATACATTCAATGTATATTACTCAGCCACATTAATTTATAAGCTTTTCTAATCTTATTAAACACTTCAGATGTACTTCAATTATAAGAATTTATTTATTTTTTAAAAGAAGAACGGCTTATTGAACTTTCAGTTGGAAAGCACTCCTCGATATCTAATTTTCACCAAACTCCACATTGAAGCTTTCCGGCTGATTTCGTTCTGGGAGGAAGTTTCGCAGAATCTGCATAAACTAAGCAGATTTTCCAGTTACTGGTATGACACACCTTGTGATCTCATCTCAACCACATATTCTCTATTTACATTTAAAAAACCGATGAGTAGGGAAGGTTGTGGGGGGGGGGGGGGGAAAAAGATGATGAATGAAAAAAATAAAGTAGGAATAAATTGATTAATATTTAAGTTACGCAAAAATGCCTAGAACAGGAAATGTAGAGCATCAATGGGTTAACAATATAGGTTCTATAACATTTTACGATCCGACTCATATTAACAGAGATATTTGAATTTTTGAATCCCCCTCCCCCTCTACACCGCAGCTATTTGAAGACCGATTCTGCCATTAAAAAGGTCCGTCGCGCAGGGGCTGCGTAAACTAAGCAGATTTCCCACGTGAAGTTTTACAATAGAGAAATCTGCCTAATAACAGCTGTAGTAGTAAGAAACCTCTAAACCTAAAACATTATTTAGGGCGTAATAACCCAGTAGTTTCTAGCCCCAAAACACAGTTAACCTAACCTCTAAACCTATTCACGAGGGACGAATAGTTATGGAAATGGCCACCAGAGCTCTCGGCGGAAAGTCCGAACATAGCCTAGGTGACCACACGCAGAATACCTGGGCGTTTTTTCCCAGTAGTTTCTAGCCCCAAAACACAGTTAATGTATAGAACAATATTTATAGTAAATTTAATTTGCAATAAGATTTATTCTATACAATTTTTCGGTCCGACGCATAATAACGGAGATATTTTGAATTTTCAAAACTCCCCCCCTCCCACTGGTCCGATTTCAGCCATTAACGAACTTGATCTTCCTTTTTACATAAAACGATTAAATTCCGAGTTTGGTAAAGATCAAACAAAAATAGTGAGCGCTAGAGCCTTAACAGACAAATATAATATATATATATATATATATATATATATATATATATATATATATATAATTTTGAACGGACCTCATTTTCGTCATCTCCTGGGTAGGATCGATGGACATTTGAAGAAATTTTTCGAAACTCGCATCATGAGTACGACCTCAATAGCTGATTTCCCCTAAGGGAAATCTGCTAAAATATGATCTTTAGTGTTCCGTGAAACGCTTAAACATCGAGTACGGTATAGACTAAATAAACAATCTTTGAGTTGTATTCATGACATCATAACATAATTTCCATGTATCATATCTTTTAAAGATCTGTTGAAAATAGCATTTGGTATTTAACCTTGGAATAAAATGTTGGTGAGGGTTTACTGAAGGTTGAAAACTAAAGTACACAAGTATCTTGGTTAATTTTCATGGTAGAGAAACACATAGCACAACATTTATAGGCAATACAATATTCGACACGATTGGTTCTATACAATTTTTCGATCCGACGTATAATAACAGAGACATTTCCAATTTTCAATATCCCCACCCTTCCCAATTTGTCCTATGTCAGCCGATAACGAACTTTATCTTCAGTTTTACTTAAAACCTTTGAATGTCGAATTTGGTAACGACCAAACAAAGGTGATGCCCTTTTGGGTATTATTGGTTCAATAAATATTATATAAACTTGTCGATGAACCACATTTTTGCCGTCTCTTAGATCGATGGGCGTAAAGCCTCAAAGGTTAATTTTCCTCTAGGGAAATCTGCTAAAACATAACGGGTATTAAACGAATGAGAATAAAGATTTGTAAAGTCATACCTGACTTTAACAACTTCGTTCTTATTTCCTATTGGTCTCCAATTACTTTAGAGTTCTATAAGTCATTAAACGTACAAAAATTTCATTTATGGAGATTTTTGCGTATTTCTTTTTCATAGAGTTCTATAAGTCATTAAACGTACAAAAATTTCATTTATGGAGATTTGTAGCGGATTTCTTCTTCAGTCAATTATATCCTACACACTTTTAGCTGATTTCCCTTAAGAGAAATCAACTATCGAGGTCGTACGCATGACGCTGTTTTCGAAAATGTCTTTAAATATCCATTAACCCTCCAACCGCGGGCGATTGCGGGCCACGCTATATTCGCATCGCACGTAATTTGTTTGAATGAAGTCAGCGGGAAATGATTATTTACCGTCAAAACGTTTATTATTTATTTTAATGTTGGGTCATGTATGGAGCCATGTTTAAAAATATACCATACGCAAAAAAAAATTTAAAAATACGTCAAACGCGGTATAAATTACATAAATAAATTTTTCACTAATTCCAATTTTTTTTAAAAAAATTTGTCTATGTCTTTTTCAAACAAGTCATATTTTGAACTTAAATAATGTATTAAAATTTGGCCTTCTTGACAGAAAAAATGAAAATCGTTTTTAAAAAAATGTCCGCTCAAAATTTATATATCTATATATATATATATATATATATATATATATATATATATATATATATATATATATTTGTCGGTTCAATTCGAAATTTTTGTTATCGTTGCCTAACTCGATATTAAATCGTTTTATGCAAAAAGAAAGATCAAGTTTGTTCAGGGCTTAAATTAAATTTACTATAAATATTGTTGTATACATTTATTCTCCATCTTAACCATTAACCGAGATATTTGCATTTTTCAGTTTCTTGACTACTAAAATTTGAGTTATTAAAATATAAATTATTCACTATAAATTACAGTACTAGATATAATAAATAGTTCTTAATAATATTGAGTACGTTATATTCAGAAATATTTCAATAATTGTTTTTCTTTCTGGTGAAGAATATTTCTATCTATCTGTTCAGCTCTGAGTGGTTGGCAGACCTATTTGTTTTGTGGTGTTGTGTTAACAGTATGTAGACTTGTCTATTACTAAACTTCCCGAACGAAATCTGCTTAGTTTACGCGGCCCCTGCGTGACGGACTTTTTACGTAGACCACTGGTATATTCTGCATTTTGTACATGGCTCAAATGAAGGTTTAACCAGTGAAATTCAATTTATTTCATTCGCACTGCATCTGCTCCGGACGTATCCATGATTGCAATAGCACAAACACGGGTGTAAATCCATAGGCTGCGAGAAGGTAAAGACGAGGGCACATGGCTTTTCAATAAAATGCCAAGCTGGAGTGGGGGCGAGGCAAGGGAAAATGGGTAACTGAATTATCTTTTTTAGAAGATTTAGTAGAAGGAAAATCCGCTATTGAGGTTGTACTCATGTCACGAGTTTAAAAAGATTCCTCATATATCCATCTAACTCTGAAATGAAGAAAATAAGTATTATGTCTATTATTCAAGTCTCAAAATTATGTATATTATTTGCATGCGTGTGTGTAGATATAAACTTATATATACTTCTTTGTTAGAGTCACAATTTTTCTTTTATCGATATTTAAACGTTTTATATAAATCTAAAGATAAAGTTGAAATAGGACTGGTGTGAGTTACTAAAAATCTAAAATATCTCTGTTAATATTCGTATTATGGAAAATACGTAGAGAATATAATTTATAGAAAATTAAATTTTCCATAAGATTGGTTCTATTCAATTTTTCGATCTGATTTATAGTAAGTCGGGGATATTTCAAATTTTAGAAAACCCCTCTCCCACATTTCCGGTTTGTGCCATTAGCGACCCTTTCTTCTTACAAATTGTTGTTCGATACATGGTTTCGTAACTCAAATATTAAACGAGTTATTCATACTTTATTGATTTCAGTTGATCCCTACTTCTAGTCATCGGATTCTAACACTTAACCTAGATTCTGCTGCAATGAATCAAGCTATAGAGTTTGGTAACGACCAATCAAAAATTTCAACCGCTAGATCGGTAACAGGCTCGTTTATATTTACAATTTCTAGCGGACCCCTTTCTCGTCATTTTTAGCAGATTTCCCTCAAGGGAAATCAGCTATTGAGGTTGTACTCATGACGGAATTTTCGACATTTTTCTTCAAATGTCCATCGATCCTACCTAGTAGATGACGAAATTGAGGTCCGTTCAAAACTGTATATATATATATATATATATATATATATATATATATATATATATATATATATATATATTTGTCTGTTACCACTCTAGCGGTCGCAATTTTTGTTTGATCCTTACCAAACTTCATATTTAAGCGTTTTATGTAAAAAGAAAGATCAAGTTCGTTAACGGCTGAAATCGGACCAGTGGGAGGGGGTGTTTAGAGGGGAGGATTTTCGAAAATTCGAAATATCTCCGTTACTATACGTCGGATCGAAAAGTTGTACATAACCAATCTTATTGCAAATTAAATTTACTATAAATATTGTTATATATATATTTATTCTGTATCTTGAATATTAACCGAGATAGTTGCATTTTTATTCTGCGTGTGGCTACCAGTAGGCTATGTTCGGAGTTTCCGCCGAGAGCTCTGGCGGCCGTTTCCATAACTATCGTCCCTCGTGAATAGGTTTAGAGGTTAGGTTAACTGTTTTTTGGGGCTAGAAACTACTCTATTATTACGCCCTAAATAATGTTTTATTTTATTGTCTGCGTGACGGACTTTCTAGGAAGGGACGATGGTCAATTCAGGACATTTTTCGAAAATATCATCACCATCATAAGTACAAGCCCAATCGAAAATTTCCCTTGATGGAAATTTGTTGCTAAAAGTATATGAAGCTTTAGCAATGCTATTATTTCTAGGCATTATAATGTTAGGACCCTGATTCAGGTATGTCTTGCTGAATCCGTCCATGGTATAACATGAGCAGAAATCAGACTACAACTGGATGTACTGATAGTGTGTAACTCTAGATGGTAGCTACAGCAGGTCGGAGCCCACTATCCCATTTCAACAACCCTTGGATTAATCCACTATTACCTAGCAATATTGTTTATCTCACTAAATCTTACACACTAGTGCCCGATAGCAGGATCGTTATTTCTGGTCCCATTTCTGCCAATATCAAACATGATCTTTAGTGTGTTCAGTGAATCAGTTACATATCGAGTATGGTATAGATCAAATGGATATTTTCGAGACAATAATGTAAAAAAGTCCGTCACGCAGGCGCTGCGTAAACTAAGCAGATTTCCCACGTGAAGTTTTACAATAGAGAAATCTGCCTAATAACAACTGTACTAGTAAGAAACCTCTAAACCTAAAACATTATTTAGGGCGCAATAACCCAGTAGTTTCTAGCCCCAAAAAACAGTTAACCTATCCTCGTCACGAGGGACGAATAGTTATGGAAACGGCCACCAGAGCTCTTGGCGGAAAGTCCGAACGTAGCCTACTGGTAACCACACGCAGAATACAAATGCAAATATCTTGGTTAATATTCAAGATAGATAACAAGTGTATATAACAATATTTATAGTAAATTTAATTTGCAATAAGATTGATTCTGTACAATTTTTCGATCCGACGTATAGTAACGGAGGTATTTCGAATTTTCGAAAATCTACCACTCTAAACCCCCCCTCCCACTGGTCCGATTTCAGCCGTTAACGAACTTGATCTTTCTTTTTACATAAAACGCTTAAATATGAAGTTTGGTAAGGATCAAACAAAAATTGCGACCGCTAGAGCGGTAACAGACAAATATATATATATATATATATATATATATATATATAGATATATATATATATATATATACAGTTTTGAACGGACCTCATTTTCGTCATCTACTAGGTAGGATCGATGGACATTTGAAGAAAAATGTCGAAAATTCCGTCATGAGTACAACCTCAATAGCTGATTTCCCTTAAGGGAAATCTGCTAAAACCTTAATTGAGGACGTCATCGCAAAATGAACTCTCAAGTATTTCGTATAATGAAAGTCTCATGAAAACAATATTTGGTATTTAAGATTAGTAGGAGTGGGGGTTTACTGAAGAAAATGAAATTTAAAAATTCCAAATATCTCCGTTAATAATTCATATTAGAGGAAATATGTATATAACAATATTTATAGGCAATTAAATTTACAATAAGATTGTTTTTTTACAATTTTTCGGTCCGACGTAAAATAACAGAGATATTTCGAACTTTTAAAATTCTCCCCCTGTCTGATTTCAACCGTTAACGAACTTTAGCCATTAACGATGTTTAATTTTGCCATTTTTTTCGTAACTCAAATGTTAACCGAGTTATTTTTGCTTCCTTTCTTTAGCGTTCTGTAAACCCCTTTTCTACCTTTTAGCAGATTTCCCTTAAGGGAAATCAGCTATTGAGGTTTACTCATGACGCGATTATTTCTTCAAATGTCCATCGATCCTACCCAGGAGATGACGAAAATGAGGTCCGTTCAAAATTATATATATATATATATATATATATATATATATATATATATATATATATATATAAAGGAAGATCAAGTTCGTTAATGGCTGAAATCGGACCAGTGGGAAGGGGGGATTTTGAAAATTCACAATATCTCCGTTATTATGCGTCGGATCGAAAAATTGTATAGAATCAATCTTATTGCAAATTAAATTTACTATAAATATTGTTCTATACATTTATTCTGTATCTTGAATATTAACCGAGATATTTGCATTTGTATTCTGTGTCGTCGGCAGGATATGTTCGGGAATTTCCGCCGAGAGCTCTGGCGGCCGTTTCCATAACTATTCGTCCCTCTTGAATAGGTTTAGAGATACCTTACTACTACAGCTGTTATTGGGCAGATTTATCTACTGGAAAACGTCACGTGGGAAATCTGCTTAGTTTACGCAGCCCCTGCGTGACGGACTTTTTTTACGTAGAAATAGAGAATATGAGGTGAGATGTGTTCAGTATACTATTGGTATATCTGCTTAGCTTATCCAGTTTTAGTTTTAAAAAGAGTTTACTCGTCGAAATTAACTTATTACTTCCATTACTTTATTGTCTCTTGTCAATGAAGTCATGTTTATGAAATAAAAATTTTTTATATTCTATAGCTCCCTATTTTTCTTCAGTTACTACATCACGGTTGAAAGGCTGGGCCACTTTTCCTAATTCTTTTTTTTTTTGTTCTGTTTGTTCTTGTCAGAAGAAGTAACTTTCTTATGAAAGGAAAATTTAAGAAGGAGGAAGCTTAACATTAGAAAATTTAAGAAAACGATCGTACTGACTTTTGTAATACCTGAAAAGATATCTCGATATTTCGTTTCCTATTGGTTTCTCGGCAAACATGCACATAACAGAAGTTGTTTACTTTGTTATTTAGAGTAACTTTCATTTCATACACTTTTGCTGTATAAGCTTAAAAACTATAACAACAGTTATATTGGGCATAAAAGACTGAACCGACCTAAAGAAAACTCGGTGTGTGAATTAGTATTACCTTCTCCATGATTATAGGGTGTATCAAGGAACTAGTGGGAGTGGGGGTTGTAAGGGAAGCCTGAAATGAAAAATCGCCATATTTCGTTTCCTATTGGTTTTTCAGCAAACTTGCACATAACAGAAGCTGTTTATTTTGTTATTTAGAGTAACTTTTGTTTTGTAATTTTATGTCGAATAACGAATAATAATCGAATATACGCTACAAATATTAATTTTAAAATTATACTTTTATTAGAGTTAAAGTTTATTAGTTAGAACTCTAAACTTTAAAACATTTAAATTGTTTATTTTTTTTTATAATGCATTATTTAAACAAAGTCGCTGACTCTTTAATTGTGGTATATATGTTATCTTATTCCCTCCGATATGTTGACGTTATTGAAATATCTATAACTATTGAACATTAATTGGTAATGTCATTGTGACAAAAAGACCATATGCGTTTAAACTCAATGTGGTTGTTTAAAGTGTTATTTAGGAAGCCTGCTATAAAAATAACACTAATATTCCTTTCCTACATGATTGAATAAATACCTACAAAATTCATTTTTATATTTTCACATTTGGAATTTTTTTTATAGAAATACTCCTTCAATTAATTCAGAAATCAAATCGTTTCACATCCTGAATAACTAATGGCGTCCATTAACCAAAACCTGAACTAGTATATTTTTTTTCCCCTGGAATACTTAAGATTTCACACAAGAGATAATACACCTTGATCATTTTTTTTACTCGTTTTCTTTAGGCCATTAAATTTAGTTGATAATTCAGCGGGATTGCTGAACAGTTTCGTTTTCAGGAAATATTTCAAACTGTATTTAGTTCTGCTTGTTACTCAAGCTTACGAGGGGATTATAAATTCAGTGAGTCATTCATATTGGCTTATGGAATGACGCTTTTTACTCAGCAGAGTGAAAATATCTCAGGATTAACATAACAGAATCTTGTTTACGAATGAACGGCCAAGAAGAAGGTTCAATGGCAGAATACACTTGTAAATTAAGATTAAATCCTACCAGTTTAATCCCTAGAGATATCTCGCACTAAAACGGAAGCTAAAACGTTCACCATTGTGGTCGTAAAATCACGATTTTCGCCATACGTTTGTGTCTTGTCGTTTGATCATTACTCATACTCTGCTCCGTGATGTTAGCTTAGCCCTTATACGTTTTACCAGATTTTGAAATCAGATGTTTTAGCAGCTAGAATCACAAAAATGAGTTTCTTCTAATTTTTATTTTATTTTAAATTTCATTTTATTACTCCATCGGTCTTAAGTTTTCTTATATAACTAAGGATTAAACTCAATATTTAAGCCTTTCTAGTAAAACCTTAAAAATCAAGTTCGGTAACGGCTCAAATCGGACTAGGGAGAGAGGGTTTAAGAGAAGGGTTGATTCGGAAATTCAAAATATCTCCGTCGCATGAAAAATGTTATATAACCAATACCCATACAAAATTAATTTACTAAAATTGTACTTCTATACGTGTTTTCCCTATTTCCATTATTAAATCACGATATTTGAATTTTAACATTTTTCCCTGAAGGGAAATCAGCTATTGAGGTTGTACTCATGGCGTGATTTTAGTAAAATTTCCTCAAATATCCATCGATCCTACCCAGAAGATGGTGAAAATGAGGTTCCTTCAATGTATGTGTGTGCGTGTGTGTGTGTGTGTGTGTGTGTGTGTGTGTGTATATATCCAGTATCAAGGAACTAGCAGAAGTGGGGGTAGTCAGGGAGACCTGAAATTAAAAATCGCCATATTTCGTTTCCTATTGGTTATTCAGCAAACGAACATGACATAAGGTGTTTATTTTGTTATTTAGAGTAAATTTTGTTATTTAATTTTGTGTGGAATGATGAAGAATAATCGAGATATACGCTAAAATTATTACTTTTAAAATTATAATTTTATTAGAGTAAATGTAGTAAAGTTTATTAGTTAGAAATTAATCTATTATTTATACATACATACATATATATATATATATATATATATATATATATATATTATGCGAGATACATTCAAATTCGTTTTCGTTGTGGTAACGTCATCAATTATGATTTTACGTTCTAATTCAAAAATATTTATTTAATTAATATCATACTGGATAATTTAACCTTTTCAGACAACACTAAATATCATACTTGTTATTGGCAGAAATTGGACCTGGAATAGTAGGGGTTTAGAGTGGGGGGAGGGGTTCAAAAATTCAAAATCTAGTATAGATCTAGGAGAAATTGTTATAAAACCAATCTTCTTGAACTATTGGTGTTCTAACAATTGTTTTATGCATTTTTTCGCAACTGTTCCATTATGTTGTAATTGGCTCTCAAATTTAATTACTTGCAGATGTTGTTATATACATATTTCTTTCTATCACGAATATTAACCGAGACATTTGGATGTTTTAGTTTTCTTCTTTCAGTAACCCCCCCCCACTCCTACCAATGTCTTATTAACAATAAGCTATTATTTCTTGAAACCACTTTATTCAAAGCTAACATAACAAATATTTTCCCCAAGACTTTTTTTACACCAGATAATTTGCAAATTCGTTGTGTGGTGACGCCATCAATCAAAAATTGGTTCGAAAATGTTAATTTAATCTATACTTTACTAGATATTTAACCTCTTCTGGCAACACTAATGATCATATTAGTCAGCGGCTGAAATCTGACCTGGAATAGGGGGAGGGGGAATTCGAAAATTCAAAATAACTGCGTTTTTATTAGTAGGATCGAATCAATCTTGTTAAACTATTATTCTATTATTGTTTTTTTATACCTTTTTTGGTTACTCAGTTAAAAAGTGTGTCATACTAGAACGTGTAACAACTGCTTAGTTTACGCAGCGCCTACATGGCAGATTTTTGGCTCTGTATGGAGATTTTTGTTGACTTGTGTGCTAGCAACACACATTGTCCATTAAAGGAGAGAGAGAGGGATGCACTAAAGTTTGTAGATCTCTGCTAAGTTTGGTCTAGGACTAACACATCCTCTTGGAGCAACTACCGTTTTCTCTCGCAACTAAATTCCTCTCCATAACAATGAAAATTTCATTCTCTGTTCCCCACATTATCTCATTTTAGATAGTATCAAATGTTTTCTAGGTTCAGTTTGTTTCGCCGCTTCTTTCCCCTCTCAGTGAGCTTGCGTTTCATCATTCCTTTTTTTAAAACGATAAGGGTGTCTCCATCTTACGGTTTTCACGGCCGTTAATGGAATTGTAATCGTCCTGCCACTTTGACCAACCTACTACGTCCCGCACTCATCACAATATATGATTTCGCTTTGCGAATTATTTCGTTTCGCTCAAATGCACTAGAAGATACTGCTGTGGTTCGACCCGTAGAATATTTAACTACATTCTTAGATTTTGCTATAGCTTTTCAATCACACATTTCAGTTGTAAGTAAAATTAGGAAACAGAAAAACGAGTGAATCCCTTTTTCTTCAACACCAATGGGCTTTTCGATAATTCGAAATATCTCCGTTATTATGCATCGGATTGAAAAAAATGTATTGCAAATTAAATTTACTATAAATATAGTCATATACATTTATTCTCTATCTTGAATATTAACCGAGATATTTGCATTTTTATGAAGTTTGTGGGACTTGTGGTCGGGTATTGTTCGGATTAGGTGGGCCGTTTCCGTAACTGTTCGGCTCTGGTAGAAGCTTCTTCTAACCTTACATGTCGTTTCTGACCTTACCTTACCTTCGTTACTTTGTGAGATTTATGCAAATACGTTCTGTTCATCCGCCCCCCCCCGTCTTTAGTTCTTGGACTACTAAAATTTCAGTTATTAAAATATAAATTATTCTTAAAATTCAGAAGCAGTTTCAGTTGGGAATTTATTAAAATTAACTGAAAGATTTCTCATTACCCTTTGTATTTACTCACGGTGGTGTCGTGTTACTAGTCTAGTGTTATCTGCCAGATTTCTCTATTGTAAAACTTCACATGGGAAATCTGCTTAGTTAACACAGCCTCTGCGTGACGGATTTTTTTTTAGTTCGTATTGACTTGACCTCCGAAGCAGATGGTCTAATACCACGCACGTATTGCGAAATTTACATTAGTCTGGAATTATGTTCCAGTTAATAAATAAAATTTGGTTTATCTGAATGAGGTGTTTTATTTTTGGCTGAAATGGCTGATTACTGAATTAATTATGTAGTCATTCATTTAGAACAAATGATTTTAAGAGTTTTTGTTCAACAATCATTACCAACAACTGTACATTATGCACTATATTGGTCTTAAATTTTGATCTAGTATTTAATACAATATATATGTTTATTTTTCAGGGCGGTGCCGGTCAGGGTGGACAACTTAAATTCACCATAGCGGAGACTTGTGAAAGAATCAAAGAGGAGTTCAACTTTCTACAAGCACAATACCATACGTGAGTCCTGTGTGAGCTTCACATATTTACTATCTTATTCATATGTAAAATATACTATCTCTGGAGTATGTTGGATGGTAGAGGAACCAATTGATAAGGATCAATGAATTAATGGCCAAGTCCTCTAAAAAATGATTTTTAATGTATAATTATGGCAGAGTGCACTTTTCGGAAGGTCCCAGACGCTCCATCCTCAGTGCCTGCTGATTATAGCTGTGCAGTCTGCATAATATAAAAAAGGGGAAAGTTCCGTCACGCAGGGGCTGCGTAAAACTAAGCTGATTTCCCACGTGAAGTTTTACAATAGAGAAATCTGCCTAGTACTAACTATTCTCAAGAGGACGAATATTGTGAAACTGCAAACATAAGCCGACCATACTTACAATACAAATCCAAATATCTCGGTTAATATTAAAGATCCCGAATAAAATGTATAGAACAATAAATTATAGTAAATTTAATTAACAATAAGTTGGTTCTATACAAATTTTTTGATCCGACCGTATGGTAACGGAGATTAATTCGAATTTTCGAAAATCCCCCCCTCTAAACCCCCCTCCCACTGGTCCGATTTTCAGCGTTAACGAACTTTATCTTTCCTTTTAACATAAAAAACGATTAAATTTCCTAGTTTGGTAACGATCAAACAAAAATGGGCCGACCGCTAGAGCGTTAACAGACAAAATATATCTATATATAATATAATATATATATATATATATATATATATATATAGATATAGATATATATATATATAAATAGAAATATATATATATAATATTGACGGACTCATTTTTCGCATCTCCTGGTAGTATCCATGGACATTTGAATAATTTTTCGAAACACGCGGTCAAGATTAACGACTCAATAGCTGATTTCCCTTAAGGGTAATCTGCTAAAATCAGTAGAAGACAAGGCCTTTTTATTGACCCTTAAAATATACTATTATTAGTTTATGGTTTCGGAAAAATGTTGTTTTTGGATCCTCTTTTGCAATGTATTCGCGATGATTTGATTGAATTGTATAATTTTTTCATGTAAGCAAGTTCAGTAGCTGCTTTTTAGCAGATTTCCCTCAAGGGAAATCAGCTATTGAGTTCGTACTCATGTTGGAAAAATGTGCTTCAAATGTCCCATTCGATCCTACCCAGGAGATGACGAAAAATGAGGTCCATTTCAAAATTATATATATATAGATATATATATATATATATATATATATATGTCCTGTTAACGCTCTAGCGTTCGCAATTTTTTGTTGATCGTTATCAACTCGGAATTTTATTTTATTAAACGTTTTATGTAAAAAGGAAGATCAAGTTCGTTCGTTAATGCTGAAACCAGGTGTAGGAGGGGGGGTTAAAGGGGGGATTAATGAAATACTCAAAATATCTCCTTTATTATGCTTCGGATCAAAAAATTGTATAAAAAAATCTTATTGCAAATTAAATTTACTATAAATATTGTTCTATACATTTATTCTGTATCTTTTGACTACTAACCGAGATATTTGCAATTTGTATTCTGCGTGTGACCATCATAGGCCTTATGTTCGGCTTTCCGCCGAGAGCTCATGTGGCCGTTTCCATAACTACCGTCCCTCTGATAGGTTTAGGAGGTTAGTTAACTGTTGGGGCTAGAGAACTACAGGGGTTATTACGGGGTGCCGCTAAATAATGTTTTAGGTTTAGAGGTCTCTTACTACTACAGTTGTTATTAGGCAGATTTCTCTATTGTAAAACTTCACGTCGGAAATCTGCTTAGTTTACGCAGCCCCTGCGTGACGGACTTTTCTAAAGTAATAACGATGAAAATGTTGCCTTTATGTAATTAGACAGTTTATTTGCATGGTTCCAGTTTCGCTGTTTCTGTCCCACGATGTCAGCCTATAAAACTGTTAAGAAAAAATGCGAGATGCTTAAATAAAACAAAGAAACAAAAAAATCGTTTGGAGATGAAAATGTGCAGAAAGAATTGAAATTTTTTCTAATAACTTTCAACACTTTCTTATGCTAGGGATGTTTTTGAATAATAAAACCACATAGTTTTGACATCAACGTACATTAATTAATTGATCCATGATAACACACTAGTGGTCTTCAGCTTACCATGTATTCTTTTTTTATGTTAAAATCCGATGATTAGAAGTGGAGGTTTACTAAATGCTATGATCGTGAAGGTACAATGAGGGGGGGGGGTTGACGGAGAGAATTACGAAAATCCGAAATATCTCCGTTGTTATGCGTCGGATCAAAAAAATGTATAGAATCAATCTTATTGCAAATTTAATGTTCTACAGATGTTGTTATATGCATGCTTTCTCTATATTGAATATTAACCGAAATATTTACTAATTTCAGTTTTCGGCCATCAGTAAACTCCCACTCCTACTCATATCATATTAACTATAAGCTGTTATATCATGAAACAATTCACTCCATGTATGAATACCAAATATGATTTTCACTGAACTATTACTTTGTGAGATACATGCAAATACGTCTTGTTATGACGTTATTAATTACGATTTTACCTTCTTATCTCGAAAATGTTTATTTGTCCTATACCATGCTCGATTTATAACTTATTCATTCAAGTTATTCAGGACACAGTTTGTGGCTCCTTGTATTTTATTAGCAGATTTCCCTTGAGGGACATCAGCTATTGAGGTTGTGCTCTTGACGGAATTTTCAAAAAATTTCTTAAAATGTCCATCGACCCCACCCACTAGATGCCGAAAAAGAGCCCCGTACAACACTCTATATATATATCTATATATATATATATATATATATATATATATATATATATAGTGTTGCGAAAATTAAATAGATGAATAATCCTTCAGAGAGAGAGAGTCGCGTATTTGGAGAGTGTGACGTAGATCAAAGAGACCGATAGAATGTTCTAGGTCTGACCAGTACCTTCCAGCCAGACGTCGAATGAACTAGACAATTCCCCTTTGATGTATGCCGCATCCCTATAAAAAGGAGCTCCGGCCAGCCGTGAGACAGATTTAGTCTCTCCTGTCTTGATGTTCACATCAGTGCTACAGTGCCACTTACTACAGTGCGGTAAAGTGTTTTTATAAGAAGAACACTTTACCGAACTCCATTTCTTTTATACGACAGAAGAACAACAACCTTACTGCTCGTGGACTGATCAACGGGAGGAAACAGGTCCTCACCATGGACAAGGGAGCGACACACTCCATCATTCGGCCCGATTTGGTAAAAGGGGCAGTGGAACCGTTGGAGAACGTACGACTGCGAACTGCTACAGTCTACGGAAGAGCCAAGATGAGAGTGACTATCTCCAACATCAGCACTGAACATGTCTTTGTTGTCGCTGACATAATGGATGAAGTGATCATCGGTGTAGACTTCATGATAGCCCACGGTATTGACCTGCACATGGGTAAGCAAGTTATGATCTGGCGAAACACCGAAATACCTTTGGATGTCGGACATGAGAGCAAGACCACAAAGAAGCTACGTACCGACGGACGCCAGAAATTGTCACGTCGAGCAGAAGCCTCTTCTATTGTTCATAGGAAAGGGAGAAAAACGATGATTAAACTCAGGGGGAGCCAGGTCGACGGCGCAGAAGAGTGGCACTATTCTGGCTAAGGAGGACAATGGAAGGTCGACCCGTCATGAAATATTGGACCGCATTAAAGTGACCAGTAACCAGATGGGTGGCGTGTGTGGTCGAGCAGTCTACTATTCAACCCACAAAACAAGAAAGGACTTTCGCCTAGCCAAGTATGGCAACGGCGATATTGAGCCTATTCGGGACGAAAAGGCTTAAGTGGGCGGCAGTGTTGCGAAAATTAAATAGATGAATAATCCTTCAGAGAGAGAGAGTCGCGTATTTGGAGAGTGTGACGTAGATCAAAGAGACCGATAGAATGTTCTAGGTCTGACCAGTACCTTCCAGCCAGACGTCGAATGAACTAGACAATTCCCCTTTGATGTATGCCGCATCCCTATAAAAAGGAGCTCGGGCCAGCCGTGAGTCAGTTTTATTCTCACCTGTCTTGATGTTCACATCAGTGCTACAGTGCGACTTAGTACAGTGCGGTAAAGTGTTTTTATAAGAAGAACAGTGTTGTGCCGTGACTGTAAGTAACAGTTTAGTGCCGTGTTTAAGACAGAATTATTGGACTGTGACTCATTGAAGAACAGTAACGCTATCAGTGTATACTGTGAGTAGTAATTAAGAATAATCACCAAGTTTATTGTGCATTGTGAAATAAATTTTGCAGTGATAAAAACTGTGAAACTTGCGAGTATTTAATTTTGCAATCCAAAAGAACTCTTATTAAAAACGTTTATTACTGGTTTTGGTAATACAAAAACGTAACAATATATATATATATTTATTGGCATTGTGAAATAAATTTTGCAGTGATAAAAACTGTGAAACTTGCGAGATCGGTACCAAACTCGGAATTTAATCGTTTTATGTAAAAAGGAAGATCAAATTCGTTAATGGCTGAAATCGGACCAGTGGGAGGGGGGGGGGTTTAGACGGGAGGATTTTCGAAAATTCGAAATATCTCCGTTACTATACGTCGGATCGAAAAATTATATAGAATCAATCTTATTGCAAATTAAATTTGCTATAAATATTGTTATATACAGTTATTCTCTATCTTGAATATTAGCCGAGATATATTTATTTAGAGACTCACGTCACCAGAACTGCAAACAAACTGTGTTCTGAATAATCTGATTCATCGCCCTCACCACCAGCTCAAAATAACAATTTTTCATTCAACTCTAATGATTTTTTAAGGCTGAAATTGGTCCCGTAAAAAAAGGAGGGGTGTTGAAATGTGGAATTTGATAATTCAAAAAAAATCTCTGTTACTATGAGTCGGATCGGAAAAAGTTAAATTTATGCTCTACAATTGTTCTTTTATATACTTTCTCTTAAATTCCAATTAGCCTGAGTTGCAAAAAGTGGACGTTAATAAATAATTAACTCAAATATTAAGCGAGTTATTAGTGCTTTCTTGTTTTCAGTCTTCTATAAAAAAAAAAAAATAAAAATAAAAACCCTTTACCACCCATCGGGTTTTTACGTATAAATAGAGAATATTTGATGATTGACAGTACTAGTGTGTCATAACAGCACGTGGGAAATCTGCTTTGTTTACGCAGGCCGTGTATGATGAATGTTTTTTTTTCGTACCCATTAGGGAAGATGCGTTAGGAAGAGATCTGAAAAAGCCCGGAGGGCAAACCTAAAAATCACTGATTTGACATAATGAATTTCTGCCGAAAATAACTTTAATAAATTTGACTGGATTGAAGGGTAGATCGATCTTTTTATTCGGGGAGAATTGTGAATTAAAGAGCAGCCATGAGGAAGGGGTGCCAACCCCAGCAGGAAGGGTTGGCAGGCCTGCAAATACCTTGATTAACGGTTCCCAATTATTAGAGTATTAGTGTTTCCCTAATTACATAAAATTGAAGCATTAGGGGCTAATTGCAAGGAGGTCCTTGTACCTCTTTTTTTAAGCGGAATTAAAAAAAAAAATTCGGCTTCCTCTTTGGTTGGTTCATCGGCGATCTAAAGGAGTCACGCATAATCCACTTGCCGGCGAGGGTTGCCCCCCTCCCCCCATTAGGCGTTTTATTTGGGGCTCTTTGATCTCGGGATAAAAATGTTGATAACATCTGAGGCTTTAATCCAATATCAATGGAATCCTTGTGTTGGAAAGTTCTAAGAGTTCTCCAACGTCAATAGATATCGCAATTGAGAGTTTAAATAATTTTATTTTTGGCTTTCAGTGTATTTTAATTTTTAGGACCAATAATGTGTGTAAAATGGCCGGGGTTGCTGGATTGTTAGCAGATTTCTCTTATGGGGAAATTAGAGGTTCTACTCATGACGCGATATTTAGCAGGGGCTGCGTTATATAATCAGATTTCCCAAGTGTTGGTATAACACACTTGCGAACTCATCTCACCACAAATTCTCTTGTTGTATATAAAAAACCGATTAGTAGAACGGTTGAGGGAGTGGTTACTGAAGCCAGAAGCCAAGTGAATACGAATGAATATCTAGTTTAACCCTAGAACTACCAAGGGGGGGGGGGCTCCTCGAGCCCACAACTTTTTTGTTTTTGTTCCCTATCACCCAATTTTATTGGGATATTTATGAATATTTTATGTATTCCCTCAGAAAAAACAATCCTAGAAGTGAGGGCATAACAAATAAAATTATATAAAAAAATTTCTATGTTGAGAAAAAATTTTTTTTTTGACGTATGGGCTCGAGGATCCCCCCCCCCCCTTGGTAATGCAAGGGGTAGTTATTATACACTTATAGTACCAAGGGGGGGGGCTCCTCGAGCCCACTGATATTTAATACTACTTTTAACTAGTAATTCTAGTGTTATTAATTATATTGCTCACATAAATAATTACTATTGATGTAATTTTAACACTACACAAACCATCCCTCGAGTTTTTTTTTTTCTACAAAAAAAAATATATATATTCTCCCCATATAATTTTATTTTCATATAAAAATATATTACTGAAATGGTTATAATTATTGCTCCTGCTAGGTACTTTTTTAGAAAAGAGAAGATTTTTTAGGTTGTTCCCAACGAGGGGAACAGTTAGTCCATGCAGCACATCCTGGATAAACACTCGGAAAAAAAATTATTGTGCAAAAGCACCGATAATTGCATTACGAATCTGATAATTATATTTGTCTTAATTTATTATTCTACTATAATGTTATAATAACTTAGATATAGATAACTTTTTATTCTCAAACAATGTTTTAGATATGTTCCTCCCGTAGAATTAAAATTACATTTAATTTAAAGTCATCCTTTCTTCCCCATCCGAACTTTTTTTTTTAATTTATTTTTAATTTTGTAATTAATTTTTTTTTTAAATTTTTTTTTCACCGGTTTCATAAGAAAACGTTCATTAAACATAATCCAATAGAAATACAAATTTTTAAAAAAATTATAGAACCAACATAAAAGGTTTTTAAGGTTGTGGGCTCGAGGAGCCCCCCCCCCCCTTGGTAATCCATGCGACCTGGGAGAGGTCGGTAATACTAGGGTTAATACTTGAGTTACGATGAAATGCATGGAGCAACAATTGTAGAAACTCAATATTATAACTACCATAATTTCGTTTTGTAAACCTAAAGTGGCAGTAAATTTATTTAGTGACGGACTCATTAAATAAATTCCTTAGTATCACCCTGGCTAGAAAAGGGTGGTTCCGTGTAGACAACCCATCCCGCTTAGCCAAAGAAGCATAAAGTGGACGTAAATAAATAAAAAAAAAAATGTTAACCTGACATCATTTTATGGTCCGACTCAAAATTACGGAGATATATTGTATTTTCTAGTTCCCCCCTCTCTAAACCATCACTATTCCAGCCCCGATTTGAGTCAAGACAAATACACACACACACACACACACACACACATACACACACACACTTATCTATACATATATAAAATTGTAACTTCTGTCTGTACATTGATTTTTTTCGCGAATTTTCACGATAACTTTACGTTTCACATGTCATAGACACCATAACTGCATTTTGTTTCTTTCGTGTGTGTTTGTTTGTTACCTTTTCACGCATAAACGGCTGAACCGAATTTTATGAAACTTGGTATGTATATTACTACTAACCCAACTTAGACTTTAGGCTATATTAATATCCTCTGAGACGAACAGGAATGGGGGTTATAGGGGAAGCCTGAAATTAAAATAGCGATATTTCGTTTCCTATTGGTTTTTCGGCAAATATGAACATAACAAAAGTTGTTTATTTTGTTATATACACTTTTTTTGTATACCGAATTATAAACCTATAGTGGAAGTGAACAATTTTATTTGGGACAAAAGATCCAACCGAACTAAACCAAACTCGGTATGTGAATTAGCACTAACGCTTTCATTATAATAAGCCATACCAACATTTCTAGAGACGGGCAGGAGTGGGGGTTGTAAGGAAGGCCTGAATTTAAAATAGCGATATTTCGTTTTCTATTCATTTTTCGGCAAATATGAACATTTCAAAAGTTGTTTATTGTGTTATTTAGAGTAACTTTTGTCATATTCATTTTTGCCTTTTAACAAAGTATAAACGAGATATACACTATTAACTAAAACGGGAGTCAACTATTTTATTGGGCGCTAACAATTGAACCGAACTTAACAAAACTCGGTATGTCAATAAGCATTAATTCTTCCATTATTATAAGCCTTATTAAAATGTTTAGATTAGAACGGGAGTGGGGGTTATAAGGGAGGCCTGAAATAAAAATTCGCGATATTTCATTGTCTATTTTTTTTCGACAAACATGCACATAACAAAAGTTGTTTACTTTGTTATTTAGATTAACTTTTTTTTTCTTTTTTTTTATACATATCTCCAGGAACAATCGGTGGAGCAAGTAATTTGCGTAGAAATATTGATATAACTTTTGTCATATACACTATCGTCGAATACCGAACTATAAAGGAGTTATACGCTAAAAATTATAGCGCGAGTCAACAATTTTATTTGGGACAAAAGACTCACTGAACTAAATAAAACACTCGGTATGTGTATTAGCGCTAACGCCTTCCTTATAATAAGCCATACTAACATTTCTAGGGACGGGCAGGAGTGGGCGTTATAAGGGAAGCCTGAAATTAATAATAGTGATATTTCGTTTCCTATTGGGGTTACGGCAAATAAGCACATAACAAAAGATGTTTATTTTGTTATTTAGAGGAATTTGCTCAACAATTCTTTTCAATATGAACTACCAGGTACCTCACCTGGAATAATTAATTCAAATGCATGTTACTCGGGCCGTTCCCGTAACTGTTTGACTCTCTATTCTGAAATTTCTCTATTGTAAAACTTCACGTGGGAAATCTGCTTAGTTTACGCAGCACCTGCGTGACGGACTTTTTATAGCAAGGCTTCAATGTCTACAATTAAGCTTCTCGTCTGGGCGTATTGTTTTTCCGTAAGTGCTAAGTAACTGATGGGTAATTATGGAACAGAAATTTTAGTTTTGATGAATAAATGAAAATGAGTTCCCAATCAATCCCTCTCCACAGTTTGACACATTGTGAATAATTCAAATCCTAATCTTGGACATCATTTATTATAATTAAATATCATCTATGATGTACTTATTTCTTCTCATAACCCAATTCGAGCACACATTATATAAGCACAGTTTTATACGTAGCTATCGCACATAGTACCTAACAGTAAACGTGAGTAGGAAGTAATTCCAATAATGCCAACATTTCACATGAAATGAGTTAACACAATTAACTGTTTTGGCCTTTGTTGCCATTTCCGCTCCCGACTGAGGGTTATCATACATATGTTTATATACTACCTTCAGTTTTACATACAAAGTATAAAATTCGGTAACGATCAAACATAAATTGCGACCGCTAGACCATTAACAGACTAGTGCATTATATATTTTATATATTACTGCTACTGCTCCAGGGGTTGTGTTTGATCTTTACCGAACTCTTAGCCTTGTACGTAAAATTAAATATCAACTTCATTAAAGGGTGACCAGAGGAAGGGTAAGGGGATCGGAAATTCAAATTATTATAAGTTTTATTTACTATGCATCTATTCTCTAAGTCTATTGTTATGTGATATATTTTCATTTATTAATTTTCGACCCTAAACAAGCCCCACTCATACTCATCTAATATTGTCGCTTAAATATAAAACATGTTTTTCGACGTATCTTTACTGTGTGTGATAATGCCTATATGATATGAGTGAGGAACATAAATTTTACGGTCCCGAGTAGAAAAAAAATGTATTTCGTCAATAAGATACTTGATATTCAACATTCGTTAATGGTTGAAATCAGAATTGGAAGAGTGTGAATTTAGAGGGGGGAATCCGAAAATTCAAAATATTTCCATTATGATGATGGAAAATGCTAATCTTGTTAAACTATTGATGCTCTACAATTATTGTTCTGTGCATTTTCTCAACTCAAGTATTAAGCGAGTTATTCGTACTTTCCTGTTTTCTGCCTTCAGTAACCCCACCCCTTGACTCATTGTTTTTTTTTTTCGGAGATTTGAAAATAGAACACAATATGGGTCGATCGGAAAACCTTATATAACAAATTTATTAAACATTTGTTGCTCTAGAATTGTTGTTGTGTCAATTTTTAACTCTCGAATATTCGGCGAGTTATTTATATTTTCTTGTATTCAGCGTTCAGTAAGCCTCCACTTCTACTCATTGGATTTATTTTCTTAAAACGTCACTCACGCAGGGCTGCGTTAGCTAAGCAGATTCCCCACGTGCGCCACGTATTTCCATTTACCTCAAAACTTAAAAGTTCATTGAGAACAATATTTGGTATTTAAGCTTCAAATAAAGTTCTTCATAACATAATAGAATATTGAAAATATGAGATGAGTAGGAGTGGGGCTATACTCAAGACAGAAAACTAAAAAATGATAATATCTCAGTAAATAATCAAGATAGTGAAAAAATGTATAGAACAATATTTATAGTAAACATAATTTGCAATAAGATTGGTTCTATACAATTTTTTGATCCGACGTATGATAACGGAGATATTTCGAATTTTCGAAATTCTCCCCCTCTAACCCCCCCTCTCTCTGGTCCGATGTCAGCCGTTAACGAACTTGATCTTTCTTTTTACATAAAGCGACTAAATATTGAGTTTGGTAAAGATCAAACAAAAATTGCCACCGCTTGAGTGGCAACAGACAAATATATATATATATATATATATATATATATATATATATATATATATATATATATATATATATATATATATATAATTTTGAAAGGACTTCATTTTCGTCATCTCCTTTATAGGATTGATGGACATTAAAGGAAATGTTTCGAAAATCGCGCCATGAGTACAACCTCAATAGCTGATTTCCTTTAAGGGAAATCTGCTAAAAGAGAAGCGTATCGTGCCCAGCTCTAACGCTTGAAAAATCTGCTTTGTTTACACCTGCGTGACGTTTTACTTACATAGGGAATAGATGGTGACATGAGATCACCCTTGTGTCATTTTAGCACTCGGGATTTCCCAGGCCCAGCTTGACGGACTTTATTCCTGTTTCAAGCTGTATAAATACATTTTCAGGAATGGTCCAATGGTGGCGTATTAACACACAGTCATTAGCTGCCGTTTTGCAACCCAAGAGTAATTGTGTTCGGCTCAGTTTCCGATATAATTGGCCGGAATTAAATATTGATGTGCTAACCATTACAACAACTTCCTGTAGTTATAGGAGAGAGAGAGACTGTCATTAGTTAATGAGATGCAGCTAAGAAATTACTTTCTAAGATTGGGATCTTGAGCATCTCTAATCAGGGCTGAATGTGAACTTGTCATCATCTGATTAGAACTCTAGTAGGATTGGACTGACTGATTGTTCCATAATTTAGATTGGGTCTGCGATATTCCAGCTGAAGAATCCAGGTCTCCGGCTGTTCTAATTACGGGAGGGCTTATAAACAGGAAGGGGAAATGGCAGACGATGACTCTCTTTCATCAGACTCCTTAATCGGCCGGCATAGCCATATCCCCGCTAAATGGGGATTAGAAAGAAAGGCGCATTGCTTATCCGGGAGTACCTCCGTATTAGCAGATACACCTCAAGGGAAGTCAGCTATCGAAGTTGATTTTCCAACAATTTCCTCAAATGCCCATCGATCCTGCATAGGAGATGACGAAGTCTGTCACGCAGGGGCTGTGTATGCTAAGCAGATTTTCCACGGGAAGGTTTACAACAGATAAACTACCCACAAGTAACACCACCGTGAATGTTTAGGGAATAAATACAAACTGGTACTAGTTAATAATATGTACAACGGAAAGCGTCTGACAACAAACAAACAGGACAGACAACTTCGCAGCGCTGAATAGATAGAATTATTCTAACCGGAAAGATGGCCAATTAATGAAATATATCTGAATATAACCTATTAATTTTGTTGAAAATTATTTACTCTATCTACTGGAGAAATTTTTATTGTATCAGAATAATTTCTATCTCAATCACTCAGATTTTAGTAATCCAAGGAAAATAGAAGGGGGAGGGCAAGAAAACGTATTTGTTTGTATCTCGTATAATAAAGGTTTGTTGGAGCCATGTTTTGGTATTTAACCTTTTAATGAAGTGGTACATGATATAACAGCTTTTTATTAATATGACACTGGTTAGAGTGGGGGTTCACTGAAAGCGGAAAACTATGAAATCCGAATATCTCTGTTAAAATTCATGATAGAGAAAATATGTACATAACAATGTTTAAAGACGAATAAATGTATACAGAAAATATGTATAGAGCATTATTTATAGTAAATTTAATTTTCAATAAGATTGTTTCTCGGAAAACTATGAAATCCGAATATCTCTGTTAAAATTCATGATAGAGAAAATATGTACATTTTTCTATCCGACGTATAGTAGCGAAGATATTTAGAATTTTCGAAATTCCTTCCCTCTGAACCCCCCCCCCTCCCTCTCACTGGTCCCAGGGGAGAGAGAGAGCAGAGAGAGAGAGAGAGAGAAGAACGAGAGAGAGAGAGCGAGAGAGAGAGGAGGGAGGGAGAGAGAGGAGAGGAGAGAGAGGAGAGAGAGAGGGTAGAGGGATGAGAGGGAGAGGGAGAGTGGTAAGGGAAGAGAGAGGTGAGAGGGTGAGGGAGGGGGGGAGAAGGAGAGTTGAAGAGGGAGAGAGGAGAGAGGGAAGGGGAGAGGGAGAGAGGGGGGAGGAGAGATGGAGGGAGGAGAGATGGGAGAGGGAGAGAGAGGAGAGTGAAGAGGCGGAGGGAGGAGAGAGAGAGGAGAGGAGATGAGAGAGGGAGAGGGGGAGAGAGACGGAGAGGGGGAGAGGAGAAGGGGGGGGAGGAGAGGGAGAGACGGGAGAGAGAGAGAGAGAGGAGAGAGAGAGAGGGGAGAGGTGAAGAGAGAGAGAGAGAGGAGAGGGGGGGGGGAGAGAGGGAAGGAGAGAGGGGGAGAGGAGAGAGAGGGGGGAGAGAGGGGAGAGGGAGAGAGGGGAGAGAGGAGAGAGAGGAGAGAGGAGAGGAGAGGGAGAGGGGGAGAGAGAGGAGAGGGGAGGAGGAGAGAGAGGAGAGGATGAGGAGAGAGAGGGGGGGGTGAGGGAGAGGAGGAGTAGTGAGGGGAGAAAGGGGGGGGGTGAGAGGAGGAGGAGGAGAGAGAGGGGGGGAGGAGAGAGAGGAAGAGGAGGAGGAGAGAGGGAGAGGTGAGGAGAGGGGGAGAGAGAGAGAGGGGGGAAGAGCGAGAGGGAGAGAGAGAGAGAGGAGAGAGAGGGGAGAGAGAGGGAGGGGTGAGAGAGAGAGAGGAGGAGAGAGAGAGAGAGAGGGAGAGGAGAGAGGAAGAGAGGGAGGAGAGAGAGGGAGAGAGAGAAGAGAGGGGAGAGAGAGAGAGAGAGAGAGAGAGGGAGAGGGGGGGGGAAGAGAGGGAGAGTGAGAGAGTAGGAGAGGAGAGAGTGAGGGGATGGGAGAGGGAGAGGAGGGGGGGGAGAGGAGAGAGAGAGAGAGGGGGGGGAGAGAGAAGAGGAGTGAGAGAGAGGGGAGAGAGAGAGAGGAGGAGGAGATGGGAGAGGGTGAGAGTGGAGAGAGGGAGAGAGGGGAGAGGGGGGAGGAGGTGAGAGAGAGAGGGAGAGGAGGAGAGGGGAGAGAGAGAGAGAGGAGGAGAGAGAGAGAGGAGAGGGAGAGAGGAGAGAGAGAGAGGGAGAGAGGGAAGGGGAGAGAGAGGTAGAGGAGGGGAGAGAGAGAGAGAGGAGGGGTGAGAGAGAGGGGTGAGAGAGAGAGGGAGAGAGAGAGAGGGAGAGGGGGGAGAGGAGAGGGGGAGGGAAGAGAGAGGAGAGAGAGAGGGGGGGAGGAGAGAGGGCGAGGGTGAGAGAGAGGGGAGAGGAGAGAGGGAGGAGAGAGAGGGAGAGGAGAGAGAGAGAGAGAGAGGAGAGAGAAGAGAGAGGGGGGGAGAGAGAGAGAGTGAGGAGAAGAGAGGAGCGCAGAGAGAGGAGAGAGAGAGAGGGAGAGGGGAGAGGGGGAGAGAGAGAAAGAGAGGAGAGAGAGAGAGAGAGAGGAGAGAGAGAGAGAGAGAGGGGTGAGAGAGAGGAGGAGCAAAGAGGAGAGAGATGAGAGAGAGAGAGAGGAGAGAAGAGAGGGAGAGGAGAGAGAGAGAGAGGGTGAGAGAGAGGAGAATGGGAGAGGGAGTAGAGAGAGAGGAGAGAGAGAGAGGTGAGTGTGAGAGAGAGAGAGAGGAGAGAGAGAGGAGAGGGGAGAGAGAGAGAGAGAGGGAGAGGTAGTGAGAGAGGGAGAGAGAGGAGAGAGAGAGAGAGAGGGAGAGAGAGAGGAGGAGTGGGAGGGGTGGAGAGGAGGGAGAGGAGGAGAGAGAGGGAGGTGAGAGAGGAGAGGAGAGAGAGGGAGTGAGGAGAGAGAGAGAGAGGGAAGAGAGAGAGGAGGGAGAGAGAGAGAGGAGGAGAGAGCCGTGAGAGGGAGAGAGAGAGGAGAGAGAGAGAAGAGAGGGGTGAGGAGAGAGAGGGAGGAGAGAGTGAGAGAAGAGAGAGTGAGGGGATGAGGGTGAGGGGAGAGTGGGGAAGAGGGGAGGAGAGAGACGAGAGGAAGGAGAGACGGGGGAGAGAGAGAGAGGGAAGAGGAGGTGAGAGAGAGAGAGACGAGCATGAGTAGATGAGAGACCGAGTAGATGAGAGTAGATGGGAGAGAGGAGAGAGGAGCACAGAGAGGTGGGGGACAGAGCAAGGAGAGGAACGAGAGAGACGGCAAGAGGAGAGGATGGTAGAAGAGAGGCGAGGAGGTGAGGGAGAGAGGAGGAGGAGAGAAGAGAGGGTGGGGGTGAGAGAGTAGAGAGAGTGGGGGAGAGAAAAGGTGAGAGAGAGAGAGATACACACTTATAATATAATCTTGTTAAACTGTTGATGGTCTACAATGGTTGTTCTACGCATTTTTTCGTAACTCAAGTATTAACTCGTGCGTTCTTGTTTTCAGCCGTCAGTAACCCCCACCCTTGCACCTTCTACTTATCTGTTTAACATAGAAATATATAATATGTGGTGAGATGAAATCACAGGTGTGTTAGGCCAGCACGTTTGGAAATCTGCTTAGTTTACGCAGCCCCTGCGTGACGGACTTCATTATTTTAGTTGTGCTGAAGCAAACTATAGTAGAGAAAGATAGAGGCCTAGAATACGGTAGCTGCTACTAGTTTGCCGAGTATCCTACCGTCCTTGGCTCTGGACTAAAAAAAATTGTCATATCTGAGAAGTTGATAAGGGAGAAGAAGTTGGGTAAAAACGGCCCCCTCTTCACGGTCTCCCGCCCCCAGTCTTGGCCTACAGATCCGACACTGCAAAAAATTTCTTTGTTGCAGTCAATCTTTTTTGTTGGTTTTTAGACGCCTACTGGATCCGTAGGCCACCCAAACCATCATAATAACACTTGTAGCATAATTTAGTTTGGGCTTCTTCAATCTTATTTACCATTATGGTATATTATAAATCATCTCACTGCCTTTCAAGCAATGGCGATAACATAACTTAACCTAAATATTTCTATGGCAGTTATTCCTTAATTTGGAAGTAGGTCGGTGTAAGAAATTAACGTCCGTGACGCAGGGGGCGCGTAAAATATACATATTTTTCAATGTTCGGCATGACACGCTACTGATCTCATTTCACCATATATTGTCTACTATCTGAGGTACCCGACTTCGCTCGGGAAATGAATCCGATGTGGAATGATCATGGTATATTTATACGTATGCAAGGCTTTACTATGTACTAGATTTTAGCTGATTTCCCTTAAGAGAAATCAGCTATTGAGGTCTTACTCATGACGCGATTTTCCACAAATTTCTTCTTCAAATGTCCATCGATCCTACCCAGGAGATGTCGGCAAATGATGGTCAGTTCAAAATTTGATATATATATTTATATTTATATATATATATATATATATATATATATATATATCATATTTGTCTGGTAAATCGCTCTAGCGGTCGCAATTCTTGTTTGATCGTTACCAAACTTGATATTCTAAAAAACGTTTTATACAAAAAGAATATATCAAGTTCGGTTAATGGCTGGATACATCGGACCAGTGGGAAGGGGGGGGGGAGGTTTAGAGTGGGGATTTTCGAAAATTCGAAATTTTCTCCGTTACTATAAGTCGGATCAAAAAAGGTGTTTATAGAAACCACCCCAATCTTATTGCAAATTAAATTTACTAAAAATATTGTTCTATAACATTTATTCTTCGATCTTGAATATTAACCGAAGATATTTGCATTTTTATTAAATGTGGGCCTGAATAACGGACTGAGTGAGTTTCCTCGACATAAAGCTAGGTGTTCGGTTCTCGTATGGGAGATTTTTCTATTATGTTTAACTTCACGTAGGGAAATCTCGCTTAGTTTACGCAAGCCCCTGTGTGTCCAAGCTTGAGTCACGCAGCGTGACGGGACTTTCTTTTACATTTTCTCGTCCTAGCGTTTACGATTTACGCCTCAATATCTATTAACTAAACCGACATTTTTAGATTTGAATAATACGAACGAAATGATATCCTGATCAAACCCTCAGCACTGTTAGAAATACTGTGGACAATATTATTTATAATCATGGATAGCATTCATCCATGACCATCACCATTACTGAGGTAGCTTTAACGATCAAACAAAAATTGCGACCGCTAGAGAGGTAACAGACACACACACACACACACAAACCACACACAACAAACACGCACACACACGCACACACACACCACACACACCCACCCACACACCACACACACACACCACACACACTCCACTCACCACACACACTATATACAGTTTTGAACGGACCTCATTTTCGTCAACTACTAGGTAGGATCGATGGACATTTGAAGAAAAATTAGTCATGAGTATGACCTCAATAGCTGATTTCCCTTAAAGGAAATCTGCTAAAAAAGAATCATAAAAACAAGATTTGCTACTTAAATAGAAGATTGCTTATAAATGAAATATATTATAAATAGGCTGTCGTATGGCTTCTTATTGTATGATAAAATTATTTTAATAATTTACGATTTTAAGTGACCTTACTAGCTAATAATATTAACAAATATAGAATTGTTTTATATCGCCACATGGCAAAGTGTAAACATGATTACAGGTCGAATAGGGATTAAGATGAGGGTGTTTACTTATACTTTAGTCTAGGCCGCAGTTTCGGAGTAAAATGTGATTAGTTCGTTTGTGCTCGTATCTTGGAGTGATTTGTTTTTTATAATTACCCATTTCATTGATGAGTGGCTTATTTTTGTGTTTACAACATTTTAAAATAGTTAGTGGTCAGCTTAGGAAATGTTTCGACGATCGCGTCATGAGTACAACCTCAATAGCTGATTTACCTTAAGGAAAATCTGCCCTTATACCAAAAAGATTTATTTGGCAACGCAATACTAAAGTAGTTAAAACTTTAAATTCTATCCAGGCACTCTCGTGTAATATTAATAAATTCTACTCTGTCTTCGTCACAGCCATCATTTTAAAATTCAGAAACCTACTTTCGGAGATCCACATAACTGGAGTAGCTAGATAGATGTTCTACTAATTCGGTGTATCGGGCCTCATTCGTTCTACACCGATTGAATTCTAGAAATGTGTTGAGCTATTTCCGATCCGGGCTAGTGCCTTGCCAGGAATAGCTGTAGCCATAATCACTCCAGGAAATAACACATTATACCATCAGCTGTATAATAGCATAGCTAACAATTAGTTTATCATACCTATCAGCAGATTTTCCTTAAGGGAAATCAGCAATTGAGGTTGTACTCATGACGGAATTTTCGACAATTTTTCATTGAATATGATCCATCGATCCTACCTAGTAGGAAGACGAATTTGACGGTCCCTTCAAAACTGTATATATGTATATATATAGTTTGTCTGTTACCGCTCTAGCGCGGTCGACATTTTCTTGTTTGATCGTTACTCAAATTGTTATTTAGTCGTTTTATGTAATAAGAAATATCAAGTTCGTTAACGGCTGAAATCGAACCGGTGGGAGTTGAGGATTTTCGAAAATTGGAAATATTAACGTTACTATACGTCGGATCGATACTATAAATATTGTTTTATACGTTTATTCGCTATCTTGAATATTAACCGAGATATTTGCATTTTTATTAAATCTGGGCGGATAACAGATGAGTCAGTTTCCCGCCCAAAGCTAGTTCGGCCGTTTCCTTAACTGTTCGGCTCTCGTATGGAGATTTCTCTATTGTAAAACTTCACGAGGGAAATTTGCTTAGTTTACGCAGCCCCTGTGTGACGGACGTTTTTTTCACGGTTATTGATTACAGCATATAAATGTTTTCTGATTCAACAAAAAAGGTCCGTCTCTCAGGGGGTTTGAAACTAAGCAGATTTCCCGCGCGCTGGTATGTCACACTATTAATCTTATCTCACCAATTATTTTAGCAGATTTCCCTTAAGGGCTTAAATCAGCTATTAAGGTCGTACTCGTGACGCGATTTGGGTAATTTTTCTTCAAATGGCCATCGATTCTACCCAGGAGATGACGAAAAAGAGGTCCGTTCAAAATTGTGTGTGTACGTGTGTATATATATATATATATATATATATATATATATATATATATATATTTGTCTGTTACCGCTCTAGTGGTCACAACTATATTATATTATATCATAGACATCTCCGTTACTATACGTCGGATCGAAAGATCGTATTAAACCAATCTTATTGCACACTAAATATACTATAAATATTGTTATATGCATTTATTGTCTATCATGAATATTAACCGAGATATTTGCATTTTTCAGTTTTCAGCCTTCAGCAAACCCCCGCTTCTATTCATGTTAAATAAACTACACTCTATTATATACTAAGCCACATTATTCTAAGCTTAAATACCAAATATTGAATTCAAGAGACCTTTATTATACGAGATGCACGCAACTATGTCCTGGTGGAACCTCCCCCCCCCCCCCCCTCCGTGTGTTAAGATCTTGGACTACTAAAATTTGATTGATTCAGAAAACAATTATTCATTGATAACAACGAATTATTGATTACAGTACTAGATATAGTATATAGTTCTGAATAAAATTAATATGTTATATTCTGATATATTTCAGTAATTGTTTTTCTTTCCGGTGTGAGGCGGGCAGACCTGTTTGTTTACATTTCTAACGCTTCCTGCCGGCAGGTTATTGAAATTGGATGAAACATTTCTTATTTCCGTTTCTATTTATTCACGGTGGTGTTGTTACGTATGGATCTAACGCTTCCTGTCGGCAGGTTATTGAAATTGTGAAACATTTCTTAGTTTACGCTGCCCCTGCGTGACGGACTTTTGTGATAACAAAGTCTGGTGCGTTTCATTTATATATTCACTTATTGTTGAAGTGCCATAATGAATAGTGAGTGGATAATTACTAAAGGCTGAAAATAATATAAATTCTAAAATCTCGATTAATAGTCATAATAGAGAATAAATATTTAAAAAGCAACATTTTTACGATCCAACGTGTAATAAAGGAGATATTTTTCATCCCCCCCCCCCCTCTAAAACCTCGCCATGCCCGTAGAAACATTTTTTTTAAACTCAAATATTTAACGAGCTGTTCTTTCTTGTTGTTATACATGCATATACAGGTAAATAGATACATAGATTCGCGTGCTAAAAAGTTCAATATGGATGCTAGAACGCGAAAAGGCCAAACGCGTCTTGAGAAAGGCGCGAAAGGATAGAGGTGCTTGTTGATTGAGGTGGGAAAACGTTCGGTCACACTCGTACAAGATCGGAATCATTCGCTACCTTAGTTATGGAGCAGCCGATAGACACTCAGTTGCCAGCAGCGAGATACAATGACCCCATATGTAAAAGGATATGTAGGGGGTAGGCAAAGCAGGACCAATCGTCAGATCCAACGAGATAGGAATACCGCTGAATAGGCACGTCAGCCCTACGGCAAGGCATTTCTGTTTGTGAGCATAGTCTATCTCCATTGTACCTCGGTGCCACCTACCTCTATGACTCAGCCTCTTCTTTATATCGTACCGGGAGCTTCGGATCCGATGTCCAACTCCAGAACTAGCGGATTCCAGGATCACTGTCCTGTCTCTGTCTCAGGGGATGACATTTGTACATGATTTGAAATGTGACACATACTCGACGTGTGGACAAGGAAAGCAAAGTTGTTTTAGCAGATTTCTCTTACGGAAACGAGCTATTAATGTTCTACACATATTGCAAATAATTTCCTCAAATGTACATTGATTCTACCTATTAGATGGCCCATTGAAAAAGAGGTCCATTCAAATTTTGTATTATTATTTAACGTCCACAATAAACTGCTGAGGCTAATTGCTACTGGGGCTAATGATTTTAGCATAATTCCCTTAAGGGAAATCAGCTATTGAGGTTGTACTCATGACGCGATTTTCGAAAATTTTCTTCAAATGTCCATCGATCCTACCCAGGAAATAACAAAAATGAGGTCCGTTCAAAACTATATATATATATATATATATATATATATATATATATATATATATATATATATATATATATATATTTGTCTGTTAACGCTCTCGCGGTCGCAATCTTGTTTGTTCGTTACCAAACTCGATATTTAGTCGTTTTATGCAAAAGGACAGATCGAGTTCGTTAATCGCTTCCTGCCGGCATGTTAATGAAATTGACTGAAACATTTCTTATTTCCGTTTGTATTTATTAACTTAATATTCACGGTGGTGTTGTGTTACCAGTTCTTAAGATTTATCTGTTACGATACTTCATGAGAGAAATCTGCTTAGTTTACGCAGTCCCTGCGACTTGGAATGGACTTTTTCTATTGCCATGATACGATTTTTATTTTCACTTACCTCATTTAGTGCTTCCACGTTTTTTGAGACCAACAAAATTCTGCACCAAAATAACATTTCCTTTTCTTCCAATCTATTATGTTTCCATCTTTCACTTTCTTAAACCCAGTACACTCCAGACGAAAAGATATAACAAACATCTTTTTGGTAACCATACTTTTATATTGAGTAAATAGTCAAATACTCCTTTTGTTAGTCGTATGTTTTTAGCAGATTTCCCTTAAGGGAATCAGCTGTTGAGGGCGTACTCATAGACGCGTATGTTTCGAAAAATATGTTTCTTCAAAATGCCCACATCGATCCTACCTACCAAGGATGATGACGATAAGATGAGGTCCGTTCAAAATTTATATATTTAAAAATATATATATATTATATTATATATATAATATTTTATATATATATATCATATATATTCTATTTGTCTGTGGAACGCTATTAGCCGGTCACAATTTTTGTTTGATGTCCGTTACCTCTCTAGAAACTCGGGAATTTAATCGTTGTTATGTAAGAAAGGAAGGATCCAAGTTTGTTAACTTTGGCTGAAAATTCTTACCTAGTGGGAGGGGTGGATTAGGGCGGGGGATTTTCCGGAAGGAAAATTTCGCAGAAATATCTCTCGTTATTATACGTCGGATTCGAAAATATTGCTATAGAGAATTATTCTCCTCTAATCTTATCTGCAAATTAAATTTACTCATAAATATTGTTTCTATACATTGTATGTCTGTATCTTTAAGTGATTAACCGACAGTCATTATTTGCATTTGTATTCTGCATTAGGTCGGCTAGGATCACAAGTGAGCTGTTTCGGTACTTTCCGATGAGCTCTGGAGGCCGTTTTCGTAACTATTCGTCCCTCGTGTATAAGTTTAGTGATCCCTTACTACTTACTACACTTGTTATTGGGCAGATTTCTCTATTGTAAAACTTCACGTGGGAAATCTGCTTAGTTTACGCAGCCCCTGCGTGACGGACTTTTTTAGCAAGTGCTATTCTTCTATCGACTTCAGCTCTACTATCATTGTTTTCACTAATGATGCTCCCTTGCTAACAATAGTCTTTCACTTTTACAAGTATATCGTTTCCAATTCTGATATTTATATTTTCTTGGCTTTGTCTCTTACTACCAAAAGTTTTCTTTTATGTGCATTTGTCTTGCGAATCCAACTCCATGTACTCGAGTTGCAGAGTACAATCGGAACTGAGATGTCTTTTAGGGATTAGCTTAGGCTTGCGCACCTTGCAACCCATTGTAGCACGTGTGTAGCCCACTGCATAAAGGCCATGATGACTTGACATCATCCCCACCTTCCTCCAGGTTATCACTGGCAGTTTCCTTAAAGTACTCAGCTTCTATGCTGAACTAGGGCGTCCTTGAGGGTTTGCGACATTCCGTTCGGCTTTACTGTAAAACTGATGAATTGAACAGATTTACCGTTAATCTGTATACCTTGGGTTCTTTCTTTCATTTTGGCAAATATTGTGTAAGTAGTTGGTGGAATAGCAGAGACAGATGAGAGGAGAGAGAGGCTATTGGCAGGTTGCCAACCAGCGAGGTTGCATATAGCCTAGAGCAGCGAGGTAGTTAACTGTATGAATGGATGGATGGAGCGGGTGCCAGCAGTTCTATGGCTCGGCTCCCACTAGCGACATCAACACCCAACACATTTCCCCCCTCCATTAGACATATACAATATTATATATATATATATAAAACAACCAATTACAGCTCCCGACATAGTTGTGTCGTCTACGAATAAAACTAATATCACCCTAATTATTCGGAGCACGTGTCGCTCCCTGTTTCCTTTTCCTTTCTGTTGACTGGCAGAAATGGTTCCCATAATTAAATGAGTCCCAGACAGGAATAATGGCCGACAGCCCAATTATATTTCTTTATCGGGAAATCGATTTCCGGCTTATTTGACAAGACTTCTTCACTTTATTATATTATGTGCTAGTATTGATTTTGGGCTATGGCTGGGAGGTAGATGAAAGTTGTAGCCTGCATACTCATACTGCCAATCTAACAACTCTGGCTTAGAGAGTAGAATGGAACTTATCGGATATCGGGAGGCCGCCCATTAAAGGACGATTATTAAAAGAAAATTACTTTATTATTTAAAGTAACACTTCTAGAGTTCATTGACAATGAATGACAAAATGTAATTATACATTAGAGTTAACCCAAAACTGGACGTTGTCGCAGAGTAGCTGCATAAAGCGGTCGTCCCCAGCCGGCGTCTGCCACATCAACTCTGCAAGGTAGCTGCAACCAAGTAGTGGAATAATAAAGTATCACCAAATGGTGATAATAAACACCAAGTGATGTTGATAAAAGTTCACTCATTTCCTGATAACAAAATAAACAGAATGACTAAGATATCCTAGTCAAGTATGAACAGCCTCAAGCGATAGCAATAACAGCGAATAAGCTATACGCGGTTTTGAACCAGCAAATATATTATCTGTAAATAATGAGTGTCGTTCCCTTGAAAATCAGGTTTAGCTATTCACTAGGCCAATCACCAGGTGCAGCCTTCAAATGTGTTTTGAATGATGTGTAACTGTAGTAAGGTTTAAAAGAAAAAGAAAAACAATAAAAAACAAATTAATTTTTATACATTTATTGTTGAAATGGAAATTAAAGCACTCCAAAATAAACTTAAGTACTTATGTATTACATAAAATCAAATAGAAAAGAAAAACAATAAAAAAAACTTTTTTTGTTTATTTATTGTTGAAACGGAAATTAAAGCAAACCAAAATAAACGCTTTTTCGTGGGATGGATAAACCTGGCCCTTTGGTAATAAGTTATCAATATTTGGCCTCAATTTAGTGAGGTTTAATTTTAAGGCCGGAGACTGCGCAGACAAAACGTTGTGCAAAACGGAGCGTTTGGACCGGCCTTTGTTAATAATGTCGAGTAATTTTTTTAGCAGATTTCCCTTAAGGGAAATCAGCTATTGAGGTTGTACTCATGACGGAATTTTCGACATTTTTCTTCAAATGTCCATCGAACCTACCTAGTAGATGACGAAAATGAGGTCCGTTCAAAACTGTATATATATATATATATATATATATATATATATATATATATATATATATATATATATATATATATATATATTTGTCTGTTACCGCTCTAGCGGTCGCAATTTTTGTTTAATCCTTACCAAACTTCATATTTAAGCGTTTTATGTAAAAAGAAAGATCAAGTTCGTTAACGGCTGAAATCGGACGAGTGGGAGGGGGGGTTTAGAGGGGAGGATTTTCGAAAATTCGTAATATCTCCGTTACTATACGTCGGATCGAAAAATTGTACAGAATCAATCTTATTGCAAATTAAATTTACTATAAATATTGTTATATACATTTATTCTCTATCTTGAATATTAACCGAGATATTTGCATTTTTCAGTTTTCACCAAACCGCCACTTCTACTCATGTTACGTAAACAATACTCTGATACATAATAAATCACATTATTGGAAGTTTAAATACAAAAAATTGTATTCAAGAGACCTTTATTATACGAGATGACTCCCCCCCCCATCTTAAAGTTTTGGATACTAAAATTTTATTGATTAGATAACAATATTCTGACTCATTATTAATTACACTAGTAGATATAGTAAATAGTTCCCAATAAATTTAATGTGTTATATTTCAGTTATTTTTTTTCTTTCCGGTGTGTGTCGGGACCCGTTTGTTTACATTTCTAACCTAACGCTTCCTGTCGGCAGGCTATTGAAATTGGATGTATTTATTCACTGTGTTGTGTTTGCAGTATGTATATTTATGTATTACTTAACTTAACGTGGGAAATCTACTTAGTTTACGCAGCCCCTGCGTGACTGACTTTTTCTACCTCTGACAGTTTAGCACATTTTCTCCAATCATATCATCCTTATAGCCGTAAAACCATTTGGTACGGTTTATCGCGGACAACCTGTATAATTGACTGGACAACAAGACCCCACTTAGGGGAAATCAGCTATTGAGGTTGTACTCATGACGCGATTTTCGAAATGTTTCTTCAAATGTCCATCGATTCTACCCAGAAGATGACGAAAATGATTTCTGTTAAAAACTGTGTATATATATATATATATATATATATATATATATATATATATATATATATATATATATATTTGTCTGTTACCGCTCTAGCGGTCGCAATTATTATTTACTCGTTACCAAACTCGATATTTAGTCGTTTTATGTAAAAAGAAAGATCAAGTTCGTTAACGGCTGAAATCGAACCGGGGGAGGGGGGATTAGAGGGGAGGTTTTTTAAAAATTCGAAATATCTCTGTTACCATACGTCGGATCGAAAAATTGTATAGAAACTATCTTATTGAAAATTAAATTTACTATTTCTCTATTGTATGGGAAATCTGCTTAGTTTACGCAGCCCCTGCGTGGCGGACTTTTTTTTACTGATGATACTTCATCAGATGCAATTTTGGCCACGATTTAAAAAAAATCAAATATTTGCTAGTTCAATAGAATGAAATCATTTTCAGATTACTTATTTAAATGAATAAATAAATTCTTATAATTGAAATACATTAGAAGTAGAAATTAAGAGTAGAAAGTTCATAAATTTCTCGCTGAGTATATACATTGAAAGTATATAAGCGGAACTAAGCTTGTATACCCGTTATAATGCTAGCATATTTCCTTGTTGCCCAGACGCCATTACCATCCTTCTTAGAATGAGAGATCCGTTAAGCTGTCATAGTCATTTTATTTGTTAGTCTCACTGATTGATGGAGCATTACCTCGGCACGGGGAGGCTCTGGAATAACATTCATCTATAATCACTCAGCCAGTTCATATTCCATTGGGAACAGTTAAGTACTGTTAATAAAAAAAAAAAATATATATATATATATATATATATATATATATATATATATATATATATCCTGGGTTTGATCGATGGACAGTTGAAGAAATTTTTCGAAAATCGAGTCATGACCTCAATAGCCGATTTCCCTTAAGGGGAATTTGCTAATGAGGACAGTTCAAAATTATATATACGTACATATATACTTGTCTGTAATATCTCTTCTTTGTCTTATATCTTCTTAATTCGATATGTAAGTATTTCTGCGAAACTAAAGATCAAGTTCTTTAATGGCTGAAATCAGACCGGGGGGGGGGGGTAATGTCGACAATTTGAAAAATCTCCTTTATTATAAGTCGGATCGAAACATTTTATAGAACCAATCCTACGCGTGTCTTAAATAATAAGCTGTTATGTCATGAAATGTTTTATTCTAAGCTTAAATATCAAATATCGTTTTCATTCAGCTTTTAATGTTTGAGAAACATGGGAATAAGTTGTGTGATGATATCATTAGCAAAACCCAAACGTTCTTAACTAGAAAATGCTTATTTGTGTTCTACTCGATATTTAACTGTTTCATTCAACACTAAAGGTCACCTTATTTAATGGCTGAAACTGATTAGTGAGGCTTAGAGAGGAGAGGGAATTCGAAAATTCAAAATATCTTCAAAAAATGTTACAGGTCAAGTCTTGAACTTTTTTATTAAATTTGGGCCGGTAAACGATTTTTTCTTGAGTATTAACGCCAAAACTAGTTCGCCCTTGCCGTAAGTGTTGGGCTCTTGTATGCAGATTTCTCTATTGTAAAACTTCACATGGGAAATCTGCTTAATTTACACAGCCCCAGCGTGACGGACTTTTTTATTTCTTTTTCTTTTGAACTCTTGTTTTCATTCATTCAAGAGGGCCAAAACACATTATCTTGATGTAATGTTAAACATAATTTCTTACGCTTTGCATTTTGTGTCGTGAATGTAGATGAGAGAGAGAGAGAGAGCGGTCGGGGCTGGAGAAGGGAGATGCATCCAAGCAGAAACCACAGTTTTTTTTTACAAGACTGTTATTTTTTTTTTATCCTTTTTGAATATTCAACGTTCTCTAAGGCTTTGAAGTTAATCAGCTGAAACTTGCTCTAAGAGCTATTCCCCTTGGGTGGCCATCACCTTATAATCTCTCATAATATCATTTTCTATTTCCAAATAAAAATCCGACGAGTAGAATTGGGGGTTTAATGAAGGCTGAAAATAAGAAAGTTGGAATAACTCCCTTAATATTGAGCTACGAAATAAATGTGTAGAACAACAATTGTTGAGCATCAATAGTTTAACAAGATTTGTTCTATTCACATCTTAGCAGATTTCCCCTAAGGGAAATCCGCTATTGAGGTCTTACTCATGACGCGAGTTTCGAAAACTTTCTTCAAATGTCTATCGATCCTACCCAGGAGATGACGAAAATGAGGTCCGTTCAAAACTATATATATATTTGTCTGTTGACACTCTAGCGGTCGCATTTTTTGTTTAACCGTCACCAAACTCGGTATTTAATCGTTTTATGTAAAAAAAAAAAAGATCAAGTTCGTTAACGCTGAAACCGGACCAGTGGGAGGGGGGGGGGTTAGAGGGGGGATTTTGGAAAATTGCAAGTATCTCCGTTACTATACGTCGGATCGAAAAATTGCATAGAACCAATCTTATTGCAAATTAAATTTACTATAAATATTGTTTTATATATTTTTTCTCTATCTTGAATATTAACCGAGATATTTGCATTTATATTAAGTGTAACGGACAAGCTATGGTTCCCGCCGAAAGCTAGTTCGGCCGTTTCCGTAACTGATTGGCACCCGTATGGAGATTTCTCTATTGTATAAATTTACCTGGGAAATCTGCTTAGTTTACGCAGCCCCTGCGTGGCGGACATTTTCTATACGGCTCGTAATAATGGAGATATGAATTTTCGAATCCCTCCACCATTCTGGTCCGATTTCAGCTATTTATGACGATGAACTTTATTAGCGATAATATAAAAACTGGATTAATTTATACATTAATTCCATCATTTGAATCACTTGACACATAGATATTTCCTGAGCTATTCACTTGTAATGCCCGCAATGAAATAAGTCCGTCTCGCAGAGCCTGCGTAAAATAAGCAGAAATCCCACTTGTGGTTCTAATACGCTAATTGATCTCATTTCATAATGTATTTTGTTCATTTCTAAATAAAAATGTCCTTTACGCAGGGGCTGCGTAAACTAAGCAGATTTCCCACGAGAAGCTTTACAATAGAGAAATCTGCCTAATAACAACAGTAGCAGTAAGGAATCTCTAAACCTATTCACGAGAGACGAACGGTTACGGAAAGGGCCGCCCTAGCTCTCGGCGGAATCTCCCGAACATAGCCGACTCCTGCCGACCACACACACAATACAAATGCAAATATCTCGGTTAATATTCAAGATACAGAAAAAATGTATAGAACAATATTTATAGTAAATTTAATTTGAAATAAGATTGATTCTATACAATTTTTCGATCCGACGCATAATAACGGAGATATTTTGAATTTTCAAAAATCCTCCCCTCTAAACCCTGAAATCGGACTAGTGGGAGGGGGGCCCACTAGTCCGATTTCAGCCGTTAACGAACTTGATCTTTCTTTTTACATAAAACGACTAAATATCGAGTTTGGTAACGATTAAACAAAAATTGCGACCGCTAGAGCGGTAACAGACAACTATTTATATATATATATATATATATATATATATATATATATATATATATATATACATAGACAGTTTTGAACGGACCTCATTTTCGTCATCTACTAGGTAGGATCGATGGACATTTGAAGAAAAATTTCGAAAATTCCGTCATGAGTACAATCTGAATAGCTGATATCCCTTAGGGGAAATCTGCTAAAATCCGAGGAGGGGGTCTAATGAAGGCTGATAACATGAAAGGAAAAATAACTCGTTTAATATTTGAGCTACAAAAAAATGTATTGACGAACAATTGTATAGAATCAATAGTTTAACAAAATTGGTTCTATAACATTTTTCGATACGATTCGTAATAACGGGAATATTATGACTTTTCTGATTCCTTGTCCGATTTCGGCCTTTGACGAAGATGAACTTTAGTGTTGAATGAATCGATTAAATATCAAGTATAGTGTACATCATATAAACATTTCGAGTTCAGAAAGTCGCGACACAACTCATGTATCTCGACACAACTCAACAGTAAAAGTTTAATTAAAAATAATATTTTCTATTTAAGCTTTAAATAAAGTGGATATGAAGTGATTGTTAATATAACATCAGCAAGAGTGTTTGTTTATTGACTGTTGAAAACTGAAAAATACAAATAACTTTGTTAATACGCAAGATAAAAAAAAGTCCGTCACGCAGGGGCTGCGTAAACTAAGCAGATTTCCCACGTGAAGTTTTACAATAGAGAAATCTGCCTAATAACAACTGTAGTAGTAAGAAACCTCTAAACCTAAAAAACATTATTTAGGGCGTAATAACCCAGTAGTTTCTAACAGTTAACCTAACCTCTTAACCTATTCACAAGGGACGATAGTTATGGAAATGGCCGCCAGAGCTCTCGTCGGAAACTCCGAACATAGCCTATTGGTGACACGCAGAATACAAATGCAAATATCTCGGTTAATATTCAAGATAGAGAATTAATGTATAGAACAATATTTATAGTAAATTTAATTTGCAATAAGATTGGTTCTATACAATCTTTTGATCCGACGTATAGTAACGGAGATATTTCGAATTTTCGAAAATCCTCCCCTCTAAACCCCCCCTCCCACTGGTCCGATTTCAGCCGTTAACGAACTTGATCTTTCTTTTTACATAAAATGCTTAAATATGAAGTTTGATAAGGATCAAACAAAAATTGCGACCGCTAGAGCGGTAACAGACAAATATATAGATAGATAGATAGATATATATATATATATATAGATATATATATACAGTTTTGAACGGACCTCATTTTCGTCATCTACTAGGTAGGATCGATGGACATTTGAAGAAAAATGTCGAAAATTCCGTCATGAGTACAACCTCAATAGCTGATTTCCCTTAAGGGAAATCTGCTAAAAGTAGGTGTCTATAACAACATTTTTATATATTCTACAAATTTTCTTGGTAAGGGTTACCAATAATTTTTTTTTTCGCGTAAACTTTATCGATACTGTCGTACATGTTTCGTGGATTATATACCACCTCTGCAGGTTAAACAAACATTATTTTTGCAAAACCATATGATAATTCTTTATTAGATATGATTATTAGAGTATTAATAAGCTCCTACTTTCGTATATATTTACTAAATCTAAATACAGATTGCTCCTTACATTTCTGATGTGCTCGTTTTAGCAGATTTCCCTTAAGGGAAATCAGCTATTGAGGTTGTACTCATGACGGAATTTTTCTTCAAATGTCCATCGATCCTACCGATCTTAGATAACGAAAATGAGATACGTTCAAAACTGTACATATATATATATATATATATATATATATATATATATATATATATATATATATATTTGTCTGTTACCGCTCTAGCGGTCACAATTTTTGTTTGATCGTTACCAAACTAGATATTTAGTCGTTTTATGTAAAAATAAAGATCAAGTTCGTTAACGGCTGAAATCAGACCATTAAGAGGGGGGTTTAGAGGGGAGGATTTTCGAAAATTCGAAATATCTCCGTTACTATAGGTCGGATCGAAAAATTGTACAGAGTCAATCTTATATAATATATACTATAATAATAAAATAAAATAATAAAATAAAATATACTATAAATAGTTTATATTATATGCGTTTATTCTCTATCTTGAATATTAACCGAGATATTTGCATTTCTATTAAATCTGGCCTGCTAACGGACGAAAGTGACTTTCCCGCCAAAAGCTAGTTCGGCCGTTTCCTGACTGCTCGGCTCTCGTGAAATTACTCTATTGTAAAACTTCACGTGGGAAATCTGCTTAGTTTACGCTGCCCCTGCGTAACGGACTTTCTCCTCTTAGGTTCGATGTCAATGCCCCTTCCTCACTGGGGAGGTCGTTAATAATGAGGTTCCAGAAGTGTGTTGTCAGCTGATTACAAATCGATTGTTTACACGTTGAACTCGATTATTTCGCATCAAAATTTAAAATAAATTAATTTATTTTAAGATAAAATGTTATAGAATGTATGATTGAGGTATTTATTTTCTGATTTTTTTTTTTTTTTTGTTAAAGCGTTTTTATATTTTTTATTATGTGGATGTTCTCTTTTATTTTTCGTTTTGTGTTATTTCTTTCTTTATCAATTATTTAAACTTTTTTCAAAATTGAAGGTGTGTTTCTTGGAGATGGCATGATCCATCAAGGCAGTTTTATTTTCATTATTGTCAATACTTTTTACGTGTTGCTAAAAAACAAAATATAAACATCTACCAAAACTAAAACCCAACAAAGAAAATCTAGCTATTACCGACCTCACAAATATATATAGACCAGTTTTTAAAATTTTTAGATTTAACCAATTTTTAAAAGTTATATATATTTTTCCAAATACTTTGTTTATTGTACTGTACCCAAATATATTTTAAAATGGTAGCTATCTCAAATAAACTAATCAATATTTTGTTTCAGGTTAAAACTAGAATGCGAGAAACTCGCTAGCGATAAGACTGAAATGCAAAGGCATTATGTGATGGTGAGTGATCGTTTGATTCAATTTATTTATTTATTTTAGAATTAGAATAGTGTATTGCATTCAAAAAACAAAATGAAGGCAACCCATAAAAATGAATTATGTAAACTTTGAAATATGTGGAATATGCAAATATTTCAAGTCCTTATGGATATTATACATTTCGTGTCCTTATGGATTTTTAATAATCCAGGTCCTTATGGATTTTAAGAATTTATTGTCTTTATGGATTTTACACATTTCCTGTTTTTTATGAATTTTAAAAATTTCTTGTCCTTATGGATTTTAAGAATTTATTGTCTTTATGGATTTTACACATTTCCTGTTTTTTATGAATTTTAAAAAATTCTTGTCCTTATGGATTTTTAATAATCCAGGTCCTTATGGATTTTAAGAATTTATTGTCTTTATGGATTTTACACATTTCCTGTTTTTTATGAATTTTAAAAATTTCTTGTCCTTATGGATTTTAAGAATTTATTGTCTTTATGGATTTTACACATTTCCTGTTTTTTATGAATTTTAAAAATTTCTTGTCCTTATGGATTTTAAGAATTTATTGTCTTTATGGATTTTACACATTTCCTGTTTTTTTATGAATTTTAAAAAATTCTTGTCCTTATGGATTTTTAATAATCCAGGTCCATTCGAAACTGTGTATGGATGTGTCTTTATATTTTATGGATTTTGATGGAAACGAGGTCCATTCGAAGCTGTGTATGTATGTGTATATATATATATTATGGTGTTGTTATTCTTTTTGGAATTTTGGTCAATGTTGGTGAAAAACAATAACTGTTGTAAAATAATATAAGTGACAATAACATAATAATCTTAACACAACATGAAGATAGCTTTTAACAAATTATAGCAATAATTATTAAAACACATAAAAATAGTTCTATCATGATATAACAACTACAGTACAACAATTATAATATAGTTCAGCAAACAAAGACAATACATTGTAGATATACAAAACATACGAAAGGCAGTGACCCTGCTGTGTAAACAAAACAAGGAAGGTTACTATAACCCTAGTCCTAGTGCAATAACCGTGTGTAATAGTTTGCAGGTAACTTTAGTCTTGGTAAGTAATAATAAGAAGAAAAGCTCCCTTTTTCAATAATGTGTAATAACAATGTGCAATATTATAAAGTAGTACCTGTAATTTTAATAATATACATACAGAGTTTCATAAAATTCGGTTCAGCCGTTTATGCGTGAAAAGGTAACAAACAAACAAACAAATAAACCAACACACACGAAAGAAACAAAATGCAGTTATGGTGTCTAACGAAACGAAAGCGTGTGAAACGAAAAGTTATCGTGAAAATTCGCGAAAAAAATCAATGTACAGACAGAAGTTACAATTATATATATATATATATATATATATATATATATATATATAGATATATATCTATAAGTCGTCTGCCTGACCCTCACGGGGAAACAATGCGCCCAGACTGGAAGTGTAGTTGTAAAGATTGAAGCCTTGCCAAAAAAAAATAAAATCACCATTCAGCCCCAAATGATTTCCCGAGCAGGGTATCTTAGACAGTATATATATATATATATATATATATATATATATATATATATATATATTTATATTTGTCTGTTACCGCTCTAGCGGTCGCAATTTTTGTTTAATCGTTACCAAGCTTTAGTCATTTTATGTAAAAAGAAAGATCAAGTTCGTTAACGACTGAAAACGGGCGGAGGGGTTTAGAAGGAGAAAATTTGGTTTTGAAAATTCGAAATATCTCCTTTACGAGGGGATCGAAAAATCGTATAGAGCCAATCTTATTGCAAATTAAATGTACTAAATTTATCGTTTTATACATTTATTCTCTATTTTGAATATTAACTTAGATATTTGCATTAATCAGTTTTCATTGTCCAGCAACCCCTCTCCCTTTTAACAATGTTACATAAACAAAACTCGGTTATGTAATAAACCACATAATTCGAAGCTTAAATATCAAATATTGTTTTCAAGAAACATTTAATATTCGAGATACATGCAAATATGTCGTGGAGACCCACCTTCTTTTAAGTTTTTGGACTGCTTAAATTTTATCGATTGAAATAAAAATTGTTCTGATTCATTATAAATGACAGTACTAGATATAGTAAACAGTTTTCAATCAAATTAATACGTTATATATTCAGAAATATTATAGTAATTGTTTTTCTTTCCGGTAAGAAGTTGGCAGAACTGTCTCTTTACATTTCAGATGCTTTCTGTCGGGAGATTTCTTATTATCGTTTATATTTATTCACTTAATATTCACGGTGGTGTTGTGTTACCGGTATGAACATTTGTCTATTGTAAAACACACATGGGAAATCTTCTTAGTTTACGCAGCACCTATGTGATGGACTTTTCAAAAATACATGAGTACAATCGCACTTAGCAGCTAATATTGTAGACTATCTACATATAGAATATGTTCTCGTATAATAGCATATGGAAGGCTTGATGAATGCCTCCTGCAGCCTGCATATTCTAATGCATATAAGTGGTAATAATAAAAAGCCTAAGCTATTCTTCGTAGCCCGAGTTTTATGGTTTCTAATGCTAAGTTATTCTCAGCTGTTCGCCCATAAATCCTTCATTCCCGGGCAGAATTCTGAGAATATGTATATGTATATATGCCCAGATTAGCAGGCAATCATCTCACCGATAGGAAATTGAACTATTAACATAACAATTATTCGCAATTACTCCTGGGAGGCTATTCGCTTTTACAGTTTCCTTAATATTCCATCTTTCAAGGATCATATTGTATTGTAATGACAATTGCTATAACTGGTTTCTTTGTCAAGATGGCGGTTTCCATTTCCTTTTGAAAGGCTCCCGAGATGAACGTATTTCCATCTCTTTAATTTACAAGAGCAGTCTTTGTCACCGTGAAATGAAAATGCTTTCCCGTCGCAATGAAATTCCTACAGGCGTAAGTCATTCTCCACGACATGTACGGTAGCGAGTGTGGCCAGACTTGGAAGATGACTAGTTAGACTGGGAGGGTAGGATGTATCTTGCAGGATGTGTAGCTAAATTTGGAGGATGTGAAGAAAGACTTGCAGGATGTGTAGCTAGACTTGGAGGATGTGAAGAAAGACTTGGAGGGTGCGTAGCTAGAGTTGAAGACGTGTAGTTAGACTTGGAGACGTGTAGCTCGACTTGGAGGATGTGAAGAAAGACTTGGAGGGTGTGTAGCTAGACTTGAAGACGTGTAGTTAGACTTGGAGACGTGTAGCTCGACTTGGAGGATGTGAAGAAAGACTTGGAGGGTGTGTAGCTAGACTTGAAGACGTGTAGTTAGACTTGGAGGATGTGAAGAAAGACTTGGAGGGTGCGTGGCTAGACTTAGAGGATGTGAAGAAAGACTTGGAGGGTGTGTAGTAGACTTGAAGACGTGTAGCTAGACTTGGAGGATATGAAGAAAGGCTTGGAGGATGAGAAGCTAGACTTGGAGGATTTGAAGCAAAACGTGAAGGATTTCTGCTAAATTTGGAGGATATGAAACAAGATTTGGTGGATGTAAAATATAAGTATTTTTGTATTTAGTATAGATCAAGTTCGTTAACTGCTGAACTCAAACTAATCGGAGGGGTGAATTTCCAAAATATCCCTGTTATTATAAGTTGTATCGCAAAATTGTATAGAACCAATCGTATTGCCAAATTAGTATTCTTTAAATGTTGGTATATACAAGAGATATTGGCATTTTTTAGTTTTCAGTGTACAGTAAACCCCCACTTTTAGTCAGCGCGCTTTAACAGTAAGGGAATATGCCACGTAACGTTTTACTCAAAGCATAAACACCAAATATTGTTTTCAACAAGTCCTTTATTATATCAGATTCATGAAAATAATAAGTGAGATGGTTTCGTCAAGGAATATTTTATTGACAGCCTATTTCTAATCATCGGATTTTTTTTTGGAGTGTGTCATTCCAACACATGGGTAATCTGCTTAGTTTACGCAGCCCCTGCGTGACGCACATTTTTTTTTGAGAGTCCAGATAAGAACACGTCACGTGACCGATTTGAACAGCTAATCTCCGATCCAGGTTTGAAGGAATTTTAAAAAAGGACGACTTGATCTGCAAAACCATCGTTATATATTTTTCCGTTGTAGACGCTTTTATTGATTCCGGATAAAGAATTTCCCTCGTCCCTTTCACGGCAAGGCTGAAGAAAATGTTGCTATCTTTATTTCCTCGAGGAAATATGGAATTGCTTGTCAAATGCAAGATCCGCTTCGGCTTTGACGAATGGGACTTGGTAACATTTGAAGAAAAGTCGGTGACGCAGGCACTGCGACAACTAGGCAGACTTCCCACCTGCTGGAATATGACATGCTGATCTCGTTTCATACTTTGCTCTCTATTCCTAAGTAAAAATCCGATGAGTGGTTGTTTGTTAAATGCTAAAAAAGAAAGGGTGTTAGTCGCTTAATATTGGAGCTATGAAAAAAATGGATAGAATAACAATTGTTGCGCACCAATAGTTGTACAAGATTGGTTGTATAATATTTTTCGATTTAAGTCGTAATAATCTAAGTCGGTAAATTTTCAGTTCTGTTTACTTAGGCTTCTTACTATGGGAGTCATAGAGAATCGATTTTTTTTTTATTTGGCTAAAAATTTAATAATGTAAAATAAAAACAATATTTTAGAAAAATAACAAAAACTGTACCAACAAATAAAAATTAAACACGATAAATAAACATTAAATGCAAGTAATAAAAATAACAAATAAGCAATAGACTACTATTAACAATTTAAAATGGTTTTATTAAAAAAGAAAGAAATATTATGTTATTTCTATATACTAGTACATTTATATTATCTAAAATTGTTCAAAATTACAATTACATTTCTCACGAAGTCAAAATGAAAAATTAGAAAAGTTAAATTTTGTGAATCAAATTCAATGTTTTAACCTTGAAGTTTATTGTCGATATGTGAGCCCCACTCTGTAAGTAATTCGTGCATATTATGAGGGGTCTTTAAGTATTCAGAATTGTGTGTTTAATGGTTAATGATTCATGCCATGTTCTGCAGTGGGGTCTTTCTGTTCTCGTCACATGAGTACGTTAAATGTAAGTGTCCTATCCTAAGTCTCGTTAGTGGATGGCTTCTCTTAACACGTTCAGTGCGGACTTCAAAAACGTGGTCTATCCACAAGTGCGACACGGGGTCAATTGACCCCGTACTTATGTCCTCTTTTAATGCGCTACGACAACTCGTAAGATGAACTAAATTGCTATATTGAGGAAATCAGCTATTGAGGTCGTACTCATGATGCGAGTTTCGAAAAATTTCTTCAAATGTCCATCGATCCTACCCAGGAGATGACGAAAATGAGGTCCGTTCAAATTATATATATATATATATATATATATATATATATATATATATATTTGTCTGTTAACGGTCTAGCGGTCGCAATTCTTATTTGATCTTTACCAAACTCGGAATTTAATCGTTTTATGTAAAAAGAAAGATCAAGTTCGTTAACGGCTGAAATCGGACCAGTGGGAGGGGGGATTTAGAGAGGGGAATTTTGAAAATTCAAAATATCTCCGTTATTATGCGTCCGATCAAAAATTGTATAGAATCAATCTTATTGCAAATTAAATTTACTATAAATATTGTTCTATACATTTATTCTGTATCTTGAATATTAACCGAGATATTTGCATTTGTATTCTGCGTGTGGTTACCAGGCTATGTTCGGACTTTCCGCCGAGAGCTCTGGTAGCCGTTTCTATAACTATTCGTCCCTCGTGAATAGGTTTAGAGATTAGGTCAACTGTTTTTTGGGGCTAGAAACTACTGGGTTATTACGCCCTAAATAATGTTTTAGGTTTAGAGGTTTCTTACTACTACAGTTGTTATTAGGCAGATTTCCCTACTGTAAAACTTCACGTGGGAAATCTGACGGACTTTTTACTCTTAGGACATCAAAAAATATATGGCAGTAGCAGGCCGTGTATCCATCAATTTTTTGTTACGTGACTTAGAAATGAATATTTACCTCACATTTTTCATGATTGTAATGTGTTGTAATTTAAAGTTAATTCATATTCACCCATTTTTATGTATAACAATAATTAAAATCCTTCGTTGATCACCAAAATTATCACATAAAGGAGAAAATAAAGTTGCCGACAAGGTGAACTTTTTTTCTCTTTTGTGTGAGAATTTTGGTGATTAACGAAGGATTTTAATTTTTGTTATACATAAAAATGGGTGAATATGAATTAACTTTAAATTACAACACATTACAATCATATGACAATATGACCCCGTGCCGGACTTGAGCCCAAATACCACACTCCAGGCCGGCACGGGGTCATAAAGCCCCCTGCATTTTTCAATGAAATACGACGTATTTTTTGGATTTGAAATACATAAACTTACTATTTTTAGCAGATTTCCCTTGAGGGAAATCAGCTATTGAGGTCGTACTCATGACGCGAGTTTTGAAAAACTTCCTCAAATGTCCATCGATCCTACCCCGGAGATGACGAAAATGAGGTCCGTTCAAAATTATATATATATATATATATATATATATATATATATATATATATATATATATATATATTTGTCTGTTAACGCTCTAGCGGTCGCAATTTTTGTTTGATCGTTACCAAACTTCATATTTAAGCGTTTTACGTAAAAAGAGAGATCAAGTTCGTTAATGGCTGAAATCGGACCAGTGGGAGGGGGGGTTTAGAGGGGGGATTTTTGAAAATTCAAAATATCTCCGTTATTATGCGTCGGATTGAAAAATTGTACAGAATCAATCTTATTGTAAATTAAATTTACTATAAATATTGTTCTATACATTTATTCTGTATCTTGAATATTAACCGAGATATTTGCATTTGTATTGTGTGCGTGGTCTATGGAACCCCACCATGTTCCGGACTCTCTGCCGAGAGCTCTGGTGGCCGTTTCCAGAACTATTCGCCCCTCGTGAATAGGTTAGAGATCCCTTCCTACTACAGCTGTTATTGGGCAGATTTCTCTATTGTAAAACTTCACGTGGGAAATCTGCTTAGTTTACGCAGCCCCTGCGTGACGGACTTTTTAATTATATTTACTAGTACAAAGCAAAACCCGTCAAAGTATTTTTTAAACATTTATCTTCAAAACCGACCCGTCCTGGGAGACAGTTACCTACGGGGTCAATTGACCCCGTGCCGTACTGTACGTGTTAAACAAGGCTTTATTTCTCGCAGATGATATTTCTGTGCCAATTTTTTTGCTATTCATTTAATGTTGTCTGCGGTATTTGTAAATGTAAGTCTGGTAGAACCAGAGAATAGATGTTGAGATAATATCATCTGCGTATCATATTCCTGCTTGCGAAATCTGCTTAGTTCTCTCAGTTATTGAATGACGGACTTTTTTCCCCCGAAAAGAAGAATGGACAAAAAGAACTGCTCCAAATCCTTTTGGAGAGGAAATAGAACGATGATTCAGGATATGAGATTGAACAAAAAGAGGACGCGAAACCCCGGAACTCTCCGGCTTAATCCTTCCCGAATATTATATGGTAGGCTATAAATCACTGTCAGCTTCTAAAGGTCGGCTCTGTTAATTGGACATTCTAAATTTAAGGATTAAGCTACAGCCATTTTTTCACTCCTCCAAACCAATAAATATTTGCCTAACTCCTCTTCAAGCTCCGGAATACCCAAAGAAAGTCCCTTAAGGGAAATCAGCTATTGAGGTTGTACTCATGACGGGATTTTTGAAATTATTCTTCAAATGTCCATCGATCCTACCTAGTAGATGACGAAAATGAGGTCCGTTCAAAACTGTATATATATATATATATATATATATATATATATATATATATATATATATATGTATGTCTGTTACCGCTCTAGCGGTCGCAATTTTTGTTTGATCGTTACGAAACTCGATATTTAACCGTTTTATGTAAAAAGTTCGTTAATGGCTGAAATCGGACTAGTGGGAAGGGGGGTTTAGAGGGGGAATTTTCGAAAATTCAAAATATCTCCGTTATTATGCATCGGATCGAAAAATTGTATAGAACCAATCTTATTTCAAATTAAATTTACTATAAATATTGTTATATACATTTATTCCCTATCTTGAATATTAACCGAGATATTTGCATTTTTATGAAGACTGTGGTCGGGTATAGTTTGGATTACGTCGGCCATCGTCATTTCTCGGCTCAGGCGGAAGCTTCTTCTAACCTGTCCTTTCTAACCTTACCTTACCTTCTTTACTTTGTGTGATTTATGCAGATACGTTCTGTTCATCCGCCCCCCCCCCCTTCGTTTGTTCTTGGACTACCAAAATTTGAGTTATTAAAATATAAATTATTCTTACAATTCAGAAGCCGTTTCAGTTGGGAATTTATTTTAATTAACTGAAAAATTTCTCATAATCTAATCACGGTGGTTTGTGTTACCAGTGTGCAGATTTCTCTATTGTAAAACTTCACGGGGGAAATCTGCTTAGTTTACGCAGCCCCTGCGTGACGGACTTTCTTTAGTTTCAAATGAAACACTTACATTTGAAGTTTTGTAACGAAAATCACCTAATGATTACAAAATCAATTGCTGATTTTCCTTGTAATATGAAATATTGACATTGGAATTGGATAATATTTTATTCTAAATGAAAAACCTCTTTTTGGAATTATAGTATTCCATGTTGTGAAATTTGGCTCCCAATAATGATTTTATGTAAAACATTGCATATCGAACAATGAGAAGGCTTATAATACTTTTGAGCTAAGTACTTTAATTCTGAAGAGTAATATTTTAAATTGTATTACACTACCATTAAGGGATATATATACTGTTTGAGAGTAATAAAAGAAGATAAAAGGAAAGCGATTATTTAAGCCATTTTTTGTGTTGGAGTAAATATTTGAAGAGGACAGGTTGGGTTTTAATGCATCCACTCGCCATGAATTAGACAAACAGGGAACCCACAATTCGGCCAGCCAAATTGAAGATATTTTAAGATTTTTTCCCTCCGGCATCGCTAGCTTTTCCTCTTGAGTCCCTCATTTATTTTAACTCATTATTCATTTGCGCTGGGAATATTATTAACTAGACAAACAGTATATTTAGTTAGTGGATGAAGTGGGGGCGCTCTCTACCAGGCGACTCTGGTTTCTCGTTTGTCTCTACACTGATGTCATATTGGGAGACTTCTGTTGAGGCAAATCAGCTGATTATGTTGTACTCATGGCGCGATTTTCGAAAATTTAGTTCAAATGTCCATTGAGCCAACCTAGACACTGACATAGTAATGTGGTGCTTGTGTGTGCATTTATTCACTTCTGACAGCCCCTCGGGATGGCTAACGATTACGACTCTCTTAGATCCCGTCCACAGGCAAGCTGACACCGTGAACTGGTCACAGACTCTCAGGGAACAATGTTGCACCTCAGTCTTCTGATAACAACTCTTTCCTGGACCTCCTTGGATAACGGAGGTTGTACTTCGAGTTGATTTTCTGTATCGCGAATATATAACGAGATGTTTGGATTTTTTTTAAGAACCTGCTATTGGGGTAGCACTCATGCCGCGTTCGAAAACTTTCCTCAAATGTCCATCGATCCTAACCAGAAGATGACGAAAATGAGGCCCGTTCAAAATTATATATATATATATATATATATATATATATATCTATATATATATATATAGATATATATATAGATATATATATATATATATATATAAAATTGTAACCTCTGTCTGTACATTGATTTTTTTCGCGAAATTTCACGATAACTTTTCGTTTCACATGTCATAGACACCATAACTGAATTTTGTTTCTTTGGTGTCTGTTTGTTTGTTTATTTGTTTGTTTGTTTGTTACCTTTTCACGCATAAACGGCTGAACCGAATTTTATGAAACTTGGTATGTATATTACTACTAGCCCAACTTAGACTTTAGGCTATATTAATATTCTCTCAGACGAACAGGAGTGGGGGTTATAAGGGAGGCCTGAAATTAAAAATAGTGATATTTCGTTTCGTATAGCTTTTTCGTCAAATATGCACATAACAGAAGTTGTTTATTTTGTTATTTAGACTAACGTTTGCTATATGCACTTTTGCCGTATATGGAAGTATAAATGAGTTATACGCTATAAACTAAAGCAGGAGTCCACAATTTTATTTGGCACAAAAGACTCAACCGAACTAAACCAAACTCGCTATGTGAATTAATACTAACGATTTCCTTATAATAAGCCATACTAACATTTCTAGGGACGGGCAGGAGTGGGGGTTATAAGGGAGGCCTGAAATTATTAATAATGATTTCCTATTGGGGTTTCGGCAAATATGCACATAACAAAAGTTGTTTATTTTGTTATTTAGAGAAATTTGCTCAACACTTCTTTTCAATATGAACTACCAGGTACCTCACCTGAAAAAATTAATTCAAATGTATGTCAATATTTTCTCCTTAATAATTCTATGCAATGGGAGACGGGAAATATGACAACTAGCAGGACAGTGAAGTCTTACATAAAAAAATAATTTTATTATTAACAAATGCCAACAACGGGTATTAACCCTAAACACTGGAACGGGTAAATGTCAAAATATTGTGCAAAGTAAAGTCTTGCCAAAAATATACTATCACCATTCAGCCTCAAATCAATTCCCGAGGGAAGCCGGGTATCTCAGCTAGTATATATATATATATATATATACTTATATATATATATATATATATATATATATATATATATATATATATATATATCCGTTACCCCTCTAGCGGTCACAATTGTTGTCTTATCGTTACCAAACTCGAAATATAAGCATTTGGCGTAAAAATAAATCGGATCGGAAGGGCTTAGTGGAGGGAGTTTTGGAAATTTGAAATATCTTCGTTATCATATGTCGGATCGAAACATTATATAGGGCCAATCTTATTGGAAATGTAATTTACTATAAATCTTTATATATGTAATTGTTTTCTATCTTCTATATTAACCGAGATAATAGGATTTCCTAGTTTTCAGCCTTTAGTAAACCCCCACTCCTACTCGTGTCATATATAAAAATAAGCTGTTAGCTGCCTTTATTATGAGCCAAATCAACAAATGTTATAGATCCAATCTCGTTAAAATATTAATGATCTACAATTTTTACTTTATACATGTTTTCGTAATGGAAATATTTAGTCAATCATCTTTAGTCATGGTCTCCAGCCTTCAGTAAACCCTGACTTCTACTCAATGGATTTCTACTTTTTGTTTGATTGTTACCAAACTCGATATTTAAACGTTTTGTGTTAAAAGAAAGATCAATTTCTTCAATGGCAGAAATCGGGCTAGTGGGAGGGGAGGGGTTAGGATGGGATTTTGAAAAATTTTTATATCTCCTTTATTATAAATCGGTTCGAAAAATTGTTCATAACCAATCTAAATAAAATTACCTATAAATATTGTTATGTACACATTTTATCTGTCATATATATTAAACGAGATATTCAAATTTTTTAGTTTTAAGCCTTAAGTAAAAGTGCTCATGTTATATCACAATCAGCTGTTATATCATGAATCACTTTATTCTAAGCTTATATACCAAATATTGTTTTCAAGAACCCTGTCTCATCCACAATACATACAGCCCCCATGTGATGATGTCATCAATTAAGACTTTAGTTTCAAGTCAAAAATGTTTATTTGAGTTATACCATACTCCATATTTAATCTTTTATGTCAACACTAAAGAGCATATTTGTTATTGGCTGAAATCGGACATTTAATAGTGGGGGATTAGAGGGCGGAGGATTCGAAAATTCAAAATATTTCTGTTATTATGAGTCTGATCATAGGATCTTGTTAAGCTATTGATGCTCTACAATTGTTGTTCTATGAATTTTTTAGTAACTTAAATACTAATAGAGTTATTTGTACTCCCTTGTTCAGCCCTCACTTTTATTATATACGTATTTATCAAATTCTGAAATATTTGATTTGCCTGTATTAATTTTTTGTTTTATTTTGTTTCAGTATTATGAAATGTCATACGGGTTAAATGTAGAAATGCACAAACAGGTAAGCTGCAATTCCTTTAACACTTCTGTGCACTATCAATAATTCTTGGGTGATTCTAACAATGCTTTCTTTTCTTTGTTCCAGACTGAAATAGCTAAGAGGTTAAATACAATAATAGCTCAGGTTTTACCATTTCTAGCTCAAGAGGTATGTGCTTCTTCATTTATTTAATAGATAAATATATATGATAAATTAGTAGATATATAAAAATGAACCTGTTTCCCTTGGTCACGGATGGACCGATTAGACTAATTCTTTTTTTTTTTTTTCATAGGTTTGTTGATATTGTCAGGAGATGGTTCTTATCAAAGAAAAAATTAAGAAAGTTGCACGGAACATTAGAATATTTAAGAAAACTTAATGACCATATTAAATTATTCTAATTCCTAAAATAATATCGCAATATTTTGTTTATTATTGGTTCTTCTGCAAACCTTCAATAAAATAGTTTTTTTTTTTTTTTTTTCATTTTCTTATTAAAAGTAACTTTTATTAAATACACTTTTGTCGTATACCGGAGAATAAACGAGATATACGCTAAACACTATAGCAGGAGTCGACAATTTTATTGGGTAAAAAAAACTGAACCAAACTAAACCTCGGTGTGTGAATTAGTATTAACTTCTCCATAGAAATAAGCTATATTAACATTTCTAGGGACGAGCAGAAGTGGGGGTTATAAGACACGGAATCAAAAATCGCCTTAATTTTTTCTGTATTTGTTTTTCATCAAAACTGTACTTAACAAAAGTTGTTTATTTTGACATTTAAAGTAACTTTTCTTATGTACACTTTTGTTGTATAACGAAGTATAAACATGCTATACACTAAATACTATTGCAGGTGACCAATTTTTTTATACTTGTGTTTCAGCACCAACAGCAAGTAGCGACAGCAGTGGAGAGGGCGAAACAGGTCACCATGACAGAACTCAATGCCATTATCGGGGTCAGTATTATTCTATATCCATTCATATTAAACAAGAAATACTCTATTTATTTATTTAAATGAGTTCAGAAACTCCAGAAATTTACTCATTATTCAAGTGTGCTCAAAAAAGCGAAAAGCAAAAAAAAAAATAAAAGTAACACAAAAAGAGTGAACTATGGCATAAGGTAATTTATAAGTATAGAAGGGAGAGAATAAAAAGAGAAAGAAAAAAAGCCATTCCTGAACTGTTTGTTTTATTTGTGTATTAGTTTATTGTCGTTTAAATTACTTTAAAACATTATCAGAGCAAGCCCCCTTTATTTCCTGAAAATATAGTAGTTTTTTACTACTACCTCAATTCAACTTCACCATTTTAAGAAGGTTAAAGGTTTTCAACAGATTTCCCTTAAGGGAAGTCAGCTACTGGTTATACTCATGATACAATTTTTGAAAAATTTCCTCAAATGTCCATTGATTCTACCCTCGAGATGATAAAATGAGTTCCATTCAATACTAAATCTTATTGTATTGGAGGTACAAATTTATTGTTGTCTATACACAAGACAGAGTAATGCCTGTTAATTTATAAATCTCCCATGGGAGATAATTGCTTTCTTCATCTATTTTTTTTTTTTTGTTCAAAGGAAATGTTTAGTTTGTTTTTTATTCTAAATGAAATGATTTGTCTTAGAAACGTTTGGTTTCATTGTTATCTGGAGAACAAACAATGTTGTGCCCACTATATAAATTTATTTATTCCTCCTATTAATATAAAGGAGAGGAAATCTAAGTAATAAACCCACACCCTTCTCCACTGAGCGGGGCAGTTGTGTTGCCCATTTGTAGGGTGTGTGTGTGAGACACACACACAGATATTTTCTATTTTCTCATAAAACCCCTCCCCAGTTCCTATTTTAGCCATTAACAAACTTCATCTTTAGTTTTACAAGAAACACTTATTTATCGAAACATGTATATATATAATTCTGAACAGTTCTCATTAGCTCATTACCTTGACCTCAATAGCTGATTTCCCTCAAGAGAAATCTGGTAAAATGATGACGGTAATTAGAATACCAGCACCAGAATAATTGAATTATGATACTTTAATTAAGACATTTCTTTGCTTTCTGTTATAGCAGCAGCAGCAGCAGGGGCTCCAACAACTCCTGGTGAGTACCGTCTCTTCTTGTCACAACAATACTTCCTTTTTTTTCTTCATAAGCAATCGTAGTTTGCTTCACACACTTATATCCATTCTTCTTATTTAATGATATTATATTAACAGTTTTTCCCTTACAAATACTAAGTCTTGGATCTGAACTAGTAAGCTATTAGAGTAATGTTTTCACTGTGAGATAAGTGAGAGGGAAGTAATGCCATCAAAATTCTATTTAGGCATATTAGAATGGAGAAGAAAGAAATTATAAATTAATAATCTTGAAAAATTCAACAGCTTTGAATTTCGATCATAAATTATTTTTTTCCCTGATTACTGTAGCAACTTGGTATGACTCAAGAAAAATGCTCCGTGCCTTCACAAGTATTTAATTCAAGTGGCAGAGCACTTTCAAATGAAGGATACATATCTATTAGCAATTATCCAACACAAATTTCATACAAAAACATAAAACAATGAGGGTTTCAATGAACGTTTAGATTCAATGTAGTATATTTTATTTGATAGCCACATCCTACAATACGAGGCATTCAACGAGTACAACAATTTCTGTTGAATTCTGTGATTCAATAGTTTTTTACATATTTCTATATAGTGTATTACCTTAAAATATAATTATAACTAGTTTTAATTAGTCTTAACATTGTAGTATTATGATAATCTTACCAACATTCAATCTATGACTGTAGACTATTATGATATAAAAAACAAATTTTAAAGCAGGCAGTGACAAATAAAGTAAAACATTGGTCTGTTGACAATAGAATTTTATTTTATATATGCAATAAAGCACTTCAAAAATTTGCTGAGAACTAATGGTGGAAAACTGGAACAATTACTGCAGATAATTTTGTATAAATATTTTCTTATTTTATTTTGTATATTTATTAATTATTATTTACTTTATTTATTTATTTGTCTTCAAACTAATGTATATTTTCTATTTAAATTTGTATTATTATTAATTGTATGTTTTTATTTCCCTTCTATTCCCCTTGATTATTTCCTTCTTTTATTTTTAATTTGAAAAAAGAAAATAAACTTGATTATCATTTAGTATTAAATGTTTAAAAAAAATAAATCTTATTAAGGCTATTTATATATTTATATAAATATATATATTTTTTTTCCATCCTGAAGTAACCCTAAAGGAAGGGAGTTTTATTTCCCACATATGTCCCGTACTTCCTTTTGTACATAACATGTGTTTGTAACAGACAATTTTTTTTTGTAATATAAAATACAATGAAAAATTTATAAATAAAAAGAACTACTTCCAGAAATATATATTGGTTAGAATGATGAATTAAATAAATAAGTTTTCCTGGCAATTATTAACTTGTTCAGCATACTTTCGTGGAGGTTTATTGTATTTATAAAATAGAAGTTTTTCCTCAACAGTCCATTGTCTTTTAAAAGTTCACTTCTTTATTAAGTTTTTTTCTTTACTCTGTCAGTAGTCTACAGTCAATGAGACTGAGCAAGTCTGTTTTGTTGTCAAGTCGTTGTAACAATTAGGCTGATATATATATATATATATATATATAAAATTTCCATGTCACAATGTTAGTTAGCGTACTCCTCCGAAACTGCTTTACCGATTTTTACCAAATTTTATATGCGTATTCAGTAGGTCTGAGAATCAGCTACTATCTATTTTTCATACCCCTAATTGATAAGGGTTGTTCACCCTTAACATTTTTTTTTTAATTTTTGGACGAAATTTTTTGTTTTTATTTTTTTATAATGTGGCATTAAAAAATACATACAACCCTAAATTTTTACTTTTTTATCACCAACCCCTATTTTTTTAATAGCCATTTTAGTAAATTAATCATTATCATCCCGCTCGACATCTGATCAATTATAGTGTTTTTAACTGTACTTCGATTAAAATTTCATTTGCAAGTTGCCAAACGATGTCTATTTGTGGCTTAGATTTGAGTACACCATGTTTTTCACACGGCAATTGTACGTAGCATGCTCTCGAGTGGGTAAACCATCCAGTTTGTTTGTGCTCGCTACAGATGGGCTAACAAAAAATATTATTCACGCTATAGCATTAAAAGATTGACGTTGTTTGTTAGTGTTACTGTCGTAATTAATATGTGATATGTAATTTTAAGAAATAAAATATAATAACTTATTTATATTCCCTTATCGTTCATAGCGCTCCATGCCTATCTCATGCATATACCACTTATAATAAGTAAGTTACTTTTTGTCTACACTAGAATTTATCTAGAAACTAGAAATAATTTATATATATATATATATATATATATATATATATATATATATATATATATATAAAATTATTATGGGGGATTTATCCTCAACTTCAATTTTGTGAAATATTTTTCCATTCAGTAGTAAAAAGGGTTACTTTATTGAGTATTGAGGATGTTTCCAACTATTCTGGCAATGTCTAATTATACAAATTTTTGTTACTGATTAATTACCTCTTCATATAAATTTAATTATTGGGAAGGTTTGAAACACCACAGTGTCATGAACCTTAACGTTTATTGTGAATAACTGAAAACACTCAAAACAATATAATATAAATTGAAATATTTAGTACTTTTGGCCACGTTTTTAGGCACAAGTCCATTTGTTGAAATAATAATAGCAGTATGTCTGGCTGATTCCAATTTGTAGAGATCTTTCAATTCTGTAGCTAAGACTAAATATTCTACTAATTTCTCAGCAATTGCTTTTTGAACATTCTCTTCATTTGGTACCGGAATATCAATGATATCTGCTGATTCTTTATTAATGATTGTCCGGTTTTTTATAGTGGACAGTATGGCCTGTTATCACTTCATCCCAATAAATTTTACTGTTATCTTTTGCACTTAGTTTTATAGGGTTATAGCGATAATATGGGACTTCCCTGTCCACTATACCAAGTTTATTTAAATTATTATTATGTAATTATTATACTGTTACATGATATTAATTATTATTTATGATATTATTATAATAATATATGATATTGTATATTTTCTATTATATTACTAATTAAATATGATTTTGTATATTTATAATGAATTAAATTGTTCTATTTCTCAGTGACTTTTTATTTTTTTGTTTTTTGCTAGCAACAGATCCACGCCCAGCAGGTGCCGCACGGCTCATTGCCAATGGGACCACACCCATCGGGGCTGCTTGGCTTCCCGAACCCCCCACCACCTCACCCACTCCTCAAGCCTGCGGATATACACCCCCAGCCAGACCCGCACAAACCTACCATCGCCGATGACAGGCTGGTCAGTACCTCATCTCAATAGCGCATAGGTATCTATTTTATACATAGGTACCTATTTATTAGCATAGGTACCTATAACAGGTATCTAATTGTTAGGGCCAATATTAAAAGGAAAGGAGTAGGAAATAGAGGAAGCTTTAGTCTTCGAAGATTGATGGCAAGGGTCACTAACAAAAAATCCTTCATTGTTTAATGGCAAGAGTCACTAATAAAAAGTCCGTCATACATGAGCTGCCTAAACTAAACAGATTTCCCTCGTGAAGTTTTGCAATAGATAAATCTGCATACTGGTAACACTTAACACTACCATGAATATTAAGTGAATAAATACAAACAGTAATAAGAAATATTTCAGTCAATTTTAATAACCTCCCAACAGAAAACATCGGAATTGTAAACAAACTAGTCTGCCAACCTTTCACAGCTGATCAGATAGATAGAAGTATACGAGTATCTGAATATAACATATTAATTTTATGGAAAATTACTATATATAGTAGTAATTCATAATGAATCAGAATAGTTTTATCTCAATCACTCAAATTTAAGTAATCCAAAAACTTAAGACCAGGGGGGATCTACAGAACTTATTTGCATGTATCTCGTATAATGAAGGTCTCTTGAAAACAATATTTGGTATTTAAGCTTCAAATAAAGTGGTTTCTTATATATAAGAGTATTGTTTATGTGCCATGAGTAGAAGTGGGGGTTTGCTGAAGGCTGAAAACTGAAAAATGCAAATATCTTGGTTAATATTCAAGATTGAGAGTAAATGTATAAAACAATATTTACAGAACAAATTTGTAATAAGATTGGTTTTATACAATTTTTCGATCCGACATATAGTAATGGAGATATTTTGTATTTTCACAATTCTCCCACTCTTATTCCCCCTTCCCCAGGTCCGATTTCGGGCATTAACGAACTTGATCTTTAATTTTGCATGAAACGCTTATATATCACATTTGGTAATGATAAAACAATAATTGCGACCGCTAGAGTGCTAACAGACAAATATATATATATATATATATATATATATATATATATATATATATATATATATATCATCTTCTAGGATCAATGGATCGATGGCCATTTGAAGAATAATTTCAAAAATCGCATCATGGATACGACCTTAATAGTTGGTTTCCCTTAAGGGAAATGTGCTAAAACATTTTTTCTGCGCAAAATTTATTCTTATTGGCCTACACGTATCATGGTTTAACTAGCACCTCTTCAGGGGCCACCCAGTTCTGAAATGCTCGTTCCTTCTTAAGTTTGTTGCAACAATCCCTTCATCACTGAGGAAGTCATTGATACTTCTTTCACTACTAGCGAAGGGACTGTCGTAACAAACAAAAGAGAGAACAAGCACTTCAGAAATGGATGTCCCTGAAGAGGTTTAGTTAATCCATGAAATATTCAGGGCAGTATGAATAAAGTTTGTGCCGGGAAAAATGTTTTTTATTGGTGATCCTTGCCATTAAACTATGAAGAACTTATAACTAACTCTATTCGAAAACACCCTTTATGCTTCGTGGCCTTTATACCTTCTCTTCAGGGACCAATCCTTTTATACAAATAATAATATTAATTTATAAAATCCCAAAGATAGTTCTATATTATATTAAATTAAAATTATTTATTAATATCCACTTTTTGCAATCAAGGCTAATTGGGATGGGTTATCTACAGGTTACCACTCTTTTCTAGCCAGTGTGGGACTAAGGATTTTATTTAATGAATTCTGTCAATAAATAAATTCCTTTGTCCAGGCTGGAATTGAACTCGCCACTAAAGGTTTACTATGTGAGATTAAAGGCAACACATTAACTCACATGGCTAACTTGAGCCCCTATATTATATTAAAACATTTAAAACTGTTAACTAAAATTATATATTTGTTAAATTTAACTGCATAATGTTTACTTACAGTTACGGTGACCTTCCTTAGTGGGGAGATCAATGAAATTGATAATCGTCAGTCGGTATGCCAGCTGACTTTAAATCAATTATTTTTTGTTCCCCCTTAAAATTGATTATTTCATACCATTCTTTAAATAGCAATTATTTAATTTCATCATAAAATATTAATATAAGAGTTCAGGTTAGGCATCCAAGTTAAGGCATTGGTCTTAATCTCACTTGGTAAACCTAGAGTGGTGTGTTCGATTCCTGCCTAGGCAATAAAAATTTATTTAGTAACAAGCTCATTAAATCGACTCCCTAGACCCACTCTGGTTAGAAAGGGGTTGTAACCTGTAAATATCCCATCCCAAATAACCATACTAGTATGTATAAAGTGGCTGGTAATAAATAACATTAAATAATAAAATAAAGTATGACATGAACTAATCAAAAGTCTGCTTCGGGAATCTCAGTTTCAATGAGCTCCCCAGTGGGGAAGGTTTGTTTCTAGAAATGTAAATGGGGAGGAGCATTTCATAACTGTAACTTAACAGTATATAGTTGAATTTAATAAATATATTATTTTAGGTAACACTTATAAATGTTTTAATGTTACTTAATCTTTGGGATCTTATAAATTATCGATCCCAAGGAAGAGAAGGAATAGACCCTGAAAAGGTGGTATACAAGCCATGAAACATGTAGGGCATTTTGTATAATTGCTCTCTATGGGGGAAAAAGATGTTTTCGCTAGTGACCCTTGCCCATAAACTATAAAGAATATTTGGTCTAGAATAAGAAGAAGAAAGGTTTAGTTACTCTTTAGTTGCTTAGATTTTCATCTTTTGTAAGATTGTACAAAGAGAGTATCTCTTAATTCGGGTATTTTGGATAAAATCCATAAAAACTTCTGCTCAAACAGTGATAAGCAAGCTGAACATGGAATGAATGTATTTATTTCCATTAAATGTTAACATAACATAATAGGATATGTCAAATATTTTTGTTTTACATAAAAAAAATTACTAACATTTTGTCAATTAATTTCTTTGCATATTATTATATAGCATTTATACATTGTTGTAAAATTAGCTCAAATTCATGAATACATTTCATAAAATCTATCAATTTAATAATTATATATAATAAATTCATTTCTTTAACAATCTTAATACCACTCTAAAAATATAATATCCATTTCTAATTTATTGATATGATGATAGTTGTTGAATTTAGTTTTCTACTTGTTTTGCAGCGGAGCCCCATCTCACCTTCGGAAAAATATAGGCCTAGATCTCCCGATCCTGACCCAAAGCGAAGAAAACACGACAAACTTCAACCCCACGTAAGTGAAACGCATCATTTCTTTTGGACGTCTCTGTAGCAATATTGATTCCTTCTATACTTTAGTGTAAATCATTGGAAAGTGTGGTAATCATTGTTAAATAGTTCAGATTAGCTGGCAGTAGCAAACTGTGGCTGTTAATTTTAATAATTATAACAAATCATTGCAGAATTTTCTTATTATCAATTGAGACCAGCTTTTTTTTAAAATCCAATGTGGCAAATACATGAGCAGTTAAAGGCTCTGGAATAACCATTTTTAATTTCGTAGAATAGTTCTTTTTAAGCCTATTTAACAGTAATTTTCTTTTTTTCAAACAGACGGTATACGTTGTATAATATTAGAAACATAGGATGTTATTAACTGTGTTAACAGATTGAAGCCAGTTGAGTTTTTATTGAAATATTAAGATTATATTAATTTTCATTGCAAATAAATAATTACTTGTTCCTCTGTCTTAAATAAAATTCCCCCAATTTTATAAGTAAATAGCTTGTTTAATGGACAAAATTGGTGGACACTATAAAACCCTGAAATTTGTTTCTTACTTTGGAAATGCTATTATTAATATAAACATTCTTCTGAACTTTTTTTTTTTTTTACAATTTGAAAATATTTATATTACTCAAATTAAAAATTAACTATTGTGTACAGGCACAAAAAATAAAGCACTTTGTTTAAAATTAATGCTTCACTCTACATGTTTCACAACACCCTTAGTATCTCATCAGGATCATTGTCCAACAAGTAAAATTTTTTGTTGACTACATGTCTTAGAACAGAGTTGGGCAAAATGTAACTACTATAGCAAATTTAATTTGTAGTTAGTACTTAACAGCAGGCAACTTACATTTTTCGAATTAGTAGCTAGTAGTTAATTTCTTACAGCTACGAACTACAAGTTAAAAAGTCCGTCACGCAGGGGTTGTGTAATCTTAGCAGATTTCCCACGTGAAGATTAATAATAGATAAACCTACACACTGCCAACACACCACCATGAATATAAAGTGAATAAATACAAACGGTAATAAGAAATCTTTCCCCTCCTGGTGGAAAGCATCTGAAATGTTAACAAACAGTTAGTATTAGTATAAACAAACACTTTAAAGCACCAGAACATATTTGCGTATATCTTGTATAATAAAAGTCTCTTGAAAATAATATTTGGTATTTAAGGTTCGAATAATGTGGTTTATTACATAACTGAGTAATGTTAGTTTAAAATGAGTAGAAGTGGGGGGTTTGCTGAAGGCTGAAAACTATAAAATCCAAATATCTCAGTTTATATTCAAGATACAGAAAATGTGTATAAAACAATATTTATAGATCATTTAACTTGCAATAAGATTGGTTGTATATAATTTTTCAATCCGATTTATAGTAACTGAGATATTTCAAAATTCCCGCCTCTAAACACCCACCCCTCCCACTGGTCCAATTTCATCCATTAACGAACTTGATCTTCTTTTTTACATAAAACGATTAAATATAAAGTTTTTTAAGGACCACACAAAAAAATTGCGACTGCTAGAGCATTAACAGATATATATATATATATATATATATATATATATATACCCAGGAGATGACGAAAATGAGGTCTGTTCAAAATTATATATATATATAAAATTATGAACAGACCTCATTTTCGTCATCTCCTGGGTAGGATCGTTAGACATTAGAGGAAATTTTTCAAACAATGCGTCATGAGTACGACCTCAATAGCTGATTTCCCTTACGGGAAATATGCTAAAAAGTATTTAAGGCATTTTTCACTATTAACTCCAAAGGAGCTTTAAGAAATGTAATCAAACAAATTTTTCTTCCATGAAGTAAAGGAAACATTCTAATCAGGAACATTTTTATATTTCAACATATATAGAGTTTAACAGACCCTCTCTGAACCAATTTTGACATGATCTCTTGCATAACTCAAAAATGGCTAGCTTTAAAATGTTCGTTTTTGGGATTGTTTTAACATTAGTTGTATACCCGCCTTTTAATTGAAAGTGGCTAAGGAGAATGGTGGATTTAGAGGGGCCTAAATTTGTAAAAACCAAATTTCTCTTTGTATTAGAGATAAAAAAACAAATTGCATATGCCCTTTTTTTTATTTATCATCAAAAGATCTGTAAATTGTGTTATATGACATTTTTTGGTCAGATGAATTTGTAAGGAAATATTGTATATCACATACATTTAGTTTATTTTATTTAATAGGGGTATAAGGTAGTGATGTGTTGCCCACACCAGATTCATACTTGTGTTGGATTACTCCTGATTAGGCACCGAGGGTGGTGTGTGTGAGCCATGTAGAATGAAACAGTAATATATTCCTCCCGATATGCTGGGTGGTAGAGTGACCAACTAATCAGAATCCAATAAAAAGCCTTGTCCTCTACGAGGACTTTAATATGCATAGTGCACTTTCAGAGACCAGCCTCTGATAAACCGTGAGAATGGTAATGCTATTGATAGTATGGATGATTGAGCTTGCTCTCTCAAAGTGCACTTTGAATATTAAAGTACTTATACATGACAAGGCTTATTATTGATCCTGACTAATATATTTATTTATCGAGACAAATGTTTTATCAGTCTATGAACATAAGTGAAGTTTTTATTTGAGTTCACTGTCAAGAAGGAAAAATCTGAGATTACACTTGTTAAGTCTGACTTTACAGGTAAGAACCCTTTTCTAGTCAGGGTGGGACTAAGGGTTTGATATAATGCGTTTGTCACTAAATAAATTCCTATATGCCCAGGAATCAAACTCGCCACTCCAGGTTTATATTAATATTAATAAAACAGTATTATTATTATTATTATTATTATTTATTAACGTCCACTTTTTGCAACTCAGGCTAATTGGGACGGGTTATCTACAGGTTACCACCCCTTTCTAGCCAGGGTGGGATTTAGGATGTTATTTAATGAATTTCGTCACTAAATAATTTCCTTTGCCCAGTCAAGAATCGAACTCGCCACGCTAGATTTACCAAGTGAGATTTAGGTCATCTCTTTAACTCACATGGCTAACCTGAGCCCCCTAAATCAGTATTAATGATTCTTAAAAATTATACCTATTTAATTAAAATATTAAAATGACCTTATTAAAGATCATGTTAACAAGACTTAATTAATAACAAAGATTAAGTGGCAAAGCAGAATGGTTAATGACCTCACTACCCGGTTTGATGCTTGGCAATTGGCCTGCTATCACGCATCATATCTGCCCCTTACAGCCTTTGCATTCTCTCCTTCCTTGTTATATTGTCTCAATAAATCTCATCTCAGTTATAGAGAGCAGTAATCCTCTCAAAGTCTATAGACGATTTAGTATTTTGGAATCTCTCAGTTACTTCATCACATCCAATTACCATTAAATGTCTCATTCAAATTCCTAGTTAATATAACATTCCCTTCATATTATTTAAATTGCATCCTAGAATTTCTTGTTTATTTAAATTACATTACACAATTTCCCATTTATTTAAATTAAATTATAGAATATCCAATTCATTTCAATTCCATTATACAATTTTTCGTTTATTTAAATTCCATTATAGAATTTCAAATTTATTTAAATTACCTTATACAATTTCCCATTTATTTAAATTAAATTATAGAATATCCAATTTATTTAAATTACATTATACAATTTCTCGTTTATTTAAATTATATTACAGAATTTCAAATGTTATTTAAATTACATTATAGAATTTCAAATTTATTTAAATTATATTATAGAATTTCAAATTTATTTAAATTACATTATACAATAAAATAAAATAAATTTACAAAAAAAAAAAATACATTTTAGAATTTGAAATTTATTTAAAATACATTATATAATAAAATAAAATAAATTTACAAAAAAAAATTACATTTTAGAATTTGAAATTTATTTAAAATACATTATATAATAGAATAAAATAAATTTCAAATTACATTACAGAATTTCAAATGTTATTTAAATTACATTATAGAATATTCCATTTATTTAAATTACAATATAGAATTTCACGTTTATTTAAATTACATTACAGAATTTCAAATGATATTTAAATTACATTACAGAATTTCAAATGTTATTTAAATTACATTATAGAATATTCCATTTATTTAAATTACAATATAGAATATTCCATTTATTTATTATTATTATTATTTATTAACGTCCACTTTTTGCAACTCAGGCTAATTGGGACGGGTTATCTACAGGTTACCACCCTTTTCTAGCCAGGGTGGGATTTTAGGACGTTATTTAATGAATTTCGTCACTAAATAATTTCCCTTGCCCAGGCAAGAATCGAACTCGCCACTCTAGGTTTACCATGTGAGATAAAGGTCAACGCTTTAACTCGCATGGCTAACCTGAGCCCCTCCATTTATTTAAATTACAATATAGAATTTCACGTTTATTTAAATTACATTACAGAATTTCAAATGATATTTAAATTACATTATAGAATATTCCATTTATTTAAATTACAATATAGAATTTCACGTTTATTCAAATTACATTACAGAATTTCAAATTTTATTCAAATTACATTACAGAATTTCAAATTATATTACAGAATTTCAAATTTTATTCAAATTACATTACAGAATTTCAAATTTTATTCAAATTACATTACAGAATTTCAAATTTATTTATATTAAATTAAACATTAATGTTTAACTTATTTAATTTTCTGATTGTAACTATTGCAAAAGAATTACATGAAGGTTGAAACAAAAAAATAACATGGTTAGTATTTGAGTTGGAGAAAACATCATAGACCAATAGTTGAATTCATTTAAAATTACAGCGAAATCAGTTCTATAATATTTTTCATTCAGTTATATACACAACAGAGATATTTCGAATTTTCTACCCTCTCTAAAACTTCTTCATGGCCGATTTCTTTTGCCCTTCCACAATGTTCTCTAAGCTCTGTAATATAATAAAGGAAGTTTTTAGTTAAGCATTTTAGTACAAACCAGAGAAAAATATACCAACTGATGATTGTGTATTTAAATTTAATATCAGATTAGAATAGGCAGTGAAAAATGACTGAAGGAATAGTTGTTTTGTTCATTTTAAACATTTTTTTACTGCAAAAAGAGTTCATGAAGTTTCACTCAATGAATAAAGTTCTGAATATAAAGTCGGGAGAGGGGGCTGGGGAACGATTTAAAATATGCATTAAAGTGAGCTATAAAAGTAGGAGCTTTTTAATGTAATCAGTTGTGGAATGCATTTCATTTATCTCCGTATTGTACTTTCTATATTTATCAAGAGGCAGATATATAAAACGGAAATTAAGCTGAGCTCATTTGATGAATTCCTATCTTGAGAGATAATGTCTTCTGAGGGTAGAGACTAACTAGTTGTGGAAGTTTATAGCACTGGTTATGAATCCCTTATCAGTTGATAGAAGAAGAAGTCTGTCAAGCAGGAGGTGCGTAAACTAAGCAGATTTCCCACGTGAAGTTTTACAATAGATACATTTTATGAGAGCCGAACAGTTAAGGAAACGGCCGAACTAGCTTTTGGCGGGAAACGTACTCCCCCCTTATCGGGCCACATTTAATAAAAATGCAAATATCTCGGTTAATATTCATGATAGAGAATAAATGTATAGAACAATCAACTGAAGGATCAAAAAGGTCAAGTACCTCCAGTCTTAATACTTCTTTATTACAGGCAAAGTACTTTCGGGGCGAACCGTCCCATCATCAGTGCTCTAGAGTTGGTCCCTATTGAGCCGACATCTCGGGCGACTGAGTCTCGCCGGAGATGTCGGCTCAATAGGGACCAGCTCGAGAGCACTGATGATGGGACGGTTCGCCCCGAAAGTACTTTGCCTGTAATAAAGAAGTATTAGGAGGTGTTTGACCTTTTTGATCCTTCAGTTGACGATGGACCTGCACCAGCCAGCACAAATCCAGAGGTATATAACAATATTTATAGCAAATTTAATTTGCAATAAGATTAATTCTGTACAATATTTCGATCCGACGTATGGTAACGGAGATATATCCTCCTCTCTAACCCCCCCCCCTCCTACTGGTCCGATTTCAGCCGTTAACGAACTTGATCTTTCTTTTTAAAATAAAACGACTAAATATCGAGTTTAGTAACGATCATACCAAAATTGCGACCGCTAGAGCGGTAACAGACAAATATATATATATATAAAATAAATAAAATATATATATATATATATATATAAAATTGTAACCTCTGTCTGTACATTGATTTTTTTCGCGAAATTTCACGATAACTTTTTGTTTCACATGTCATAGACACCATAACTGCATTTTGTTTCTTTGGTGTCTGTTTGTTTGTTTATTTGTTTGTTTGTTTGTTACCTTTTCACGCAAAAACGGCTGAACCGAATTTTATGAAACTTGGTATGTATATTACTACTAACCCAACTTAGACTTTAGGCTATATTAATATCCTCTGAGACGAACAGGAGTGGGGGTTATAAGGGAAGCTTGAAATTAAAAATAGCGATATTTCGTTTCTTATTGGTTTTTCGGCAAATATGAACATAACAAATGTTGTTTATTTTGTTATTTAAAGTAACTTTTGTTATATACATTTTTTTTGTATACCGAATTATAAACGAGATATACGCTAAAACCTCTAGCGGAAGTGAACAATTTTATTTGGGACAAAATACCCAACCGAAATAAATAAAACTCGGTATATGTATTAGCACTAACGCTCTCATTATAACAAGCCATACCAACATTTTTAGGGACGGGCAGGAGTGGGGGTTGTAAGGGAGGCCTGAATTTAAAAATAGCTTTATTTCGTTTTCTATTCTTTTTTCGGCAAATATGAACATGATAAAAGTTGTTTATTTTGTTATTTAGGGTAACTTTTGTGATATTCATTTTTGTCTTTTAACAAAGTATAAACGAGATACACACTATAAACTAAAGCGGGAGTCAACTATTTCATTGGGCGCTAACGATTAAACCGAACTTAAAAAAACTCGCTATGTCAATTAGCATTAATTCTTCCATGATTATAAACTATATTAAAATTTTTAGATTAGAACGGGAGTGGGGGTTATAAGGGAGGCCTGAAATAAAAATTCGCGATATTTCATTGTCTATTTGTTTTTCGACAAAGGTGCACATAACAAAATTTGTTTACTTTGTTATTTAGAGTAACTTTTGTTTTATACATTCTTTTGGAAACAATTTATGAAGCAAATAATTTGGGTAGAAATATTGATATGCTCAACAATTCTTTCCATCATGAACACCCAGGTACCTCACCTGGAAAAATTAATTGAAATCTATGTTAATATTTTGTCCTTAATAATTCAAATCTATGCACAGGAGACGGGAAATATGATAATATGGAGGACAGTTAAGTCTTACATAAAAAATTAATTTTATTATTAACAAATGCCAACAACGGGTATTAACCCTAAACACTGGGACGGGTAAATGTCAAAATATTGTGCAAAGCAAAGCCTTGCCAAAAAAATACCATCACCATTCAGACTCAAATCAATTCCCGGGCGAAGCCGGGTTTCTGAGCTAGTATATATATATATATATATATATATATATATATATATATATATATATACATACAGTTTTGAACGGACCTCATTTACGTCATCTACTAGGTAGGATCTATGGACATTTGAAGAAAAATTTCGAAAATTCCGTCATGAGTACGACCTCAATAGCTGATTTCCTGACCTGATGTAAGGGAAATATGTTAAAACACAATTATTAAATAACTAAATGTGGCTGCTCATAGATGGTGAGTTGCTATGTAACAACAAAGCTAAACCATTAATCAAATGACAAAAAAAAAGTAAATATTAATGAAAGATTATTATTATTTATATTGTTAGCAGTATCTAGATTTATCTATTACTAAACGTCACGTGGGAAATCTGCTTAGTTTACGCAGCCCCTGCGTGACGGACTTTTAAAGTTTTCAGCCTTCAGTAAACCTCCACTTCTACTCATATCATATTAAAAATAATCTGTTATATTATAAAGCTCATTATTTGCAGCATAAATACCAACTATTGTTCTCATTGGACTTTTATTAGCAGATTTCCCTTGAGGAAAATCAGCTATTGAGGTTGTACTCATGACGCGATTTTCGAAATTTTTCTTCAAATGTCCATCGACCCAGGAGATGACGAAAATGAGGTCCGTTCAAAACTGTATATATATATATATATATATATATATATATATATATATATATATATATATATATATATATATATATATATATATATATTTGTCTGTTACCGCTCTAGTGGTCGCAATTTTTGTTTAATCGTTATCAAACTCGATATTTAGCCGTTTTATGTAAAAAGAAAGATCAAGTTCGTTAACCGCTGAAATCGGGCCAGGGGGAGGGGGGTTTAGAGGGGAGGATTTTTGAATTTTCGAAATATCTCCTTTACCATAGGTCGGATCGACAAATTGTATATAACCAATCTTATTGCAAATTAAATTTACTATAAATATTGTTATATACGTTTATTCTCTATTTTGAATATTAACCGAGATATTTGCATTTTTCAGCAAACCGCCACTTCTACTCATGTTACGTAAACAATACTCTGCTACATAATAAATCACATTATTGGAAGTTTAAATACCAAAAATTGTGTTCAAGAGACCTTTATTATACGAGATACATGCAAATATGCCCTGCTGACTCCCCCCCCCCATCTTAAAGTTTTGGACTACTAAAATTTGATTGATGAAGATAACAATTATTCAGACTCATTATTAATTACAGTACTAGATATAGTAAATAGTTCTCAATCAAATAATATGTTATATTTTGATATATTTCAGTAATTGTTTTTCTTTCCGGTGTGAGGCAGAGGTTAGGTTAGAAATGTAAACAAACGGGGGCCGACCCGTTTGTTTACATTTCTAACCTAATGCTTCCTGTCGGCAGGTTATTGAAATTGGATGAAACATTTCTTATTTCCGTATTTATTTATTCACGATGTTGTTGTGTTACCAGTATGTATATTTATCTATTACTAAACATCACGTGGGAAATCTGCTTAGTTTACGCAGCCCCTGCGTGAGCGACTTTTATTTTTTGAGACAAATGCAAATGCGTTGCACACGTGGGAAATCCGCTTAGTTTACGCAGCCCCTGCGTGAGGGACTTATAAAAGTAATATAGTAGAAAAGAGGGCAGTGGAATATAAGGTTTAGAATAATTAGATATATATTGATAAGGTAATTAGGAGTGATATGATTTGTAGGTGGTGATTCATGTCTGGATCAGAACATGCAATTATTCTACGCTGGGGGGGGGGGATGGGCTGTCTGCGTTCATGAGTGATTTATTCACCCCCTCCCCTCCCCGCTTCATCTAAATTACAATCTCTCCGACAGAGCGCGCTCGCTCTCTCTCTCGCTGAAAAATTTATTCTTACCATTTCATCTTCCGTTGAGTCTGTTCGATTTGCTGTGCCGCCCCCCTACCTCGCTGTCGGGGCCTCTATCCTCTTTGTTTATGTATCGATTCACCCTCATTGGTTCGCTCGCCGATGATTCATTGTGTTTTTTTGGGGCAGATATTTGTTCGGATCAGAATACAGTTAGTTACCTCCTGTTTTCTCTCTTCGCAAACCCGTGCCGCTTTTCCTACTGTATAGTTTCACCACCCGTATTTATATTTTAGCAGATTTCCCTTTAGGAAAATCGGCTATTGAGCTTGTACAAATGACTCGATTTTCGAAAAACTTCCTCAAACATCCATCGATCCTACCCAGGAGATGACAAAATGTCCGTCACGCAGGTGCTGCGTTAGCTAAGCAGATTTCCCACGTGAAGTTTTACAATAGAGAAATTTCACGAGAGTCGAGCAGTTAAGGAAACGGCCGAACTAGCTTTTGACGGGAAAGTCACCCGTCCGTTAGCCGCCCAGATTTAATAAAATGCAAATATCTCGGTTAATATTCAAGATAGAGAATAAATGTATATAACAATATTTATAGTAAATTTAATTTGCAATAAGATTGGTTCTGTGCAATTTTGGAATCCAACCCATAATAACGGAGATATTTCGAATGTTCGAAATTCCTTCCCTTTAAACCCCCCTCCACCGGGGCCGATTTCAGCCGTTACCGAACTTGATATTTCTTTTTATATGAAGCGATTGTATATCAAGTTTGGTAACGAGAAAACAAATAGCAACCGCTAGAGCGGTAACAGGCACACATACACTATATATATATATATATATATATATATATATATATATATATATATATATATATATATATATATAATTTTGAACGGACCTCATTTTCGTCATCTCCTGGGTAGGATCGATGGACATTTGAAGAAATTATTCGAAAATCGCGTCATGAGTACGACCTCAATAGCTGATTTCCCTTAAGGGAAATCTGCTAAAAGATCATAACTCAATTCTTTGGACACCAATGGACTAGAGCATCATCTATCTCGGAGTACATTTTGACACACGACTTACATGGCACCATCATATCCACAATAAATTGCAACAAGCACACACAACAACTTACACAACTATTCCCTTTAATGAACAAAAAAAGTCCGTCACGCAGGGGCTGCGTAAACTAAGCAGATTTCCCACGTGAAGTTTTACAATAGAGAAATCTGCCTAATAACAACTGTAGTAGTAAGAAACCTCTAAACCTAAAACATTATTTTGGGCGTAATAACCCAGTAGTTTCTATCCCCAAAAAACAGTTAACCTAACCTCCAAACCTATTCACGAGGGACGAATAGTTCTGGAAACGGCCACCAGAGCTCTCAGCGGAAAGTCCGAACATAGCCTACTGGTGAATACAAATGCAAATATCTCAGTTAATATTCAAGATAGAGAAAACATGTATAGAACAATATTTATAGTAAATTTAATTTGCAATAAGATTGATTCTGTACAATTTTTCGGTCCGACGTATAGTAAAGGAGATATATCGAATTTTCGAAAATCCTCCCCTCTAAACCTCCCCTCCCACTGGTCCAATTTCAGCCGTTAACGAACTTGATCTTTCTTTTTACATAAAACGACTAAATATCGAGTTTGGTAACGATCAATCAAAAATTGAGACCGCTAGAGCGGTAACAGACAAATATATATATATATATATATATATATATATATATATATATATATATATATATATATATATATATATATATACACACAGTTTTGAACGGACCTCATTTTCGTCATCTCCTGGGTAGGATCGATGGACATTTGAAGAAAAATTTCGAAAATTCCGTCATGAGTACAACCTCAATAGCTGATTTCCCTTAAGGGAAATCTGCTAATACACCACTGAAACTGACTTGTGCAACACTACTTTACAGAACACTCACACTCCCTATATTAACATACGCACATACAGCCAGACTGGGCATCAGCAACACACACAAAAAGAAACTCCAGTCCTTCCAGAGCAAAATACTTGGGATAGCGGCAAATGCTCCTTGGTTTGTTAGGAACAGCCAAATCCACAGGGAATTGGAGGTTGCTCCTATTTCAGTTCAAATCCAACAACTTGTACGGAAATATCATGCCTTCCTTCCTATGTCAAGTGGAGCCACCTATTATAACTTGGGTACAACGATTGAAGGACGACTACGTCCGAGGCTGTACCAAAATATCTTAATTTAAAAAAAAAAAGAAAATGTAACAATTTGTGTACAATACATTAGTTGTATTGGGCCGAAATAAAATTGTCTTTCTTTCTTTCTTTCTGGAAGTTCAGTATCCTAATAGACGCTTTTAGTATCTTAGTAATTTTTTTCTTCCTTCTTTATACTAAGATCTTGTGACATAATGTGCATCGATTTGGGAATAACTTCTCTAGATCCATACGGTAATCCTTTAACTTCCTAATTTTCTATATTGTATTTTTCCTAAAAAATGGACAGCAATGAGTGTAGACTATATACATGTATGTATTAGAAAGTGGGAGAGAAAGATAGTTTTGAACAGCCCTCATTTTCTGCATCTCCTAAGTAGGATGTATGTATATTTGATTTTTTTTTCCGAAATTCGTGACACGCGCACAACCTCAATAGCTGATTTCCTTTATGAGAAATCTACTTAAAAAAATATGACACGAGCCAGCATGACATCCACGCGTTGCGGGTTTAGCATTTTGAATACATTATACCAATAAATGCCATGTTCATGGCTTGTATAATTATTTTAGCAGATTTCCCTTAAGGGGACTCAGCTATTGAGGTCGTACTCATTACGCGAAAATTTCTCGATTTTCGAAAATTTTCTTTAAATCTCCATCGATCCTACCCAGGAGATGACGAAAATGAGGTCCGTTCAAAATTTTATATATTTATATATATATATATATATATATATATATATATATATATATATATATTTGTCTGTTAACGCTCTAGCGGTCGCAATTTTTGTTTGATGTTTACGAAACTCGGAATTTTATCGTTTTATGTAAAAAGGAAGATCAAGTTCGTTAATGGCTGAAATCGGACTAGTAGGGGGGGGGTTTAGAGGGGGGATTTTCGGAAAATTCGAAATATCTCCGTTATTATGCGTCGGATCGCAAAATTGTATAGAATCAATCTTATTGCAAATTAAATTTGCTATAAATATTGTTCTATACATTTATTCTCTATCTTGAATATTAACCGAGATATTTGCATTTGTATTCAGCATTGGTCGGCAGGAGTGAGCTGTTTGGTACTTTCCGAAGAGAGCTCTGGCGGCCGTATTCGTAACTATTCGTCCCTCGTGTATAAGTTTAGTGATCCCTTACTACTTACTACACTTGTTATTGGGCAGATTACTCTATTGTAAAACTTCACGTGGGAAATCTGCTTAGTTTACGCAGCCCCTGCGTGACGGACTTTTGTTTGATCGTTACCAAACTCGATATTTAATCGTTTTATGTAAAAATAAAGATCAAGTTCCTTAATGGCTGAAATCGGACCAGTGGGAGGGGGGACTTTTGAAAAGTCGAAATATCTCCGTTACCATACGTCGGATCAAAAAATTGTATAGAACCAATCTTACTGTAAATTAAATTTACTATAAATATTGTTATATACATTTCTTCTTTATCTTGAATATTAACCGAGATATTTGCATTTTTATTAAATTTGGGCCGTAACGGACGACTGAGTTTCCCGCCAAAAGCTAGTTCGGCTCTCGTATGGAGATTTCTCTATTGTATAACTTCACGTGGGAAATCTGCTTAGTTTACGCAGCCCCTGCGTGACGGACTTTTTTTTTATTTTCCGTTAATTGACAACTACTAATCATTTCCTATAATTTTGCCAAATAGATAAAAATGAGTTGTTTTCTCTCAGAAATTTTCATTCAACAGAAAAACAGACTTGGCTATTACTTTATTTCGATTTCTCTAGTGCCAATGCAAGCACGAATTATATGATTTAAACCTGCAACTAGTTTTACATCACTCAGATACTTCGTAAAATAAGCAGATTTTGCCACGCAGATATTATATTTCTAAGTAAAAATCCGATAAGTCTGACTGACGGCAGAAACGAAGAAAGTACGTATAACTAAAAAGAGGAAAGTAGGAATGCATTGAAGAAGAACAAACGTTGCTGAACCAGCAGTTGCTCAACAAGACTGATTCTATAACATGTTTCGATAAGGCTCATGGTATCAGGAAATGCTTATAAGTCCTCCGTTATTATTGTGAGGTTAGTAGTGTGTCATGGCTATGACGTGGTAACGTGCTTAGTTTACGCAGCCCCTGCGTGACTGACGTTTTTGTAATTGTGGCCAAATCTGTGACAAGTATAACATTTTATAATTGAATGGAGCTAATTGAAATAAGGGTGGCGAGAAGGAGGGTAGAGAGATGGGTTGGGCCTGGGTGGTATTACCCATGGGGGTTGGGTGGATCTCTCTTATTTACGCAGGGGGGAGGGGCATGAAAAATGTAGGGTCTCTCTCTCTCTCTCTCTCTCTCTCTCTCTCTCTCTCTCTCTCTCTCTCTCTCTCTCTCTCTCTCTCTCTCTCTCTCTCTCTCTCTCTCTCTCTCTCTCTCTCTCTCTCTCTCTCTCTCTCTCTCTCTCTCTCTCTCTCTCTCTCTCTCTCTCTCTCTCTCTCTCTCTCTCTCTCTCTCTCTCTCTCTCTCTCTCTCTCTTCTCTCTCTCTCCACACACACACACACACACACACACACATCAATCTCCTACCCAGCAGATGACGAAAATGAGGTCCCTTCAAAATTATATGTGAGTGTGTGTGTATGTTTTTTTGCTCTCTACAGTTCTGGCGATCGCAATTTTGGTCTTATCGTTGCCAAACTCGATATGTATGAGTTTTATGTAAAAAGAAAGATCGAGTTCGTTAATGGCTGAAATCTGATCGGGTGAAGGGGGGAGGGGGTTATTTCCGTTATTATAGGTCGAATCGAATAATTGTTTTGAACTAATCTTGTTGCAAATGTAATGTTCTATAAGTATTACTCTAGACATATTTTATGTATCGTGAATGACCAACATATATGTTGATTTAGTTTTGGCTTTCAGCAAACCCCCACTCCTACTCATGTCATATTAACAATAAGCTTTTATTTCATGAACCACTTCTTTTAAGGTTAAATATCAAATACGGTTTTTAATGAGCCTTTACTTTGTGAGATACTTGCAAATATGTTGTGGTGGCGTATCAATAAACAGTTTTTGTTCTTTACTTGAAAGTATTTATTTTATCTTCACCATACTCCATATTTAACCGTTTCTATCAGTACTATAAATTATATATATATATATATATATATATATTCTTTTTTGAAAATACAAAATATCTCGTTATATTGAGTTGGAGAGTAAAATATTTAAGACCAATCTTGTTAAAGTATTTAAAGTATTGATGCTTTTCAATTGTTGTTCTCTGCACTTTTTTGTAACTCAAACATTAAGCGAGTTATTCGCTCTTTCTTGTTTTCAACTTCAGTAACCCCCCCCCCCTGTCGTTTTTTCATCTTTTTTTTTTTACATTGAAATATAGAATATATAATGAGAGGAGATGACAAATATATGGGAAATCTGGTTAGGTTTTGCAGCTCCTGCATGACGGACTTTTTTTGGATATAGTGAGATAATATCACCTATGTGTATTAACCAGCGCGTGGTAAATACGCTTAGTTTATGGAGCTCTGAGTAATGGAATTTTACTTTAAGCAACTATAACGCTAAACATATCATTTCCCGCTTAAATATGAGGTCTTGTGTATATAGTTTTCATTGTTAAGGTAAAATGGAGAATATGTGTTCCAATCCAGCATGTGAAATATTGCTTTTATAAGGCCAACTATTTCAGAGATTAAATACTTTCCATAAAGAATATTAAAGTATGAATTTGATATCTATAGTGAATAATGAAATAAAATTTTTCATGACGTATAATATTAAAAAATAATTAATTTTAATTTTTAACATATTGGGTTTCTATTTGATTGTGGGTTAGTAGCATGAATTACTTTCCTTGATGTGTTTTAATGTTGTTTCTATATGTCACTAACATGTGTGTTGTGTGTCCAGGAGAGTGACGGTGAGAAAAGTGACCAGGAGCTGGTTGTAGATGTTGCCAATGAGGTAGGCAAAGTAAGAATATTCAATATAATTACAGTGTTGTCATATTCGTTGTGTGCACTCTCCCTTCATCTCTCGACTAATTGCACGCATTCAAAAAATAAGTTTTCGCACGCTCAGTTTTATAATGCACATGTCCTGTGGGGGCAACTTCTAAGAGTAGTTATATGAAATTCAGTGGTAATATGTGACAATAATACTCGAACGGGATTTACAAACAGAGACTTAATATTTAATCATCAGTATTAGAAAATATAGTTATATGTAGTGGAAAAAGGTCAGTCATGCAGGCACTGCATAATCAGTGGCTTTTCCAAGAATTTAAGGAATTTTTTTTTAGTTCCAAATAGTATCCCTTTCTGAGATCTAAGACTATAATACATGGGTGTCTTGAGATTATGGCATGTGTAAAGGCAACTAACGGGAATTTAAATAAAACCTGGTTTACTTGGATTTTCATGGGATCAAACAAGGGAATTAGAGGGTCACAAGGGCTTCCCATTGCCTTATGCATCGGACCATCCAGTAATAAAAACCCATTTATTTATTTTCCTGTAGGAAAATTCCAACCCCACCAATGGGAGTGGAGAAAATTTCCATCAAGGACATTGTTGTTAGAAAGCCATTTCTCCGTGGCATAATGCCTGCATAACAATTGCAATCTACCCTCCCATTTACGTTTTGTAAGTGAGAATTTAGACTGGGGGGAGGGGATTCTTATGTATAAGTTGGTGATAATTATTAATTATAACATTCCTGTATTTTTAGTTTCGTAAATTCCTAGGAGAGCCAAACATTTGCTCTAAAAACAGGGAGTTTTTTTTTTTTTGTCGGTGCCTTAAAGTAAAAAGGATATCTGAGTAAGAATATGATACAAATGCATGAATAATGAACTTATTTATTGGCTTTAAAAATTCTGATTTCGGTTTGGGAAATTCCTAATTTGAACTTGAAATGCTATATTAATTATTTTACAAGATTCTTACATTTCTTTGTACTTTTTTTTAAAAAAAAAAAAAAAAAAAAAAAAAAAAAAAAAAAAAAAAAAAAAAAAAGAAGAAATTAAACACTTTCATGTTTGTATTAAGTAGCACCAAACTCTGTATGAAATAATTACTATCGTGGCACCAGACTCTGTATGAAATAATTACTATCTTGCCTGTAAGGTCAATATCATTCATGACAAGAATCTCACCTTTTGAAACATTTTTGAAAAATGATATACCACTGAATTTCTTAGAAATAATTTCATAATATGCATCCTTAACAGAGGATTTGTGTTTTTGGCCCACAGAAATTGTTGTTTGCATGCTAGAGCCAGTATAAGTAGTAACCTCAGTGACTGCCTGTAAGGCATTACTAGTGTTAATGTTCCTTCCTACTTATTTTAATGCCTGTTAAATGTCTATTTTATAAGATCAGATTTTATTTTAGTTATAGTACTTAATGTGGTTATAGTACGTCGCAAATTTGTTACAACAATGTCATACCTCAAAAATCGATGTGAGTTTAGTTAACACCATTGGCCTATTGTTAATAAAGTATACTGAATGAAGCATGATCAAATGGCCAAATCGTGTCTCTTTTTTATTTTTTATGTTATAGTTTTAGAGCAATATTGAAACTTCAAATGCGTCTCCTGAATGCTCATTGAGTTAGGACATTGTTAAAACAAATGAGTGATGTATAAGGTACAAAACATTAAGATATATTTCTTCAAATTTCCATCGATTCTACACAACGAAAATGAGGTCCTTTCAAAATTTCATATATCTTTATATATATATATATATATATATATATATATATATATATATATATCTGTTAACGCTCTAGCAGTCAAATTTTTGTCTGATTGTTACCAACTCGATATTTAAACATTTTATGTAAAAATGAAGATCAAGTTCGTTAACGGCTGAAATCGGACCAGTGGGAGGAGGTTTTAAAGGGGTAGAATTTCGAAATGTCTCTGTTGTTATCTGTCAGATCGAAAAATTGTATAGAATCAAACTTATTGCAAATGTAATGTTCTGTAAATGTTGTTATGTAAGTTTTTTCATTATCTTGATTATTAACCGAGATATTTCCATATTTAAGTTTTCGGCCACCAATAAACCCCCCATTCCTACTCATTTCATATTAACTATAAGCTGTTATGTCATGTACTACTTCATTCCTAGGTTAAATACCAAATATGGGGTTTATTAAACTATTACTTTATAAGACATATGCAAATACGTCATGTGATGATGTCATCAATTAAGATTTTTCATTCTTCACTCAAATATGTTTATTTGATCTATACCGTTTTAGATATTTAGCCATTACAGTCAACATTTGTTATTGGCTGAAATCGGACCTGGAATAGTGGTGGCTTAGAGGAGGAGATTAGAAAATTCAAAGTATATTTATTATTATGAGTTGTATCATAAAATGTTATAGACCAATCTTGTTAAGCTTTTGATTTTCTACAATTGTTGCTCTATGCATTTTTGGTATCTCAAGTATTAAGCGAGTTATTCGTAATTTCTTGTTTTACGACTTCAGTAACCCCCACCCCTTCTACTCATTGGTTTTTACATATAAATAGAGAATACATGGTGATATGAGATCACAAGTGTTATACCAGCTTTAAACTAACTAATAACCCATTATGCCCATGTGATTTTACTACTGAACAGAAACACCCATCTCTTACATGACTGTATACTGCTTTCAAATGAAAGGTACTTTTTAAAAGAAACAGTAATGAAAATAACAAACCAATGGCCTGTTGAGGATAGAATTTTATTCTATTAAGTGCAATAAAGCACTGAGGAAATTTGCAGAAGTATTATACCAGAAAATAAGTTATTGAAATAGCTATTATGGGTAAAATAATAATATACTATTTAATAAAAAAAAAATCCATTTTACTTTTCATCATTTAATGTTTTGTTCAATAATGTTCTAATTTATATATTGGATTTAAGAATAATTATTTATATTTATATCTTTTTTAAAAAATGCATATATTGTTTAAAATTTGTTATTAATCTAGAAATACATGTAATGTACTATATTATATGGGACATCTAGGAAATAAACTCCCTCTCTCAAGGGTTACTTCATCCAGGAAATAAATAAAAAAAAAAAAGTTTATACCAGCACTTGGCGAAATCTGCTAAGTTCAGGCAACCCCTTCATGACAGCTTTCTACTTTTTGGAAGAATAGGTTACTTACTCTCAAGCTAAGAAAGTGACAAATTTCCTGCATTTATTACTCCTACAAATGCAGTAATTATGATTTTAAAATGTGTTGTTGGCCATTTAATGTTTATATTTAAAATTTATTGTGACATTTTTCTGTTTTTTGCTGACAGGAAGGGAGTTCACCCCAGCAGAACGGCGAGCACCTGGGCGGTGAAATCAGGGAGAACGGCTCTGAGAAAGGAACGGGTATCAAAATCGAAAGGCCTAGCAGTCGCTCTGGCTCATGCTCTTCGAATCGAAGCACCCCTTCCCTCAAGAGCAAGGACGTAAGTAGTTTCTCTAACAACAATTCTAGCCTTCAGCTTACACTCACACTCCAGCGGTGCTGGGCACTCACAAAGGGAATATGCATGTTTTTCCTCAAATTCTCCTAGTAGGGAAATTTTCTATTGATGTCCTACTCATCAAGTAATTTTTAGAAAAAAAATTAATCTAATGTACATTGACTATACATTGCATATAAAAAATATTACATTCATTCATATATATAGGATGAAAAAAAAACAACCCATTAAAAGAAAATATGTACTATTAATCTTTATTAGAAGTACTCTTTTTTATGTCTGGACTATAAGCATTATATCCATAATGACACATAGTAAGCTTAGCAAAGTGTATCAGTTAACAGACCAATGTAAAAAATAACTGGGTCTTTAATACTCACTCCCCAGCTTTTATCTTTTTAAATGGTTTATTTATGAGAATTAAACAAATGCACATTACTGAAAATAACACTACATTGCTAAAAGTATAAGCATGAAATGACATGTAAGCATAAACCCGTGTGAGATCGGGAAATTTGGGCCAGAACTGATTGTAGCTTTATCTGTCCACTCTCACCATAATGCTGATATTTCATTAAAAATAATTTTATTTGGAAGTGATATATCCATTCGAATGCATTGGATAGAAAAATTTCATAGAGCATAATTTGTAGATCTTTTCATGATAAAAAGAAAAAGTTCTTTTCACATTTTTACATCTCTAATAGGTACAGAGAAATTTACAATATTTTATTTTCACACTGTAAACCTCAACACACCCTTAGCCAAACTTTATTGAAAGTGTAGGTTCACAACTAGAAGTTACAAAAATCCCAAATATGGAATCTCAACATTTCAAGGCTAGCTTTAGGATAGAGTTATGTAAAATATGTACATATGCACAGACGACACGCAGGAACTAGTCAAGGTGGGCTCAGGGAAAGTCAAAATGTATAATTCCATTAAAATTTGAAAGCCAAACATTTTGGCAATTACAGTACTCTCTTTACTTTGTACATGGAGGTAAAAACAAAGAAATGAAATTGCATGTAAGCATATACTAATGTGAGGGGTGCAGAAGTGATAATAACTTTATCTGAGCACTCTCACCATTATATGGCTTATATACAATCCTGTGTATAAACTGGGAGTTGTATAATTTCTCCTCACTACAAATCTTCCCAGTATTATAATTCAAGAGTTTTACGCATACACTCAAAACATTAAAGTATTTGTTCTCATAAGGAGAAACTGATAGGTTAAATGCCAACTATGATATAAGGTTATTAGTTGTGAGAGGGAAGAGAGAGAGAGAGACTTACTCCACAGAGAAAGTCCCTCCGAGCCTCTGTTATTTTGAGTCAAATCAAAACAAGTTATATATCTAATTGTATTGCATCTAATTGCATTTAATTCTCTATAACTGTTGCTTCGAACTCTATTATTGTATAATTGTACCTCAAATGTTGTTATGTTTCTACCCTTCAGAAAACTCATTTTACTCAACATACGTTAACAATAATCTGATATATCATAAAACGTTTTAATTCAAGCTTAAATACATGAATATTATTTTCAACCGACCTTTACTATGTGAGATATATGCAAATAGGTTGTGTGACGATGTCATCTTTTAACTATAGCTTCATCTTTATAGCTGTTTTATTCAACACTAAAGTTCATATTAGTTGATGGCTGAAATTTGACCAGGATCAGGAGGGTTTATAGAGAGGGGGAATTTAAAATATTTCAGTTATTATGAGTTGGATAGAAAAACGTTCAATCTTGTAAGCAATTACTTTTCTACAATTGTTGCTCAATACAGTTTGTTCTTATCTCAAATATTAAGCGAGTTATTTGTATCTTTATGTTTTGAGCCTTGAGTGACCCTTCCTGCTTATAATCATTTGATTTATACTTTAAGTAACTGGGTCCCTAAAACTCACATTTAAATTATTTATGAAAATCCACTTTTTGGAACTAAGGCTAATTCGGAAGGATTATCTGCAGGTTACCAACCTTTTCTAGGCAGAGTGGGACTCAGGATTTTATTTAATGAATTCCGTCACTAAGTAAATTCCTTTGCCCAGGCGAGCATTGAACTTGCCACTCTAGGTTTACCATGTGGGATCAAAGGCAATGCTTTAACTCACATGGCTAACCTGAGCCCCAAATCTCATTTGCATGGTACATTTCAATATCTGTTTACATTAGCTACTTGTACCGTAGGAATATAGAATAGATGGTAAGATGAGGTGACCAGTGAGAGTCATAGGAAATCTGCTTAGTTTATGAAGCCCTGCTTGATGGGCTTGTAATAATTATTGCTCTGATAAATGATATATAAAGCATTTTATTATTATTAACGTTAGATTATATAAAGAATTATTCGTAGGGACTTGAAATGACATGCATATTCCCTATTGTAACACTGCTTTACCTGTGGTCTAACGTTGCCCTTACTTATCCTTTTTCCTCTCTGTAGATTCATGACACTATTTCATTATTTATGAAGAAATAGAGCAAAGAGTGATCAGTAGAATAGAACCCTGTCTATCATAGGTAATTTTGTTAATCAAGGTTTACTAATCGCCTGAGTCAATTTTGTCTCAATACAAAAGAGATTGAATTTGATTAACAGGTGCCTCAGTTTTTATATACTCGACATATTTGTTTATTCCATGATGCTATGGGTGTACCATAAGAGCTAAATCAGTTATATAAATTTAATGATGCGTCACATTATTTTAAAACAGACAGGCTGTCAAAGGAGGAAGGTAAAGTCGATTGAACTTTCATAAATTGTCCTTTATTTTCCTTTTTTTAGTTTTGATGTACGAACTAAATAATGAATGAGGCACTAGTTGTGTAGGTTTCACTAGGATAACCGATTCCATTTCAGATGGAGAAACCGGGAACGCCAGTATCTAAATCGAGCACGCCTACGCTGCCCGGGGTTAGTGGTGGGAAGCCGGCTCTCCTTCCTCCACACGGATACCCCATGCCAAGGGCTGACCCTTTCTCGCCATATGCTCGATCAACGCTGGTCAGTCACTTTTTATTTTATCATTTTTCCTATCCAATTTCATTTTCAGTTTTTACACATTACAGTAGACTCAGTTTATTTGCTTTGGAATTATTTCAATAGAGTTATCTTTTTATTTCCACTATGATTAAATAATAATTGCAGTTGCCAATATATTAATACCAAACTTTATTCCAATTTGATGGCATGTTTAACTATGAGAAAGTGAATGAGTGTGTGTATGTCGGATTGTGTATGTGTGCATGAGTGTTGCATACGTGTGTGTGTGTGTGTTTTAAAAAAGTATAGATTCGTTTAATTTATTCAAGAATGAAAGTCCTTTAGGTTAAATCGTAAGGTGATCTCAACTTGTTAGGAAATGGTGAACAATACAACTTATTATTACTATCAAGGCGTTTGGGTATTTGTCATGTCTTAAGATTTTTGGCTGATATTTTGCTTGCAAGACATACTTCCAGCTTCCTCAGGACTTTCTCTGAGATTAAGTCCATTCTTCTCCATTCGGCGATGATGGAATGAAATGTGTTCATTTCTATTAATTGTTAGCATATCATAATAGGATACATCAAATACTTTTGTTTTCTATAAAGGATTTTCTAATATTATGTCAATTAATTTCTTTGCATACACATTTATGCTTGTATAATGCATTCATTTTAAAATTTGGTCTAATTCTATGAATACATTTTATAAAATCCATCAATTTAAATAATTAAATACAATAAATTAAGTTCATTAACAATCTTAATTAACCACTCTAAATATTTGGTGCACATTTTTTTAAATGTATTGTCATGCAAATTTATTAAAGAATGGCTTGCTTTATAAATGATGAGAAACTTATTCCAACTTAAAGGTACGATGTACCTGATCACAAGTTATTTTAGACCGTTTTTTATGGAAAATATTTTGTAATTTTATTTAATAATTGAACATTTTTGGTAGTATTCATCTTGTGCATAAAAACATCCCTCAGGCATGAAGTTCTTTAATTTATTTTTAATCAAAGAATATTTTTTTAATAAATTTAATACATGTGGTCAGAGCTTGATGAAAAGTGCTTCAAGATCAGCTGTATGCTCATAGAACACATTTGGCAACCACCGTTAGATCATATTTCATGAAATCAAGTTGCTGGGGAACATCAAACGATACCAGGAAAGAATTGTACAAGAAACCTAAGAAATAGTAAAGTGCCCAAATAACAGCTACAGAGAGGATGGTCATAGATTAAAGAAACTTTAGAAATCCATCATTCCAAGAAGATAGATGATCATGACCAAGGAAGACGAAATCTCTTAACTAATAAATTCCAGATAAAGTATTTGAAGCTGTCTGGAAAGAAATGATATACCGGATAATGGGCAAGACAGATATTTGTGTGTGTGAGTGCATGAGTGTGTGTGTGTGTGTGTGTGTGTGTGTGTGTGTGAGAGAGAGAGAGTGCGTGTGTGTGCGCACGCGCTGTATTTCTGGGTGGAGAACTAGACCCTTCACAAATCTGCAGACCTGGGTTGTGCAAACGCCAATTACATTCGGCTGACATCTCTTAACAATTACCAATTAAGGAAGTTCCGCTTTTAATAATTCATCTTACTGTCAACCATTAGTCATTGTTAAGTACTGAAAATAAGTTGTAAATCCAACTATATTTCCCTGCTAATTATTAAAAAATATATATTCATGAATTCCTAAGATTATACAGACTGTAACCCATAATTGAGGGGCTCAGGTTAGCCATGTGAGTTAAAGCATTGACCTTTATCTCACATGGTAAACTTAGAGTGGCGAGTTCGATTCTCGCCTGGGCAAAGGAAATTATTTAGTGACGAAATTCATTAAATAAGATCCTAAAATCCCACCCTGGCTAGAAAAGGGTGGTAACCTGTAGATAACCCGTCCCAATTAGCCTAAGTTGCAAAAAGTGGACGTTAATAAATAATAATAATAATAATAACCCATAATTTAATATTTATATTAGATAAATGCCAAAATATTAATACTAAAAATGTTTCCCCGAAGAAAAAAATATGATTACTTTTTAACATAAACCGAAGATTTTAAAAAGAATTTTAGTTAATTTGAAACGAAAATTATGTTCCATATAAGTTAGATTGATTTAGTCTCAACAGTCAGTTCCTAATGTATGTAGGATGAAAAAATTGTTGGCTATGCTTCCACTATAATAATTTATTATGGAGTCCAGGCCCAAGAGCCATCAGGTCAACATCGAAAACCTTCGGGCACTGACGATGATGCACAGCATCGAAAGTGCTTTGCCATTTCAATAAATTATTATAGTGGAAGCGTAGCCAACACTGGATGAAACAACGGTCCAATTTTTATATTTTTTTTTCATCTTAACACCTATTATAATTAATGTAACACATATTTTACATAACTGAAGTAATCATTTTTTTCAATTTGTAATTTAATCACTCTTAGAAATATAATTCTCAAAACATTTTTGAGAACTCTTAATGTACCTTATTTACTTACATAAGTAGTTGATCTTTGTCTAATATAAGTTTTTCACGTTTGGATTCAGTTGTTTCATCTTATGTAATGTATACATATTTAAGTAACATTTAAACCAAAAACTTTGAAAATACTGTTCATACAAGATTAAGGATCCCTAGTACAATATCTATTCCTGTTTTAAGAAACGTTCCCCGCTATTTGTATTATATTAGCCATTCTTCGTAACACGCATAACAGGAATTCCATTGGCATTTATTGACCCATTGTCTAAACAGTTGAAATGGTGTGTGTAATGGTAATGTTGTTAGTATTAAAAAGCATGTTTATTAAACACATTTTCATTATTTTAACAATTTCTTCTGAAACAGAATAACCAGAAATAATAACCTAAAGCATGTGACCCAAATTCATTAAAATCTCTCTGAGATAAATTGCATGATCACCTTTTCGGCAAACATTGGTGAAAGTAAACACTGTATATTTACCAATTTGAACACTATTTTGAGATGTAAAGTTAACAAATCAAATCTCGCTTTGTACAAAGTTAACATTTTTTTTCACTATATTATTTAATTTATTTTATTATCTTCATAAGTGGCACTTGACAAATTAAAGAACAGTGGAAGAACTTGAAATATATCAGTTCCAGCTGGGTTTTGATGTTTAATGAAGGAATTTTGTCTTATAACATACTGTTCTATTTTGGGCTGCGAAATGTGTTACTTTTTTTTGCATAAATCAGATTTTCTTCCTTTTTACCTGTCAGAGACATTGATGAGTAAATGATTTAAGATTACATTAAATAAATAAATAACTTTTAATTATTTTTAAGAGTTATAATTGACTTATAATATATTTCCAGAAATATAATACCCGAGATAATAAGTCCAGGATGATTTTATGTAATTTTATGTTACCGATGGATGGCCAAGGCTTTCAGTTATTCCTTGAGTAATAAACAATTACTCGATCAATCAAATCAAATTCTGACTTTCTTTTTAGCAGATTTCCCTTAAGGGAAATCAGCTATTGAGGTTGTACTCACGACGCGATTTTTGAAATTTTTCTTCAAATGTCCATCGATCCATCTCCGTTACCATAGGTCGGATCGAAAAATCGTATAGAATTAATCTTATTGCAAATTAAATTAACTATAAATATTGTTATATACGTTTATTCAATATATTGAATATTAACCGAGATATTTGCATTTTTTTAGTTTTCAGCCATCAGCAAACCACACCTTCCACTCATGTTACATAAACAATACTCTGCTACATAATAAATTACATTATTCAAAGTTTAAATACCAAAAATTGTATTGAAGAGACCATTATTATACGAGATACATGCAAATATGTTCTTGTAACCCCCCCCCTCGCTTTAAGGTTTTGGACTACTAAAATTTGATTGATTGAGATAACAATTATTCTGACTCACTATTAAGGTCTCTAGTACAGTACTAGATATAGTAAATAGTTCTCAATAAAATTAATATATTATATTCTGATATATTTCAGTAATTGTTTTTCTTTCCGGTGTGAGGCGGGCAGACCCGTTTGTTTATATTTCTAACCTAACGCTTCCTGTCGGCAGTTTATTGGAATTGGATGAAACATTTCTTATTTCCGTTTGTATTTATTCATGGTGGTGTTGAGTTACCAATATTATGTATATTTATCTATTACTATACTTCACCAGGGAAATCTGCTTAGTTTACGCAGCCCCTGCGTGACGGACTTTTATTTATTTCTTGATATACTATTCACAATCCCTGCATCCCTGAATCCTTGTGCCATCAGAATTAAAAGTAGCTTTATATTGCTTAGGGCAAATATTTCTCTGCGGACTCAATCGAACACTTCATAAATGTCGTAAATTTCTACAAAATGATTCAGAATGACAAGTTGACAGTCGGTCAATAGAAAAACCACTTTATTCAATTAAATAAGTGTCATTGCTCATCAATGGTGAGTTTGCGGTCAGTCAGTGGATTACAAGGTCACTATTGATCATTATGACAGATAGTTGTTTAACATAACTGACATGCATTGTGGTTTTTACCCAATTAGTGAGCTATTTTTTATACCTAAAATATACATTTATAATGCCCTCCTTGATTTAGTTTTGTAATTAGGGTATACAATATATATATATATATATATATATATATATATATATATATATATATATATATATATATAACTTCTTTGCTACAGACGACCTGTTCTTAATTTGTTTGAAAATTTAGCCATTCTAGGTCCAACAGTTTTGCTTCATTCAGAACATCTTATTTATTTTCATCCCCAATGTGTTTCATGCAATTTAGCTCCTTATCAAGGTGTTCCTTTTTCTACTAAATGATTACATAATCTTCTACATGTCTTCAGCCCTTAATTTTAGCAGAATTTCCTTAATATCTGTTTATCTTTGTAGTTGCAATTTCTGTCCGTCCGTAACCAAACTCAAAACAAAAGCGTTTATCGTAAAACTAAAGATCATGTTTATTAATGTCTGAAATCGGACCCAAGGAAGGGGGCTTAAGGGAGAGAAGAAATTGTAAATTCAAAATATCTCATTTACTATGAGTCAATCAAAAAATCAGATATAACAAATTTTGTAAATTTAGTTTTCTGTGGACACTTTTTCTCTATTTTGAATATTAAACATTTTTTTAATTTTCAGCCTTCACTAACATCAGCTCCTTTTAAACATCTCACTTTAACAATAAGCTAATATATCATGAAATGTCTTATTCCAAGTTTAAATACCCAATATTGTTATCAACAGACCTTTACTAGATGAGATCAGTTGTGTATCACGCCAGCACTTGGGAAATCTGCTACTTGTCTGACGGAACTTTGGCATATGGGACGTATTTGGGCATTGGGGATGAAAAAAATAAGCTGTTATGAGTGAAGAATTAATTTTAGGTTTTGACACATACGGATAAACTTTCAAAGTGTGCAATTATTATACTACTTTATAAAATAAGAATATTTTAGTGCATTTATAATTTGTTTTTGAATGACATTGTTTCAGATGGGGTACGAAGCCCACCCTCACACTCGAGTTCCTAGCGTCGGTACAAATGGCCTGGCTGCTATTCCTGGTGGTAAACCGTAAGTAATTTATTTTTACTAAATGGTTTTCATTTTTGTATAGATATGATTTTATTGTCCATTTATTTTATGATTAACATAAATTTACCATATTTAGACTGTTGTTTAATACTATTTCAGGGTGGATAATTCTTACAAACAGTAATTAAAAGCCTTTTATAATCCTATTGACTGTCATTTACTACACTTTGTTATCCAATAAAATTTGAATTGTCTTATTCATTCTTCTGGATTAATTATTTCACTTGTATTCACTTTTAAAAATTATTGGAGCAGCTTTCTCATAAGGGGAAATTGCACTTATGTCATGATTTTTTAGCAGATTTCCCTTAAGGTATACCAATATTTCATCATTTTATTCAAAAAGAAAGATCAAGTTCGTTAATTGCAGATATCGGACCAAAGGGGGGTTACGAATTCAAAAAAATTTAATTATCTCTACTACTATATGTCGGATTGAAAACTTGTATAGAACCAATATTACTGCAGATTTAATGTTCTATAAACGTTGTAAAATACATGCTTTCTCTATCTTCAGTATTCACTGAGATATTATCATTTTTTATATTTCAGCCTTCAGTAAACCCTCGCTTTCAGTCATCATACTTTAAGAATAAGCCAATATATCATGAACCGTCTTATTTTAAGCTGAAATTCCAAATATTCTGTTCAACAAATGTTTTATAGATAAGATAAATGCTAATACCTTCTGATGACCCCCACCCCAACTTCGATTCTTGAATTACTATAATTAGAGCGATTGAGAATATTCTGATTCATTATAAAATACAGAACTAGAAATAATAATTAATTTTCAATAAAATGAGTGTTGAGATATATTTTTGTAATTGTTTTTCTCTCCCATCAAGAATATTTCTATCTATCTAGTCAGCTCTGAGAGGTTGGCTGTGCTGGTTGTTTCCAATTCAGATTCTTTCTTTTTTGGAGGTTATCAAAATGTAAATTGACAGAATCATTTCTCATTATCATTTATAATATTCACGGTTGTGTTAAGTGTTACCAATATGTAGATTTGCCTATTGTAAAACTTCATGTGGGAAATCTGCTTATTTTATATAGACTCTTTAAAATATCTACTCATCCTTAATCATAGACATACTTAATTTTATTTTGTGAATAAATGAAATTTCATGAACTAGGTTATTTCTTGTCAAATCAACAAACATAATCGAACTTAAAAGAAGAAATATCTCGGTTAGTAATCGAGATAATGAAAAAATGTACATAACAACATTTATAGAACATTATATTTGCAATAAGATTGATTCTATACCCTTTTTTTTTCCGATGCATAATAACGGAGATATTTCGAATTTTGTAAATTCCTCCCTCTAACCCCCTCCCACTGGTCCAATTTTAGTCATTAATGATCTTGATCTTCAGTTTTAAATATCGAGTTTCATATTGATCATACAAAAATTATGATTACTATAGTGTTAACAGACAATTATATATTTATATATATATATATATATATATATATATAAAAAATTGTCTGTTAACGCTATAGCGGTCATAATTTTTATTCCCTTAAGGGAAATCTGCTAACAAAGACTATGGAAATCTATGAGTATATTTAATATAACTTATCTTATGTTATTCTTTCCTTTCAGAGCCTATTCATTCCATATGAATGGTGACGGACAGCTTGAACCTGTTCCTTTCCCTACAGACGCCCTCATCGGTCCCGGGATCCCTAGACACGCCCGCCAGATAAACAATCTGGTTCACGGAGAAGTCGTTTGTGCCGTTACTATATCTAACCCTACCAAATACGTCTATACCGGTGGAAAGGGCTGCGTCAAAGTCTGGGATATCAGCCAACCTGGCAACAAAGCACCTGTATCACAGCTAGACTGCCTTGTAAGTAGATTCATAATTAAATTATAAGAAAATTTATATCAAATTCTTCCAAAAGTAATTTTGGGATGTCGACCTGTGAACAAATCATCTGAATCACAGCTCGACTGCCTAGTAAGTATATTCATACATTCATGAGTACAGTATAAATAACTCTACATCCAACCCCACCAGAAATAAGTTTGGAATATGGGGCAACCTGGAACAAAGCACCTGTATTACAGTATGACTGCCTTGTAAGTATATTTATAATTAAAGTATAAAACATATTATATCAGATCCTATTGAGAATAAGTATCGGATAGCAGCCAACCTAGCAACAAAGCGTCTGTATCAAATCTTGAATGCCTTGTAAATATATTCAAGTACGTAAGTTCATTTATGTATTTGAATAAATAAAGAAAAAATTGGGGGAAAAAAATGAAAAATATATATTTGAAAAAAAAAACGTTCCTACCTTTGTTAATAACAATATTAACGAAGAATATATGTAAGAATTGTCAGATGGCAAATAAATCAAAATTAAGTGGTAGGTTAAATTTTAAATAACAATATAAATGAGGATATAACAATATTTACAATTTACATAAACTAAATTTACTCACAAAATGCAGGTACTTACCCAAAACAAGAGTTATAGATATTACAGGGCAGTGATAACCTAAAGCCTTAAGAATCAAACAAACAAACTAGTATATTCAAAAGTATGGTTTAAAAACACTATATCCGTTCTTAACAAAAATAAGTCAGTAATATCACAGCTTTATTGCCTTAGAAGTATATTCATAATTATGGTATAAACAATATGTGGGCTACAACCGGCCCGTGGTAAGGTTTGATCTGGCCTGCGAGACATTTTGAAAAAATGACTAATTAACCCTTTCCTTGCGCAAAGCCACTAACTATAGTGGCTTGACTCAAGCCACTATAGTGGCTTTGCTCAAGGAAAGGGTTAAACAAAAATATTACACTACTTACTCCAAATGAGGAAGATGAAGAGAGATTTGTGCGTTTGGCAGTACTTATAAATGCGCACTGTTCTTTTCAATGCTGAAAGTTAATAAATCAAAACATCGTACAAGGCTGACTGATGATAATTCGGAAAATTCTTTACGTCTTTGTCAGTGGAATTAATTCAAACATCGATGGATTAGTTTCTCAAATTCAAGCTCAAGTGTCTCATTGATTTTGGTGTCGATATTTAACGTTCATTCTTTGTAATAATTCCAAATTTTACGATTTTATTATAATGTTGTACCTATTTTTTCAATTTCATTTTGTTATTTTAATAAATTGTATTATAATTACATTGTCGTATAATTTCACATCTCATATCTTTTGTTAAAAATTATGAACACTACTTCACTTTTCACACTTTAAAATTCACTACTTTTAAAAGCGGCCCGTGAACGTATTTGCACACTAAAGTCCGGCCTGCAATTTGTCAAAGGTTGCCCATTCCTGGTATAAACAATACTATATTAGACCCTATCAAAAATAAGTTTGGGGTATCAGCCAACCTAGACACAAAGAGCCAGATGACCACAACCCTTAACGATCATATTCAATATTCTCATTGCATCGTAAATAGTTAACACTTCAAATGTTTTAAACAAAAGAAGAGTGTAATAAGTATGAAGTTGATTGCTAAATTAAAATGTGCTCAGGTCTATTTCAGTTAACCTGTAATCATACCCATGCAATTTTTTTATTGAGTTCGTACTCATGACGCGATTTTTCCACTTCTAGTCATGTTACGTAAACAATACTCTGCTACATAATAAGTCACATTATTGGAACTTTAAATACTTAAAATTGTATTCAAGAGACCTTTATTATACGAGATACATGCAAATATTTCCTAGTGACCCCCCCCCTCTTAATGTTTTGGAATACTAAAATTTTATTGATTGAGATAACAATTATTCTGACTTATTATTAATTACAGTAATAGATATAGTAAATAGTTCTCAATAAAATTAATGTGTTATATTCTGATATATTTCAGTAATTCTTTTTCTTTCCGGTGTGAGGCGGCCTACCAGTGTGATTACATTTCTAACCTAACACTTCCTGTCGGCAGGTTATTGAAATTGGATGAAACATTTCTTATTCCCGTTTGTATTTCTTCACGGTGTGGTTGTGTTAGCAGTATGTAGATTTATCTATTAATGAAATTCACGTGGGAAATCTGCTTAGTTTATGCAGCTCCTGCGTGACGGACTTTACTTGCTATACCCATATCTACTTATATCATGCTTGATGTCACAAATGGTCCTTACAAAGGAAAAATGTTAGAATCGAAAGTAAGACGACATCTGTATTTAGGTCAACAAGTAGGAATTTTAAGTTTAAGCATTCCTCACTCAACAGATTATTTAATTTATTGTATAGCATTTAAAGAAAAATTATATTGATCATCTGATGTACTTATAAAAGTACTCATTTACCATATTAAAAATCTGATGTTATTATACTTCACTAGTAGATGAACTTTATTTCCAGACTTATCAAGAAAAGTTGAAATTTGGATTTTTAACCATTTAGGTAGTTCAGTTATGAGCTCTTAACCAGCTGGGAAACATGTTTTCTATTTATATTTATTTATTAACGTCCACTTTTTGCAACTTAGGCTACTCGGGACGGGTTATCTACAGGTCACCACCCTTTTCTAGCCAGGGTGGGATTTTAGGACGTTATTTAATGAATTTTGTCACTAAATAATTTCCTTTGCCCAGGCAAGAATCGAACTCGACACTCTAGGTTTACCAAGTGAGATAAAGGTCTACGCATTAACTTGCATGGCTAACCTGAGCCCCTTCTATTTATAAAAATAGATAATACAATCTTTTTCATATTGTTATGTTTATAAAACTTGCATTTTATTTTGTTTTTCAGCAAAGAGATAACTATATCCGGAGTGTAAAATTGCTTCCGGACGCAAGGACACTTATTGTTGGAGGAGAAGCCAGCAACCTTAGCATCTGGGACCTTGCTTCACCTACACCGAGAATAAAAGCAGAGCTAACTTCCAGTGCTCCAGCATGTTATGCCCTCGCAATCAGCCCAGATAGCAAGGTATCAACCATCATTTTTTTTTTCCTTAGGAATTACGGCATAAAAGTTTATGGTTTTCACTTTCAAAAGTTTGGCCAGATTTTCTATGAAGGTATGTAAAACTAAAGAGAAGTTCATTAATGGGTGATATCAGACTACGAGTGGAGGTTTGGGAAGAAGAGCTAAAATCAAAACTTCTAATACCTCTGGTATTATGAGTCAGTGACTTTATTTAGCTGGAATATTAATTAAGATGTTTACATTTGTAGCAGATTTAACTTAATAGAAATCAGCTATTGAGGTTCTACTCATGATATGATTCTTGAAAATTTTGTCTACCATTCCTACCCAGGCAATGACGAAAATGAGGTCCGTTCAAAACTCTCTATCTATCTAACTGTCTATATATATTTATCTGTTGCCCACATTTTTTCTTTGATCGTTACCAAACTCAATATATAAGTGTTTACATAAAACTAAAGATTGTACTTTAAAAGCATAAATTGGAAATACCTCTGTTATTATACATCGAATCAAAAAATTGTATAAAACCTCACTTACTGCAAATTTAATTTCTTATAAATGTTGCGATATACATTGTTTCTTCAACTTCAATATTAACCAGGATATTTTCATTCTTTTTTTTATTTTTAGTTTTTACTCCTGCTCATGTTATTTTAACAATAATCTTTTATATTATACCACTTAATTCGAAGCTTAAATATCAGATATTGTTTCATTGACTTTTACTCTGAGAGACATGTGCAAATATTTCTGGGTCATGTATTTGCATTTATTTCAAAAACGTAAAAGTTCAATAAGTATAATATTTGGTAGTTTGGCTTCAAATTTAGTGGTTCAAGATATAACAGCTTTGAGTAGGACTGGGGGTTTACTGTAGGCCGAAAACTAACAAATGCAAATGTCTCAGTTAATAATCAAGATAGTAAAACACATAAATAGCAATATTTATAGTACATTTAATTTGGAATAAGATTAGCTCAATCCAACTTATAATAACGGATATATTTTTAAATTTCAAAATTCCCCCCCTCTAGTCCCATTTCAGCCATTAACGAACTTGATCTTTTGTTACATGAAATGTTTAAATAGCGAGTTTCGTGACAATCAAACAAAAATTGCAACTGCTAGAGTAGTAACAGACAAATATATATCATTTTGAATGGACTTCGTGTTCTAGGTAAAATCAATGGGTATTTGTAGATGCTTTTCAAAAATTATGTCATGAGTACAACCTAAATAGCTAATTTCCCTTAAAGGAAATCTGCTAATAAGGCCATTTATAAGTGTAACATGTAACGCAATCATAAATTCATTACAAACAAATCGATTTTGGATCCTTACTTAGTTCTTCAGTACGACCAAACCAGCCTTGGCTTTGGTCCGCAGACAATCCTTTAAAAAATATGGAAATAAGTCATGTTGGCTGACTGAGAAGGCACACACACGGCTGATTGGTACAAAACAGATATTTATAAAATAAATGCATATAGGCTAACTTATCTGCTATACTATATCTACATTATATGTACATATATACTATGATTTACAATATATACTAAGACAACGCTAAATCACATTACAACACACATACCGCTGGGGGCCAAGGCAATCAGACAGAGTAGCACTAGCATATCACAAAACTGTCCACTCTGCCAGCTAGCAATACAATGCACCCCCATTTCAGTAGTGCTTTGTCAGCAGTCTACTTGCCTTTCCTCCGCTCGCTAGCTCTCATTACAGCACACTGTTCTATATCTAAACACAAATCACTATAAAAGAATATATGGTACTAATACATTTTTTTTTGTCCATTTAGGTTTGTTTTAGCTGTTGCTCTGACGGTAACATCGCAGTATGGGACCTCCACAACCAGAGCCTGGTCAGGCAGTTCCAGGGGCACACAGACGGAGCTTCTTGTATAGATATATCAGCAGATGGGACGAAGCTATGGACTGGAGGGCTAGACAACACTGTCCGATCGTGGGACCTCAGGGAAGGCCGGCAACTACACCAGCACGATTTCACCTCACAGATATTCTCTCTCGGCTACTGCCCGACAGGTAAATATCATCGAGGACTAATCTCGTCTTTGCAAACATTTGGTTCTGTAGGAAGCTATTTCTACTTCAGTTATATAGTCAAATTGCATTTATAAGCAATCTTTTATTTAAGCAAGAAATCTTATTTTTATGTTTCATTTAGCAATATTGCGGTATTCAGAAGGAACACTAAATTATTTTCTAACTGTCTTGTAATAACTCAATAATGGATATTCATAATAATAATCAAGGACAGAAGTGTCTCTGACAAATGCAGGTTATGTAACAAATTGTATGAGTCCGTTCAACATATTACGGCTGATGTGAAATACTTGCTGGGTCTGAATACTTACAAAGGCACAGTAACGTGACAAAAGTATATCATCAAGCTCTAGTAGAGAAATTTGGCATGGTAGACAGGAAGGTCGCTTATTATCGCTATAGTCCTCAACAATTATTGGAAAAAGATAATGTAAAGATGTATTGGAATGAAGTGATGATAACTAACCATAGTGTGCATCATAACAAACCGGATATTCTCACTATTGACAAGATCAATAAAACTAATAAACCATTAGATGACTAATTCTTCACTCCCAGTAGTTACTGAGAAATAACTTAAAAAATAATGACTATTTACTTATTTCCACTGATACCTAATCAATCATTTTCAATCATGATTAATCAGACTCATTACTGACTAATAATTCAGTACTTTTGATTGATGATCGTTCTGAAGTAACAGAGTGATATTAGCGAGTTTGTACCGATCCCTGCTCGAGACCCTACTATTACTATTGTGAGTTATGAAGAATGCATTTCTCTTTTTGCAGGCGACTGGTTGGCCGTAGGAATGGAGAATTCGAATGTTGAAGTTCTGCATGCAGTGAAACCCGACAAATATCAGCTGCACCTTCACGAATCTTGTGTGCTTTCGTTGAGGTTTGCTGCTTGTGGCAAGTGGTTTGTCTCGACGGGCAAAGACAACCTCCTCAACGCATGGCGCACACCCTACGGTGCATCTATTTTCCAGGTAAACTATTCCTATTAGTAAATTAAAGACCATTGTGTCACCATTTTTATGTGGTACTAGCAAGGGTACCCGGCTTGGCCTGGGAAATCATTTGAGGCTGAATGATAATGGCATTTTTTGGCCTTTACTTGGTACAATATTTTTATATCTTCCCGTCTCAATGCTCACGATTTACACCCAAGTCCGGCCTACTGGGGATATGTTAATCATAAAAGAATTTGTTATGTACTTAATTCTCCAAAATACACAATATTTTTATATTACCTGTTTAAGAAAGTGCATTAATCCATATATAATAAGTTTACTGAAAGTGTATTGATCCATTGAGGTACTAAGTTGAATAAATTCATACATGGCATACACAATTATGACTGTAAGAAAACATCTATGCAAATTACTTGCTTTATAAATTACGATAAAGATGTATATAACAAAAGTTACTCTAAATATCAAATTAAACATCTTTTGTCATGTGCAGGATTCGCCAAAAAAAAAACACTAGAAAACGAAATATGACAATTTTTCTTTTAATGCCTCCCTAACAACCCCCACTTCTGTTCATTCCTAAAAATGTTAATATTTTACACAGCCATGTGTGTGACTGATTTATTCCTCAAGGGAGATTAGCTGAAACTAGATGGAAGTCTACTCAATTCCCTTAGATTGTAAAGTTGACTTGAATGTACCAATTAGCATTTTATAATTAATGTTGTATTATATTTTTTTCAGTCGAAGGAATCGTCATCAGTGCTGAGCTGTGATATTTCTGCGGACGACAAATACATAGTGACAGGTTCCGGGGACAAGAAGGCGACCGTCTATGAGGTTATCTACTGAGCCCCTCCCCCTGTCGCTCCTATCTCAGGCTGTGCTTCGACCCCCCTCCCTCCCTCTCTGCGCTGCGCTATATTGGACAATGTGCACGTACGACTCTATGACTTGTGTCTCTCATAGGCACTCGACACTACTTGTGCTTTCATATTTACGGAAAAATTACATTAAAAAAAAACAAAAAAAAACTTTGGGCAGTCGACGGCGTGACCTCCCTCTACAGTGTGTGCACTCAACAGTTTCGAAAAAAGTGTTATTTCAAAGCAGACATTATTGTGTGAAGCTATTTGTTTTAAAATGCTACTTATAGATTAGGAAGTTATAATTTTTCAGAAAAAAACAAAAAGAGAGAGAGTGAAGAAAAATGTTAAAGAGATAATTGCATTTTATATATGTTATTTTGCCATTTATTTTTGACGCCGTGAGTTAGCCGCTGTAAACGCGGATATCAAGCTGTATATAGTATTTAATATTGATAGTTATTGTAATTAGATTTTCTTAAATGTAAGCGAATTTAGGCTTCATTTGAGGATAATTTTTCGTATTTCTTCTAGAGATTTAAATTAAATTGTAATTACTCTGTAAAAAGATATTTCAAAATATGAATGTAAGTTGTACTGATTACAGTATTACAGAAAATAATACAAATTTTTACAGAAAATTTGTTTATGTATATTTGTGCATGTGTACAGTCCATTTTAAAAGTGTATAAGTTTTATGTTAGAAGATGAGGATATGTAATATTTAAAAAAATCATAAAAAAGAAGTAAAAGGAAAAAAAAGAAAATATGAATTGAAGAAGTACATACGGTGGATAACAATGGTAGGAAGTGGGTTTATTAAATTTGTCATATGTGTACAGCTCTATCCACTGTATTAATGAGCAAATGTGAGAAAGCATTTAAAACCATAGTAGGACATTTTGTAATTAATTATAATGATTTTTCAAGTTTTTTATAGTTTAATAAATGACAGGTATTATTTCTAGGTTGCCAGACATTTTTGTTTTAGTATTACAGAACTGATTACGGATTTAATGTTAGTATTAAAAAATTCGAAGACACTGTTTTCTTTCAATGGTTCTCCTATATGTTCTCTCGATATGTTCCATGACAGCACAAATAAAATACCTGATTGTAAAATGTTTGTATTGTTTTATTCCTCCTTCATTGTTTTTACTTAACTTTTAAGCTACTCTGTACCAATTTAGTGGCTCAAAGTTGCTGGACTTGTGCTCCACTCAGACCTCAGCAAAAAGTATTCAAAATATTATTTTAATTATTATTATTATTTATTAACGTCCACTTTTTGCAACTTAGGCTATTCGGGACGGGTTATCTACAGGTTACCATCCTTTTCTAGCCAGGGTGGGATTTAAGGACGTTATTTAATGAATTTCGGCACTAAATAATTTCCTTTGCCCAGGCGAGAATCAAACTCGCCACTCTAGGTTTGCCATGTGCGATTAAGGTCAATATTATTTTAAAATACATAATTTAAAACACCAAGTATATTTAGCTGATTTCCTTTAAGATAATTGTACTCATAATGTTATTTGTGAAACATTTCCTCAAATGTTTGTTGATCCTACCTAGGAAACGATGAAAATGGGACCCGTTCAAAATTATGTGTCTGTGTGTGTGGGTGTGTGTATATATATAAAACCTGGTCGAAAACAACAACACTATTATATATACTTGTCTGTTACCACTCCCACTCTTAACGGTATCAATTTTTCTTTGATCATTACCAAACTCAATACTTATGTGTTTTACGTCAAAACTAAAGATCAAGTTCGTTAATGGCTGAAATCAGATCCGGAGAGGAGAATTTCGATTATTCAAAATATCTCCATTATTATGAGTCAGATTGGAAACTTTTATAGAAGCAATATTATTGTGCATTTAATTTTCTATAAATGTTATTATATACATTTATTCTGTATCTTGAATATCAACCAAGATATATTTGGCATTTTTTAGGTTTCTGCCTTCAGTAAACCTCTACTCCTACTCATGTCAGAATAGAAACACACTGTGTTAACATGAACCACTTTATTCTAAGCTTAAATACCAAATATTGTTTTAAGGAGACCTTTATTATGTGAGGTATGTGCGAATTCATTGTGTGATGACATCATCAAAGAAGATTTTACGGTCTTGTTTCAAAAATGTTTATTTGATCTATACCATCCTCGATACGTCACTGTTTCATTCAACAGTGAGAGTTTAGAAAGGGTAATTTCAAAAATTCAAAATATCTTGTGTCAGATCAAAAAAAACTGAGCAGAGGTAATCTTATAGCACATTTATTTTCCTATAAAAGTTGTTTGTATTCCTTCCCTATCTATCTTGAATATTAACAGAGATATTTCCATTTTTTAGTTTTCATTCTTAAGTTAACCCCCTCCTACTCATGCTATATTAAAATAAGTTGTTTTATCGTGAATCACTTTATTTTAAGCTTATATACCACATATTATTTTTTATTATGGGAGATACATGCAAATTCGCTGTGTGGTGACACATATTAAGATTTTATGTTCTTGTCTCGAAAATGTTTATTCAATATAAACCATACTCGATATTAAACCGTTTCATCCAACACTTAAGTTCATAGCCATTAATGTTTGAAATCGGACTATGAATAGGGAAATTTGAAAATTCAAAACATCTCTGTTTTTTTGTTTGGGTTAAAAAAAGTTATAAAACCAATCTTGTTAAACTATTGATGATCTACAATTGGCGTCGCATACATCTTTTTGTAACTTATATATTAACAGAGTTTTCATCCTTTCTTAATTTCAGACTTCAGTAAATCCCCTCTTACACTCATCAGATTTTTACTTAGAAATAGAGAAATTTGCTGAGATACATTCAGTATTGTCTCATTCGAGCACGAGGGAAATCTGCATGGTTTATGCAGCCACTGAGTTTTTTTTTTTTTTTTTTGTTTAAATACAGTGTATCTCCATTATAAGGTATTTCAAATAAAAATCAGAAAAATAATTTCAAATGCAAAATACGAAATGCTTTTGCCTCAAGTAATTGAGGTTTACAGCTAATTCTTTGACAAATCAATTTATGTTTTAGCAGATTTCATTCAGGGAAATCATCTGTTGACTTTCACAAAATCTCTTCAAAAGTTTGAAACTTTGCGAGTAGAGTAGTACATCCTTAGCACAAAACTATTTTTTGTTCATGAGGAACTACGATTTTGAACGGGTACGGGGCGGATGAACAGAAGGTATTTGCATAAATCTCACAAAGTAACGAAGGTAAGGTTAGCTTAGGAACGACAGGTAAGGTTAGAAGAAGCTTCCACCTGAGCCGAACAGTTACGGAAACGGCCGAGCTAATCCAAACAAAACCTGACCACATGTCCTACAGACTTCATAAAAATGCCTCGGTTAATATTCAAGATAGAGAATAAATGTATATAACAATATTTATAGTAAATTTAATTTGCAATACAATTGGTTCTATACAATTTTTCGATCCGATGCATAATGACGGAGATATGTTGAATTTTCAAAATTTACCCCTCCGTCGGTCCGATTTCAGCCATTAACGAACTTGATCTGTCTTTTTACATAAAACGGTTAAATATCAAGTTTCGTAACGATCAAAATAAAAATTGCAAACGCTATATATATATATATATATTTATATATATATATATATATATATATATATATATATATATATATATATACAGGGTGTCCCCAAACCAAACGGCCAAACTTCAGAGATCGATAGAGGATCGAAAACTAAGAAAAAAAGTCCTTTGGCATATGCCTCGTTTTCGCTTCGTTTTTGAGAAAATCACAAAAAACTGAAAATAGTTGTGCAAAAAGTGATTTTTTTTAATAATGTAATTAAATTACAAAAAAACTATTGGCTTTTTGAGTAAGCTTAATTTTTTAATTTACGAGGAGTAAATTTAGAAAAACATGAAAATTCTCACGCTTTCCTTATCAATAAAACGTCTAGGTTGAGTGTTTAAACTTAAAAAGAAAGGATTAAAATGTTTACTATCATTTTAATCCTTTTTGGGGGAACCCAGCCTCGCATTCTCACATTAGTGGTGTTGCTAGTACTGTTTTCAGTGAAGTCAACAAATATGGCTAGATTTACCAACGCTGGATACACGGACATAGTCTACGTCTACGGATTCTGCGATGGCAATGCACGTCAGGCAGTTTCGGGAATAACGCAGACGGTTTCCTGACCGAGAAACCCCACACAGAGGTGTTTGTACCAGGACTTTTCCAAGGCTACGAGAGACTGGGGCCTTCCCCGGTAATCGTCGTGTACACCGTAGGCAGGCTCCGATGGAAGCCGACCTGAGGCGGAGGGAGAGGATACTGAGGCACTTCAATACCAACCCTGGCACAAGCGTCCGGAGTGCTGCTTCAGTTCTAAGCATACCAAAGACAACCATTTGGCGCACATTAAGGGCTGACCGCAGGCATGCTTACCATGTACAAAAGGTACAAAATTTAATACCCGCTGATTACCCCCGCCGATTAAATTTTTGTAATTGGTACAAAGAACAATTGCAAAACGATGTAAACTTAAGTTCGAAAGTAATCTGGACGGACGAAGCGACTTTTACACGTGCGGGCATATTCAATCAAAGGAACTACCACCTTTGGGCACATGAAAATCCCCGCGCTGTTAGAGAATTTCACTACCAGCATGAGTTTTCTGTAAACGTGTGCGTCGGTCTTTGTTATAATCGCATAATAGGTCCGTATTTTTACCTGCTCGACTTCACGTGAAAGTTATCATCTACTCCTGGAGAATGAACTTACGGCACTTTTGGAAGATATCCCTTTGGAAACAAGGCTTGAGAGCTGGTTTCAACTCGATGGTTGTCCTGCACATTACGGAAGGGCCGTACGAGACTGGTTGGACATCAACAACCCAGGTCACTGGATAGAACGAGGTGGGCCGGTGTCTTGGCCTCCCCGGTCTCCGGACCTCACGCCACTAGATTTATTCGTGTGGGGATACGTGAAAGAAAATGTCTACCGAGAGCCCGTCCGCACAAGGGATGACTGGTTTGCAACCAGCTCACCGCAGAACAATGTTTAGATGCAGTGCGATCTGTGATTACGTGATGTGATGCGTGTATTGCAGCGAGAGGCCAGCACTTCCAACAAACATTTACATTGTCGCTTTAGAAATTAACGATGTAATTTTAGAGAAGGTAAAACCTTCAAAATTTTCAGGGTTTTTTTTTTCTCACTAAGGTAACCCATATAAAAACTGAAACATTTATGTTTTCCAAGTAAGAATATTTAATTATTTTATTAATTTTCTAAATTTTTAATCTTTTTTATGTTTTAATCTTCAGTTATTGTTCATAATGTTATCTACTTTTTTTTTTCAATTTTCTTTTTTTTCAATTACCTTTCTGTTAGTATAAGATTAGAATACAATAATTGTATTGGAATAACATTTATTACTAAAATTCATTCAAGGAATAAAATCCGCTCTTCCATTGGCCTTAACTAGTTTTTGCACAACTATTTTTAGTTTTTTGTGATTTTCTCGAAAACGAATCGAAAACGAGGCATATGCCAGAGTACTGTTTGTTTTTCTATGCTCTATCGATCCCTAAAGTTTGGCCGTTTGGTTTGGGGACACCCTGTATATATATATACAGTTTTGAAAAGATCTCATTTTTGTCATCTCCAGTGTAGGATCAATTGACATTTAAAGAAAAATTTCGAAAATCGCGTCATGATTACAACCTCAATAGCTGATTTCTCTTACGGGAAATTAGCTAAAACACTCTGTAATTTTGTTTTTTAAAAAAATGAATAAAAGCCCAGAAAGGGATGACCCTTGTGGAATTCCAGAGATTTGTGTTCTTGGTCGCGATGTTTTTCCATTACCTGATTTTCCGGCCTATCAGGTAGGATTTAAGCAGTTCCAATGCTTCCATTCTAACATTGAAAGAGTCAAGAACGGCCAGCAATAGGTGATGGTTGACATTGTCGAAAACACGACTGAAATCCACTAAAACCAAGACCGTAACCTTTCCAAAGTCCATGTTTTAGCAAATTTTCCCTAAAGGAAATCGCTATTGAGGCTGTACTTATTGCACGATTTTCGAAATGTCCATCGATCCTACCTAGGAGATAACGAAAATGAGGTCCGGTCAAAACTCTATATATATATATATATATATATATATATATATATATATAAAAATTGTAACCTCTGTCTGTACATTGATTTTTTTCGCGAAATTTCACGATAACTTTTCGTTTCACATGTCATAGGCACCATAACTGCATTTTGTTTCTTTCGTGTCTGTTTATTTGTTTGTTTGTTTGTTTGTTTATTTGTTTTGTTTGTTTGTTACCTTTTTACGCATAAACGGCTGAACCGAATTATATGAAACTTGGTATGTATATTACTACTAGCCCAACTTAGACTTTAGGCTATATTATTATTCTCTAAGACAAACAGGAGTGGGGGTTATAAGGGAGGCCCTGAAATTAAAAATAGCGATATTTCGTTTCCTATTGGGTTTTTCGGCAAATATGCACATAACAAAAGTTATTTATTTTGTTATTTAGAGTAACTTTTGTTATATACACTTTCGTCGTATACCGAAGCATAAATGAGTTATACGCTAAATATTATAGCGAGAGTCAACAATTTTATTTGGCACAAAACTCTCATCCGAACTAAGTAAAACTCGGTATATCTATTAGCACTAACGCTTTCATTATAACAAGCCATACCAACATTTCTAGTGACGGGCAGGAGTGGGGGTTATAAGGGAAGCCAGAAATTAAAAATAGCGATATTTCGTTTCCTATTGGTTTTTCGGCAACTCTGAACATAACAAAAGGTGTTTACTGTGGTATTTAGAGTAACTTGTGATGTACACTATTTTCGTATACCGCATGAGCAACGAGATATACGCTAAAACCTATAGCGGAAGTGAACAATTTTATTTGGCACACATGGAGTCCACAATTTTATTTTGCACAAAAGACTCAACCGAACTAAACCAAACTCGGTATGTATATTAGCAGTGAGGCCTTCATTATAATAAGCCATACCAACATTTCTATGGACGGGCAGGAGTGGGCGTTATAAGAGAAGCCTGAAATTAAAAATAGCGATATTTCGTTTCCTATTGGTTTTTTTTTTCCGCAAATATAAACATAACAAAAGTTGTTTATTTCGTTATTTGGAGTAACTTTTCTTATATACACTTTTGTCGTATGCCTAAGTATAAATGAGTTATAAGCTAAAAACTATAGCGGGAATCATTAATTTTATTGGGCTCAAAAGACTCAACCGAACTAAATAAAACTCGGTATGTATATTACTGTTGACGCCCTAATTATCATAGGCCATACCTACATTTCTAGGGACGAGTAGAAGTGGGGTTTGTAAGGGAGGCCTGATATTAACATTAGTGATATTTCGTTTCCTATTGGTTTTTCGACAAACATGCACATAGCAAAAGTTGTTTACTTTGTTATTTAGAGTAACTTTTGTGCGCATTCACTTTTAAAACGAAGTAAACACGGGATATACGCTAAACGGGAGTCAATTATATTAGTACTTATTTAAGGGGTTTTAATAAAGGAATATTATGACAAATGATGTTATGTTTTATATGATAGTTCAAAGTATGATTCGGATTAGTGAGGTATTAAATCTTTGTTACCCCCTCCTAATAACTTTGTTATTTATTTCCAATAGAAATATAAACTATAAGACCATTTCCATTATTTAATTTGTATAATCTACCTTGATGTTACTGAAACAAATATTTAATATAATAACAATTAAACGTTAATGGTAATGTCATTATGACAAAAAACAATATGCGTTTAAACTCGATATGATATTTTCAGGGTGCCACTATTATTTAATTCCATCCGGTAGATAAATTATAAAATAATGTTTTTGCATCAATAATATAAGTAGAAGAATGTTGAGAAGTCCCATGCGGAAACGGAAGATGACGGGAGCCTTACACGTTAATTGAGTTTCTTATTTCCCGTCTGGCATTACTGGAAGCGATTTCCAGTGAGATTCACTAATACAAATATAATCTTACGTGCAAAACTTTGCCTAAACTATGTGAGCTCGGATTGGCTTTTGAAAAGGAAATATGTTTATTATAGATGATATTTAATTGTAATAAATGCTACCCATGATTATGGTTTGAATTATTGTAAAACGGTGAGTCAAAAAGTGTAGAGGGATAGATTAGGAACACATTTTCATTTATCCTTCAAAAATAAAATTTTCTATTCTATTACTCCCCAAAAGTTACCCTTCAGGGTTGGCTATTTCGGAAAATTATTACGTTGTGGAGGGAAGTGTAATTGTACACATTGAAGTCTTACTATCAAAAATACCACCATTAGTCAGTCCAAGAATGATTTCCCGGGCATCGCCGGGTACCTTAGCTAGTATTATATATATATATATATATATATATATATATATTTGTCTGTTAACGCTCTAGCGGTAGCATTTTTGTTTGATCGTTGCCAAACTCGGAATTTAATCGTTTTATTTACAAAGGAATCTCACGTTCGTTACTGGCTGAAATCAGACAAGTGAGAGGTGGGGGTTTAGAGGGGGGATTTTTTGAAAATTCAAAATATCTCCGTTACTATTCATCAAATCGAAAAAATGTATAGAATCAATCTTATTGCGAATTAAATTTACTATAAATATTGCTTTATAAATTTATTCTGTATCTTGAATATTGACCGAGATATTTGCATTTGTATTCTGTGCTTGGTCGGCAGGATTCGGCTACGGTTTGGGGACACCCTGTATATATATATATATATATATATATATATATATATATATATATTTGTCTGTTACCGCTCTAGCGGTCGCAATTTTTTACTTGATCGCTACCAAAACTCGATATTTAAACGTTTTATGCAAAAAGACAGATCAAGTTCGTTAATGTCTGAAATCGCACCAGTGGAAGGGGGGGGGTTTAGAGGGGGTTATTTTCGAAATATCTCCCTTACGATACGTCGGATCAAAAAATTGTATAGAACCAATCTTATTGCAATTACATTTACTATAAATATTCTTTTATACATTTATTCTGTATCTTGAATAGTAACCGAGATATTTGCATTTGTATTGTGTGTGTGGTTGGCAGGAGACGTCTATGTTCGGTACTTTCCGCCAAGAGCTAGGGCGTCCGTTTCCGTAACTGTTCGTCCCTCTTGAAAAGGTTTAGAGATTCCTACTACTACTACTGTTATTATTAAGCAGATTTCTCTATTGTATAACTTCACGCGGGGAAATCTGCTTAGTTTGCGCAGCCCCTGCGTGACGGACTTCTTCCTAATCTCGTCCGTTACCTCTGTGCTGTGTCCTTTGCATCCAGACTGTAGCTCGTGTATGATACAATGCTTGCTCACAAATTCATTTAATTTGTGTTCAATATTTATAGCACTATAATCTTCGACCCTAACAGGAGGTTTTTTCTTCATTAGTGGTCTGGTCAAGGTAGTCTTCCAGACATCAGATATACCTCCCTGGCTAATTACATTGTTAAATTAGTGGCATAGAATATCACATTTATGGCCACCTATGAGTCTCAATAAGCCCAGCTCCAAGCCACCCGCCCCGACTGCGTGCATTTCATCTTTGCCATGACAGCACTCAAGAGTTTCCGAATCAATTGTTCCAATTTTATAAGTCTGGAAGGGGGGTTTCTCTAAGGACTTACAATATTTGATAGTGTCATCTAGTTGACGGGTGGGCATTGAAACTCCAGCAAAATATTCACTGAGTTCTTCTAAATCTACTTCCGGATCAGCCGAATCCCGCTTATGCCCCAAGGAATTATTTCTTTGCGATTTCCACAAGTCTCGTTCATTTTCCGCCTCAGACAGGGACTTTCTGAGGTACTTACTCCTTTCGTTTCTTATATACTGCTTTACCTTATTCCTAAGGCTCCTATATTTCTCCCAGGTTGCCAGGATCTTATATTTCTTGAAGCAGTTATAAGCCTTACTCCTGTCCTTCATTGCATCCCTTATACTAAGACTTATCCACGGACTCTGTGAACTTTTAACCATTATTTTCTTAATCGGGCAATGCTTATTAAATTTTAAAAACCAATATCCCACTGTCCCAACATACATTTTATCTGACGCAAATACTAACTGGACACGGAAATACAAATTCTTACTTATACAGATCCAAACTTACTGACTCAAATACTTGTAAATGCGACAGTTCCACTGAACAGACATTCACCCACCTGATTTATGAATGTAGACTGACTCAAGACATACAAAGACAGTTAAACACTCATATTCCCGCATGGCCTATCAGACCCGATATTTTATTTTCAAAACATCTAAATTTATTAAAAGAAATAGCCTACGATATCCTTAAGCTGAGAGAGGAAAAGATACTATAAAATTAATGTTATGTAATTTTATTGGTTATTTAATGGTCTTTGTTTTATTTCATCAAGTCTAACTTTATAATTTTATTTACATTTTAATATGTATATATATTATTATATAAAAAATTGTTAAAATTTTTGACAAAATGCACATATAATGCAAATATGCATGGGATGCGCAGAAAATAAAATCCTTCCACATAAGGTTACTGTGTAGAGGAAATAAAAAAAAAAAATACTATTAAATTATTTGGGGCTCAGGTTAGCCATGTGAGTTAAAGCGTTGACCTTTATCTCACATGTAAAACTAGAGTGGCGAGTTCGAGTCTCGCCTGGGCAAAGGAAATTATTTAGTGACGGAATTCATTAAATAACACCCTAAATCCCACCCTGGCTAGAAAAGGGTGGTAACCTGTAGATAACCCGTCCCGATTAGCCTGAGTTGCAATTTGGACGTTAATAAATAATAATAATATTAAATTATTTGTAAATATTTCAACTTTCTTATGAATATTGGGTTCCGCTATTAATTGGCTCCGGTCAATTGTGGGCGCAATTGATTTTCATTCAGTGCCTTTTTCGAGCGAATGTATTTGTAACATTTAAAATTTAGTTTTACTGTCTGGTTGGTAATACAGAAAATGATATCATCCCTAGAAAGGCCAGGAACAATAATTTTACCAGATTTAAAATTGATCTGTTTCCCACTATAATATTGTTGCGAAAATTAACCCTAGAACTACCAAGGGGGGGGGCTCCTCGAGCCCACAACTTTTTGTTTTTGTTCCCTATCACCCAATTTTAATGGGATATTTTTGATATTTTATGTATTCCTCAGAAAAACATTCTAGAGTGAGGGCTTAACAACAAAATTAAATAAAAAAAATTCTATGTTGAGAAAAAAAAATTTTTTTTGACGTATGGGCTCGAGGAGCCCCCCCCCCCTTGGTAATGCAAGGGGTAGTTATACACTTAAGTACCAAGGGGGGGGGGGCTCCTCGAGCCCACTGATATTTAATACTACTTTTAACTAGTAATTCAAGTGTTATTAATTATATTGCTCAAATAATAATTACTTTGATGTAATTTTAACATACACAAACCTTCTCAAGTTTTTTTTTTCTCAAAAAAAATATATATATTCTCCCCATATAATTTTTTTTCATATAAAAATATATTACTGAGATGGTTATAATTATTGCTCCTGATAGGTACTTTTTTAGAAAAGAGAAGATTTTCTAGGTTGTTCCCAACTAGGGGAACAGTTAGTCCATGCTGCATCCTGGATAAACACTCGGAAAAAATATTATTGTGCAAAAGCACCGATAATTATAAATTCTTAAATTATTATTCTATTATAATGTTATAATAACTTAGATATAGATAACTTTTTATTCTAACAATGTTTAGATATGTTCCTCCAGTAGAATAAAATTACATTTAATTTAAAGTCATCCTTTTTCCCCATCCGAACTTTTTTTTTTTAATTTATTTTTATTTTTGTATTTAATTTTTTTTTTTTAATTTTTTTTTCACAGGTGTCATAAGAAACGTTCATTAAACATAATCCAATAGAAATAAAATTTTTAAAAAAATTATAGAACCAAAATAAAAGGTTTTTAAGGTTGTGGGCTCGAGGAGCCCCCCCCCCCCTGGGTAATCCATGCGGCCTGGGAGGGGTCGGTAATAGCAAGGTACGTATAAGATAAGGTAGCGCCATTCGCGAGTAGCCAATCAGAATGCAGCAAGCCTCTACGTCACTGGGCTGCAAGATTCGTGGCGGACAAGCCGAAATACGATCAATATAAGCAGTTTTCTGATTAATTTGGCGAATAAAAAATTGTTAAAAATGGTATATGTCTGTAAATGATACAAAATTACTTTAGTTGAATATATTTTATTTCAAATAAACCATGTACAAATTAGATTCCATTAAAAATAAATACATAATAGTTCCTTTAAAATTTATATATGTTGGGTTACATTTAAAAATCGTAATTTTTCTAGGTAATTAGCACAACAAAAAAGTAAAACTTTACTATAATAAGATGAAAAATCTCCAAAAACATGAAAACAGTAATGACTTCTATTATACAAATAAAAGTTAATAAAATTGAGATTAACCAAGCAATAAACAAAGATACCCAGTTAAAAATGAATAAAAATGACTAAATTATTTTAAACATCAGCCAGTCAATATAGGTACAAGATTTTTAAAGGTTATCATTGGCATGTAGTCCTCCTTGTAATAAAAAGATGCTTATATTAAGTCACTGGAATCCTTGGTTCCAGTAGCATCCTTGTGAAGAGAATGGCACTGATGTTGGAGCATATGCATTGAAACCGCACTGTCCCATAGAATAACTAACTGGGGAGGAAACATGTAATATCATTAATGATAGACCATGGGAAATAAACTCCTGTAGTGCGCAAAAGCAGACACGACAAGAAGATAATTATGTTACTACTCAGACTTTAAAACTTATCTTTTTATTTAAAAAAAATCTGTCATTGGCAAGTAGTCCTCCTTGTAATAAAAATATGCTAACATTTTGAGCCGCAGGGAATCCCTGGTTCCAGTAGCATCCTTGTGAAGAAAATGGCACAGATGTTAGAGCGTATGCATTGAAACCGCACTGTCCCATAGAATAAATAACTGCGAAGGAAACATGTAATATCATTAATGATGGAGCATGGGAAATAAAAACCTAAAGTGCTCTATAGGAAACACTACAAGCAAATTATTCTGTTTCTAATATTTAAATCTTACTTTTTAAAAGCTCCCATTCGCATGAAGTCTGTCTTTTCCAAAACAGTTGCTCCTGATATTTGTTGAGTGTATGCATTGAAACCGCACTGTCCCATAGAATAAATAACTGCGAAGGAAACATGTTATATCATTAATGATGGAGCATGGAAATATACTCCTATAGTGCTCTATAGGAAACACTACAAGAAAATTATTCTTTTCTTACATTTTAAATCTTACCTTTTTAAAAGCTCCCATTCGCATGAAGTCTGTCTTGTCCAAAACAGTTGCTGCTGATATTTTTTGAGTGTATGCTCTGAATTTGAGCTTTGGATAATATTGGATAACAAATCCTTTCCATTTCTTTTTTCACTGCATTTTTTCTTCTTTTTGCATCAATTTTTAGCTGGTAATTAACTGTTAGCAATTTAGTAACTCTCTTTTTTAAATTAAAGTTATTACTTTCTAAATTTTTTACTTGGATCAGCAAGGACTTTAATTGGGATTCATATTCAGCAATTTTTTCCTTTAAGAGAATACATCCATCACAATCAACTTCTTCTGTATTACATGAAAAATCACTTTTCAGCTTTTTGGGAGAAATCTCATTAATGTGACGCAGGGCACGTTGAGTTATTTCACGTTTTTTACTCCTACAGTCTCTAGATGTTTCACATTTTGAGTCAGAAGTAGAGCTAGTAGATGTTTGTTTACTTACGGACGATACTGGTAATTTAATATTCGGCACAGCTTCTTGTTTTAATATCAATCTATTAGGAACATAGCCTAACAATTCTGCTTGTAAATTCCTTTGGTAATCACTATCACTGAAATGTTCTGAACAAACCCGAGCAAAAGTAGGATTAAATTTCAAATCTCCTCGTCTACACAGAACTATCCACTGTTTCTTAATTTCTTCGTTTTCGGGAACCGGTGATAAGATACAGACTTGCCTGTTCTCCTAGAGTTGTTGGAACATGTTGCCATAGCACACTCACTCATTTTGAAAAAAAAATCACTTATAACAATGGAAAATAAAACAATTAACTAAAAAACACAACGATGCTCACGATGTAAACAAAGCTCAGTGCTGCCAAGTGACGTCATGCGCCAAAGTCACAAAATTTTTGATCTGCGCACCTGCCGAATGGCACCCCCCTGGGTAATACTAGGGTTAAATGGCTCTACTATTCAAGGCGGTGATTGGGGAGTGCGGAGGGGTTCAAAGAAGTGCCGCTAATTGGTGGAAGGCACTAGTCCCTTCCAGACCTTCTTGGAAGAGCCTCGGTCTCATCCTGCTTCTCTATTTAAGCCTGTACAGCTCGAGCTAGTGGAGCCGGCAGAATCTAGTTAGGGCCCGCCGGAACTTCTGGACCTTTCCTTGGCTAGCCCCTTCTACAGACATTTATAAGAGACCCTGCCAGTACCTCAGTTTCAGTTCATGGTCAGATGTCTTGATGGCCACATCAGTGCCCCAGTGCGACAAAGTGTTTTTATAAGAAGAACAGTGTTGTGCCGTGACTGAAAGTTACAGTTTAGTGCCGAGTTTAAGACAGTGCAGTGCCGCGAAGTAAAAGACAGTGCAGTGCCGTCTTGTTGTGAATTTCAGTGACAGTGAGTGAATTATTGGATTGTCTAATCTGAAGAACAGTGACGCTATCAGTGTAATACCGTGAGTAGTAATAATTAACCAAGAGTATTGTGTATTGTGAAATAAATCGTGCAGTAAAAAACTGTGAAACAAGTGTGTTTAATTTTGCAATCCAAAAGAACTCTTATTAACAACGTTTATTACTGGTTTTGTAATAAAAACGTAACAATATTGTCTATTTCAGTATCTGAGCTTGACGTGAAATGTATTGGCCCTAATTGCAGAACACTCAAATTTAATTCCATAGCCTGCAGACGAATAAACTTTGTATATTATTCGTACTCATATCAGAGGTCAAATCGCCAAGGATCACAACGTTATCATAAGAACTCAACACATCTGCAATTAAATCAAATATCACGATCATGAATCCAATTTTGGGCGGTCTGTAAACAACACCCAACAAAATTTTATTTTTCGTAAAGATTTAACTCTAGAAATAAGTATTCAGGCGTTTTATTGTACACACCCTCAGATTTATACTTCATATTGAATTTTATCTTCCTATTTATAAATATATATATATATATATATATATATATATATGCCCACACCAGGAACTCCTTTTCCAACGCGATCATTTCGAATTAGGTCAAATTCTTCCAGTACCAATAATGATGAATCTATCTCTGGCTACAATAAAACTCGGTATATGTATTATCACTAACACTTTAATTATAACAAGCCATACCAACATGTCTAGCGACGGGCAGGAGTGGGGGTTGTAAGGGATGCCAGAAATTAAAAATAGCGGGATTTCTTTTCCAATTGTTTTTTCGGCAAGTATGAACATAACAAAAGTTGTTTACTTTGTTATTTAGATTAACTTTTGTTTTATACATTTCGCCAATAACAATGTGTGGAGCAAGTAATTTGCGTAGAAATATTGATATGCTCAACAATTCATTCCAATTTGAACTATGAGGTACCTCAGCTGGAAAAATGAAATCAAATCCATCTTAATATTGTGTCCTTAATAACTGAAATCTATGCATAACGCACAGGGGAGGGGGTTTGTAAGGGAGGCCTGAGATTAAAATTAGCTATATTTCGTTTCCTACTGGTTTTACTGCAAATATGCACCTGACAAAAGTAGTTTATTTTTTTATTTGAAGTAATTTTTGTTATATACACTTCTTTCGTATACCAAATTATAAACGAGATATACACTAAAAACTAAAGCGGGTGCTAACAATTTTGTTGGGCATTAACGCCTGAACCGAACTTAACAAAACTCAGTATGTGAATTAGCAGTAATTCTTCCATGATTATAAGTTATTTTAAAATTTTTAGTTTTAACCCTCGGTCGGGCGCGTCAAAAATATTCCGCCTCCGGGCGCGTGTATCTCAGAGATACAACCTCAACCGTTTTTACGGAAATACAGTTTTTTAATATATATTTTGCACTAAAATGTTCAGAAGGTAATTATAAATCATATATGAGGAAGTATTTGCTTGAAAGAAGTAAAACAATTTTCAAAATTGACACGTACTATAATAAAAAAAATCATGGTAGATAATATAACCTAATTGGTTATAGATTCATTGTTATTTAAACCGTGGACGATAATTTTTAAAATATAATTAAAACATTCAAATACCAAAACAAATAGTTTAAATGCACATGTCTTAATTATTCATAATTCATTTCAGTTTGTGAACAATATAAACAAAATATCTAAATATAACTTCATTCAAAAATAAGTAGCAGGAAATCACTTTTAGATAAGACTTATTAAAAAAGCATCTAAATTTTAATTTACCAATCCTTTTAAAAATACCAGTTTAATTATTATCTCTTTTGAAGAGCTGCATTACAATTAGGACAAGGCGTGGAACTATGTTGTAAACAAATTTTGCTTTTGCAAATCTCACAAGAATAATGAGTAATCCTACATTTCTTTTCAGTTTTTGCTTGGTTCACATCATTTGCTTTAGTTCGTTGTAGTGGAGGGACTTTTTTTTATGCTGTTCTGTACTTGAGTTCAATGTATAGTTCAATGATCCTCTGTACTCGTCAAGTTTCGTCCCTAGCTCGGTTGGTAAACGTCTACTGTTGTCACTGCGTCATACAATATTTTCTTGAATAAGTTCTTCTGAAAGCTCATGTATGAGCAAAATAATAGAATAATTAGTTTATATAATTACATTCAATAAAGAGAAAGTTAATTGATGTATATATTTATGAAATACAGATTTCAAAAAAACTGACGAGATCGGGCGCGTGGTATCTAGGAGATAAAACTGAATGACAGGTGAAACACACGACTCCATCAAACGCAGTGACACTACTGACTTTGAGGGGGGGACCTCTATACCACATAACTCGAAGCACACCACCACTCTCTGCTAGAAGGAGTGGCAAATATTTTTCTAGAAACCGTGTATCTGAGAGATCACGCGCCCGATGGAGGGTTAAAGGGGAGGGGGGATTATAAGTGAGACTGAAATGAAAAAAAACTCGCATTTTTTATTTTCCATTTGTTTTACGGCAAACGTGCAAGTAACAAAAGTTGTTTACTTTGTTATTTAGAGTAACTTTTGTTTGCACTCACTTTTGTCGTAAAATAAAGTAAATACGGGATATACCCTAACTGGAGTAAATAATTATATTAGTACTTATTTAAGTGGTTTTAATAAATGAATATTATGACAAATGATGTTATGTTTTCTTCTTATATGATAGTTCAAAGTATGATTCGGATTAGTGAGGTTATAAATCTTCGTCACCCCCCTCCTCATTTATTTATTTTTTCTAGAAAATAACTTTGTTATTTATTTCCAATAGAAATATAAACTATAAGAGCATTTCCATTGTTTAATTTGTATAATGTACCTTGATGTTATTGAAACAAATATGTAATATCATAGCAATTAAACGTTAATGGTAATGTCATTATGACAAAAACAATATGCGTTTAAACTCGATATGATAGTTTTAGGGTACCACTATTATTTTATTCCATCCGGTAGATAAATTATTAAAATAATGTTTGGAATCAATAATTTAAGTTGAAGAATGTGGACATGTCTCACGCGGGAGCAGAAGATGACGGGAGCCTTACCAGTTAATTGAGTTTACTTATTTCCCGTCTGGTATTACTGGAAGTGGTTTCCAGTGAGATTCACTATTACAAATATAATCTTACGTGCAAAACTTTGCCTAAACCATATGAGCTCGGATTGGCTATTGAAGGGAAATATGTTTATTATAGATGATATTTAATTGTAATAAATGCTACCCATGATTATAGTTTGAATTATTGAAAAACGGTGAGTCAAAAAGTGCACAGGGATAGATTAGGAACACATTTTCATTTATCCTTAAAAAAAAAAAAAAAAAAATTCTATTCTATTAATCCCCAAAAGTTACCCTTCAGGGTTGGCTATTTCGGAAAATCATTACGTCGTGGAGGGAAGTGTAATTGTACACTTTGAAGTCTTACTATCAATATATCATCATTAGTCAAGAATGACCGAGCGAAGCCAGGTACCTGTACCTGTGTGTGTGTATATATATATATATATATATATATATATATATATATATATATATATATATATAAACAGTTTTGGTCGGACCTCTTTTTCGTCATCTACTAGGTAGGATCGATGGACATTTGAAGAAAAATTTAGAAAATTCCGTCATGAGTACAACCTCTACAGCTGATTTCCCTTGAAGGAAATCTGCTAAAAAGTAGCACACGATCTTTAATTAATCCAGAATAGGTGATGAAGACACATTTTTTTTTCTTTTTAAAACGAAAAATGTTTGAACCCCGTGAGTCGGGAGGAATGAGATCTGCACATCATATTAAAGCAAGTCTGCCCCCTCTGCATTCACTACTAACCCTCGAAATAACTAATTTTCTGAAAACACCTATTTTAGCAGCAGTTTCCCATAACTTCTGCATCTCTTTCCCTTTCGTGGGAGTGCACACATGCTACCCAATAGGGTGAGCTCTTCAAAATTTTATTAACGGAAGGAAGTTTTGTTAAAAAAAGGAAGCATATATATATATATATATATATATATATATATATATATATATATATTAATAAATCATTTTCTTTAATAGTGGAAACAGTTGTATGTAAATTTCATTTGACTAATAAATGATGGAAGAGGAATAATCTCTTCCAACTGCATTAGGATTCCAGTATTGATGTATATCATAATCTATATATATATATAGTAATGTAACCTCTGTCTGTACATTGATTTTTTTCTCAAGATTTCACGATAACTTTTCATTTCACATGTCATAGACACCGTAACTGCATTTTGTTTCTTTCGTTACCTTTTCACGCATAAACAGCTGAACAGAATTTTATGAAACTTGGTATGTATATTAATACTAACCAACTTAAGACTTTAGGCTATACTAATATTTTCTGAAATGAACAGAAATGGGGGTTATAAGGGAGGCCTGAAATTAAAAATAGCGATATTTCTTTTTCTATTGGTTTTTCGGCAAATATGCACATAACAAGAGTTATTTATTTTATTATTTAGATTAACTTTTGTTATATACACTTTCATCATATACCTAAGTATAAATGAGTTAAACGCTAAAAATTACAGCGGGAGTAAAAAATTTTATTTGGCACAAAAGAATCATCCGAACTAAATAGAACTCTGTACGTGTATTAGGACTGGGGGTTGTAAGGGAGGTCTGAAATAAAAAATAGCGGTATTTCGTTTTCTGCAAATATGCACATGACAAAAGTTGTTTATTATTATTTCAAGTAACTTTTGTTATATTCTCTTTAAACCAATGTATAAATGAGATATACAGAAAAAACTAAAGTGGGACCCAACTATTTTATTAGGCACTAATGATTGAACCGAACTTAACAAAACTTATTTTGTTATTTAGACTAACTTCTTTTATATACACTTTTGTTTTATAACAAAGTATAAACGAGATATACTCTAAAAACTAAAGCGGGAGCAACTATTTTATTGGGTACTTAACAACACTCGGTATGTCAATTAGCATTAATTCTCCCAAGATTATAAGCCATATTAAAATTTTTAGGTTCAGACGGGAGTGGGGCTAATAAGGGAGGCGTGAAATAAAAATTCGTGATATTTCATCTTCTACTTATTTTTCGGCAATCGTGCACATAACAAAAGCTGTTTACTTTTTATTATATTATATAATTAGATTAACTTTTGTTTTATAATTTTTTTTTTGTAAAATAAGGTATGAAGCAAGTAATGTGTGTAGAAATATTGATATGCTCAACAATTTATTCCAATATGAACTACCCAGAACCGCACCTGGATAAGTTAATTCAAATCCATGTTAGAATTTTATGCTTAATAATTCAAAACTATGTTATTTTTTAAGGCCAGTAACAGTTTGCACCAAATAAAGTATACTGTCCCCACCCTCTCTTATCCCAAACATTAATCCATGAGAAACGCCAGTTTTCTCCAAGTGTATTTAATACATTATTTAATTTGAACGTGAAAAATATTTGAACAAACAGTTTTCCTATCGTGAAGATAATGCAATCTGATTTGTTAATATAATTTAATGTATTACAGAATTGATATCCTAATGGAGTTGGCAGCACTGAGGCTAGGGAGGTGTCGAGCTACTTCTTTTGTCCTATCAGTTCTGCCGCTTCCCTGCCGACCTCATATTGGTCTATGTTTACATGATAATTGATGCTTACACTTTTAGCAATGTAGTGCTATTCTCACGAATGTGAATTTAATCATAAATAAATAATTTAAAAGGATGAACGCTGGGGATGTGCACCCAGTTATTTCTGGTATTTATTAACTCTGCTCCGTCCTATGATATACTTTACCAAATACCAATATAAATATACAGTTTACCATTGAGACTTACAAAAGAGTATTTTTAATAGCGGTTGTGACTTACCTAAAACAGCTGTCACCATTAAGCTTTGTACTGCATCAAGGGAAAGGAACTTTTATTCATACATGCTTTGGAAGATAGAATACTTTCTACGATAATGAATTATACTGTTCAATACGTTATAAAAAATAAAAGACTTGCAAAGGAGACGGGAAATATAAAAAATATTGAGGAGAGAGAAGTCTTAAATAACAAATAATTTTATTATGAACAAATCCACAACAACGACGGGTATGAACCCTAAAGACTGTGATGGGGAAATGTCAAAATATTGTGGAAAGTAAAGACTTGCCAAAAAAATACCATCTTCATTCAAGTTCAAATGACTTCACGGGCGAAGCTAGTTATTATTAATATTATATCTATAGAACACCCTTAAGGGGCCAAAATATAGTGTTGCAAAGTAAAGGACAGTGCAGTGCCGTCTTGTTGGACTGTGTAATCTGAAGAACAGTGACGCTATCAGTGTATACTGTGAGTAGTAATTAAGAATAATTACCAAGTGTATTGAGCATTGTGAAATAAATTGTGCAGTGATAAAAACTGTGAAACTTGCGAGTATTTAATTTTGCAATCCAAAAGAACTCTTATTAAAAACGTTTATTACTGGTTTGGGTAATAAAACGTAAAATATTTAATATCATCAAAACATATATAGCTTTAAAAACGGACCTCATTTTTGTCGTCTCTTGGGTAGGATGAATGGACATTGAAGAGATTTTCCAAAAACCACGTCATGAGAACAACCTCAATAGCTATTTCCCTTAAGGGAATCTGCTAAAAGAGACAACAAATCAGTTGTCTTAATATTTGGCGGCTTGGCTTGAGAGAAGATGCTTCTACATTAGGTGTTGCTAGGGGCTGTGACATAGTCAGCAATGGCATTGTCCAAGATAATTCCCTCAAGCCTTCAAATTTGCTCATATAAAAAATAAAAAAACAATACAATAATCATTTATTTATTTTCATATTAAATATTGTTTAACATTTGTAATGTTTTCTTCACGTTCACAAAAGCTTCAATTTCTTCTACCATTTGTTCTTCCGAAATCCTTTTGAGCCTTTTCCTTTTATCCTTTACCCTGAAATAATAAAATTTCTGTTAAAACAAATACTCAAAATAAAAAAGATATTAAGTATATAAATTAAATTTTAAAGTTATTATTCATTAAAATAAATTAATAAACTTGGCACTTACAGACACAATTCTAATTAAGACATAATGAGGTAAGTTAGATGAAGTTTATTAGCGTAGAATTGTGGTTCACGATGCAAAAGCTTATTGTTTATATGGTTTGAATAGGAATGGGGATTTACTGAGGGCAAAAAACTTAAAAATGCAAAAGTCTTTAATAATATTCAAGATAGAGACAACATTTACAGGCAATACAATGTTCAATATGATTAATTCTATACAATTGATCGGTTCGACATATAATAATGGAGGCATTTCAGATTTTTGAAATTCCCTTCAATAAACTAAAGCCTCCTTCCACTGGCCCGATTTCAGCTGTTAACAAACTTGATCTTTAGTTATACATAAAAACGTTTAGATCGAGTTTCAAAATTATCAAACACATATTGCAAACACTAGAGTGTTAACAGACAAATACATATATATGTTTTAAAAGGACCTCAATTACATTATCTCCAGGGTAGGATCGATGGATATTTGAAGAATTTTTTTTGGAAATCATGCCATGAATATAACCTCAATAGCTGATTTCCCTTAAGGGATATCTGCTAAAATAAAGATATAGAAACTGATATTCGATGCAAACACATTAGTGTTTCATTTAATTTAATTTCTTTAAGCATATGTGTGTACTACGTGTGCATGGTAAACAAAAATAAAACTTACGTTTTCTGTGGGGCCTTCCTCTTTAGTCCAGATTACTGGACATTTATTATTTCATATTAACTAATGGAAACATTTATCATTTTCACTCATATTTATCTGTCTACATTGCAAAGCAAATCGTAAAGGCGAGACATTTTATAAAAGAAACTGCTCAGTAAAACCGAAAATCAAAACTAATATGGTATAAATTTGGCATTGTATGTTGAAAACATTGAGATGATTCTATATAAGAAAAAGTCCGTCAAGCAGGGGCTGCGTAAACTAAGCAGATTTTCCCCTGTGAAGTTTTACAATAGAGAAATCTGCATACTGGTAACACAATACCACCGTGATTAGATAATGAGAAATCTTTCAGTTAATTAAAATAAATTCCCAACTGAAACAGCTTCTGAATTGTAAGAATAATTTATATTTTAATAACTCAAATTTTAGTAGTCCAAGAACTAAAGAAGGGAGGGGCAGATGAACAGAACGTATTTGCATAAATCTCACAAAGTAACGAAGGTAAAGTAAGGTTAGGACCGGCAGGTTAGAAGCTTCCGCCTGAGCCGAGAAATGACGAAGATGGCCGACGTAGTCCGAACTATACCCGACCACAGACCATAAAAATGCAAATATCTCGGTTAATATTCAAGATAGAGAATAAATGTACATTACAATATTTATAGTTCATTTAATTGCAATAAGATTGGTTCTATACATTATTTCGATCAAATGCATAATAACAGAGATATTTCGAAAATCCCCCCTCCCACAGGTCCGATTTCAGACATTAGCGAACTTGATCTGTCTTTTTACATAAAACGGTTAAATATCGAGTTTCGTAACGATTAAACAAAAATTGCGACTGCTAGAGCGTTAACTGACAAATACATATATATATAATTTTGAACGGACCTCATTTTCGTCATCTCCTGGGTAGGATCGATGGACATTTGAAGAAATTTTTCGAAAATCGCGTCATGAGTACGACCTCAATAGCTGATTTCCCTTGAGGGAAATCTGCTAAAAAAGCCTGTCAAGCAGGTATGAGTAAATTAAACAAATTTCCCATGTGCTGGAATGACACATTGTCTTATCTCACCATATATTCTCTATTTCCAACTAAAAATCTGTTCAAAGAGAGGGTTTACTGAAAGCAAAAACAAGAAAATACAAATAACCCGCTTAATACTTGATAATTATGGAAAAATGTATAGAGCGAAAATTGTAGAGAATCAATATTTGAACAAGATTGGTTCAATGGGGGTTAGGCATATTATAATCTGATTAGTAACAACGTATATATTTTGAGTTTTTAACTCCCATTCGATTCCTGGACCATTTTCAGTCATTAAGGAATATGATCATTAGTGATGAATGAAACAGTTACATGAGTATGATACAGATCAAATAAACATTTTAGTTAAGACCACAAAAGCTTAATTGATTACACCATCAAACTATATATATGCATGTATCTCAGACAGTAAAAGTTCAATGAAAACAATATTAGATATTTAAACATCAAATAAAAGTTTCTAAAATATAATGAAGACTACTTACTCCAAATACAAATCAATAATTTCATCACTCAGATATTGATTGGGCTTCACTCGAAGCAGTAAAATCCTCAGCATCAAGTGGATGACCTCCAATGAAGAGGGCCAAAAGGAGCACCATTATTCTAGAAAAGAAAAAGATACATGAAATATATTCAAAATATATACTACTATAAAAGTCATTACAATTTTTTGTGTGTGTTATTATTGAGGTAGAAAGTGATTACAAGTTCTCCATAAAAAAAATGGCAAGAACCTTTCACAATTTAATATTTAATACGACAGCATCTACCGACTGGTATGAAGATAGTAATATTTAATTCTCTAAAACATCTAAATTGACTATGTTTCATAATAAAAAAAGTCTGCCACGCAGGGGCTGCATTAACTAAGCAGATTTCCCACGTGCGTCACATTTATCTCACATGTGTATTTGCATTTATCTCAAAACTTAAAAGTTCAATGAGAACAATATTTGGTATTTAAGCTTCAAATAAAGCGCTTCATAACATAATAGAATATTGAAAATATGAGATGAGTAGGAGTGGGGCTTTACTGAAGACCGAAAACTAAAAAATGCAAATATCTCAGAAAATAATCAAGATAGTGAAATTATGTTCATAACAACATTAATGGAACATTAGATTTACAATAAGATTGGTGCTATATAATTTTTTGATCCAAAGCATAATATTAGAGATATTAAGAATTTTCGAAATTCTGCCCTCTCTAAACCCCCCTCCCACTGGTCCGATTTCAGCCATTAACAAATTTGTTCTTTCTTTTTGTATAAAACAATTATATATCAAGAAGTTTGGTAACAATAAAATAAAAATTGTGACCGCTAGAGAGGTAACACACACACACACACACACACACACACATATATATATATATATATATATATATATATATATATATATATATATATATATATTTCAAGGTGGTAACTTGTATTCATATTACACTATACAGAACAAATACAAATATAACCGGTATATCTATCTGTATTAATGGTATTTTTGTATAATATATGTATAAGTTTTTAAAAATTATATTTTTAATTTTGTTGTGAGGAAAAAAAATAAATTGAAGTTCACAAAAAATTAGACCTATCTTTTGGGTGCGTGTCTATGTAAGATCCCGTGTAGAGGGTGTGTCGTACAGGAGTAAATATGGTATATACTGTGTTCTATTAAAATCAATTCCATATAATTTAGGTCCTAAAATTATTATATTTCACTCATGCTTCAAAATATGTTTTTGATAAATATCTTTCTTATTTTTCCTGTAATTTACTTAGTAGTTTTAAATCTGATGTCTGAAAACTGTTTGGAAGTTTTCTTCATTAAACAACTATTTTTGAGCAGCCAGAATTTCATTTCTCTCTTACAATTCCTTGGAATCAACTATATGATCTTTAATTACACTATAAACACAAAACTTGAGTTGAACATGAAAAGATTATAAATTCTGTGGGGCTGCGTAAACTAAGCAGATTTCCCGCGTTAATTTATACAATAGGAGAAATCTGCCTACTAATAACAGAAGTAGTAACGAGTCTCTAAACCAATTCAAGAGGGAAGAACAGAAATTTGCCAAAACGAGTTCGTAAAACATATTTTATTCAGGTGTAGTGATGCCTTAAAAAATAGAAGACAGAGTTTATTAAAACTATTACTATTTCTACTAAAAATCTTTATACTCACCAATTGAAACTGACAGAACCAAGTGACCAGAGCCTCGGAAACACTATGCGATCACCTTCAAACCTAGTAACAATATTGAATATAAGTAAAACATTTCTTCCTGAACATTTACATTTCATGTTCAAAAGGCAAATTCTAACTTGTATAATTATTTATTTTGTGCTCTGCTTTAAAGCGATGCACATATTTTACAAGCCATCAAAAGAAACTGGAGCAAAGCTTCTTCAAAGTTAGTGTAATGCATTATTTTTTCATTATATCCAGGAAAAATAAAATTTTCCATCCTAACTCATTACTCCCAAATTGAAACATGATAACTCAAATAGAACTGGTTCTAACTTCAAAATTTTAAGAAGCATATACTTATGATGGATCGAGAATAATTAAAATCAAGATTTTTAAATATAAAAATGACAAAACTGAATGGGCAAAAACAAGATTACCATAACACAACCCCCACCGTCCAAAGGAATATCAAATATTATGTTTAATATATAAAAATTTATGAGACAATGTTTCAGTCAACGGCTGAAACAGACTTAAAGACTTGTGTATTTCATTGTAACACATCATACACAAGAAATCTAAAGACAAGTTTGAAATGCCTAGGGGTCGACTGAGAATTACCAAAACATCTAAGTCTAATATTACTTTCATAATTATCCAGATGGAACTGCCACACACCACTTAATAAAGCCACTTCACAGAAAATTTGTTACATCCTAAACATTCAATAATTTATACAGGCACAAACTAAGAATGCTCAGTAACACAACTTCTCCTACCAAGAAAAACAAATATTTTAAAAGACAATTCTTCTTTAGCCGTGTTTCAATATAAACTTCCTTCGCTATATAAACACTTATTTTCGGTAAATTGTAATTACTTAGCCAATGTTATAAATGCATTATTGAAAGGAGTATATTGGATAATGTTAATTTAAAATGATAATGTTTTGGAATAAATGCACTTAAAATGCTTGGGGTAAGGAAAAGTCAATTACAAAATTTGAAAATAATACAATTAATTTAAACACTTAACAATCAGATTTCTTTGACAAAGGGTACAGAAGAAAATTCTATAAACTAATATATTGTGGTAGCCAAAGGAATATATTTGGGAAGCACTTAAGAAATTGTGTTCAGCCAATAAGAAATCCGAATAAGGCATGGTTCAACAAAACCTTTACTATACATATTTGGACAAAACTGCTCCTCGGTTAATAAAGACTTTTATTGGACAACTGCTAAGAGTCTCTAAGCACTTAAAAAGAAAAATAATAAACAGAGAAGGGTACTTGACACTTCACTGAACCTCAAAAATATGACATCCTTCACTTTCAATACCACAAAAAATAATATATGTGGATTCTTACGTCAGCTACACAGAACAACAACAATTAAAATTAATCTTTAAATAAATGAAATAAACTAAAATAGTTGATATATTTTTTTAAAAAAAAAGTATCACAATTATATAATGTAAAAAACTTAAAAATAAACATAACAATTAACACACAAAATGGAAACTAAACAGATATTAAGCTAACATGCAATAAACCTAACGAAATGTACGAGAAGAATAAATCTTACTGGAAAACCAACATTGTACCCCAAGTACTTTAATAATTTAATGAAGACCCAATCATAACAAAAATAAGACACTAAATAGTTTCTCAAGGTCTGCTAATAATACCACTGAAATAAACTTTACACACTGTTCTGCATCATTTGTATTTTTATAAGACCATCTCGAGAGCAAGTTAATCCAACTGGCAGAATATTACAGGCAAAAGGCCTACAAGGAGCAAAGAAATGCTTTATTTTCTCCATTCTTGAAAAATATATTATAAGCATGTGAAAGAGGAGAAATACGTTCAGTGATTTTATTTCCTGGATCAGTAATTCAAAAATAAAGTTTAAAACGTAATATTTGAAAAATTATAATGGGAAAAAAACGGCTCCTAACACAGCCCAGCCCGGGATAACTTTTGATAAATTTAGGAGGTGAGGAGTAATGAAAAAAAATCTTTTAACAGTATCATTAGAGAACAAAGGACAACCTCTCTCAATTTTAAACAGCACTGCCTGTTTTAGCACTCGCTGAACCTATTTCAGCTATTTTGTTTTTTGGTATGACGTCTGTATATACTCCTTGGATAACTCAAAAGCGACCAACTTTAAAATGTTGATACTTTATATTTAGGACTAGTGTACAGTCTAGTCGAACCCCTCCCCTTTTGATCAAAGTAGATTAACAGAAAGGGGGGTTTAGAAAGGGCAGAAATAAAAAATTGCAAATTTCTCGATACCTATTGGAGGTACAAAAGATTAGTATAGAATACTTTTTTGTTTATCATTAAAAGTTTGATCAAACATGTTCTATTACGTTTTTTGATTCGACAAATTGGAACGAAGATGTTAGGTAAAACTTCCAAATAAGTAATTTATATAGAGAACAGCAAAAGAATTGTTTATTTAATTTAATAGGGGTACAAGAATGTCGTGGTACCCACATAAGTTTATTTTGTATAAATATGCTCAAGATTTTTTAAAACATACTGACAGGGAAAATTTGACAAAAAGATCTCAATACCTGAAATATAGAATATATATAAAAATAATAATTATAATAAATGTGTATTTTGTGCATCTAGAGTTTTGGGATACTAACTCATGACTCAAATTTCTTTCTTCAACATGAAGAATTTACGAAAATATTGAAAGGCCGAGAAAAGTTGTTTATTTACAAAACAGTAGATTAATTGATTATTCTACAATTGATATTAAATTACTTGAGTGAATATCATCTACAGAATGTAACACAGTTACAGTTAATTATATATATTGAAATGGACGTACTTTAAAGTTATTACCATCTGTTTTTGTCTTAATATAGAATAGAGAAGAGCAGAACTGAGATGATACAAACACTAATAGCAGACAGAAGCAACGCTCAATGCAAAAATGTGTTTTACTGGCGAATATAAATGCGATGGTTATATGTGGTATAACAAATTGAGGTAAAATAAGTTTTATTTTTCTGAGTAACCTCGAATGAAGAACGAGCAACCTATGAATGATACAGGAATCTCAAAGCACTTCACAACTAAAATTAAAACAAAAAAAAATAAAAAGTATCTTTTCCTCAAAACAAAGTTTGCTAAATTCAAAAATTATGTCGGATCAAATAAACATATACTGCCTCCAATACAAGCAGCTGTAAATTCAGAAAGGGTAAACCAATCATGATTTTCCTAACCTTTTTATGCAGAGTTGGAAAACTAACTTCTTCCTAGACTAAACTGATTCACTAGGCCTTCACAAAGACATTAGAATGACATCTAATGATTTTGATATTTAAAATAACCCATAAGTAGAATAGTTGAAATATGACAGTAGCAAGACATACTGTATTGTAAGAATGAAAAAAAAAGGACATTTAACGATTGCTTATCAGACTCCAGAACAAAATACTAAGGAATTCTTGAAATAAGTGCCCTTAGTGTGATCCTTTAGATATTCCTATTATTTTCAAAATTAGGTAAACAAACAAACATACACTTTTGATTTTCTGAATTAATCAATTTTCTTATATGCAATTAAAAATTTGAACAACCCATTTTTCGAAGTTTGCAGATTTCAAAACAATGGGTCTCGCTGAAATTTGCTGGCAACTATAAATTCTCCAAATGGAAAAGAGTCGAGACACCTCATGCAAATAGCTTATAGACAAAAAAAAACAAACAAACATCAAACTACAAAAAATGAGGAGTCAAAATTATTCTTAAACTGCTTTATAAATTTTCTTTTATACATCCTAAATTGTACTTGGACTAGAGAATACTACACAAGATTCTTCATTGCAAGTCAAATTTATAAATTTCAAAGAAAAATATGAATATACAGCAAGCTATTTTCTTTTTCTAATGATACGCTCAGTAAAACACATTGAATAAAGTCTTCAGAATCTCAAGGGTAATTAATTTTGGAAGAATGTAATGGAAGAGTCGGCACTTGAATAACTGAGATAAAGAATGACAATAAATACTATGAATTGCACAAAAAGCTAAAAAGATTAAAGCAACAAGACATCAAATCACACTTGTAACCATTTGTAATAGAAACCTGGTTTCTGATATAGAACTGTAATTAGTGAAAATGTCCTGATTAAAAAAACAAAAATGATTCTCCATAATAAGTATTCCTTCCACGATAGCACTATAACATAAAACTAAAACTACATTCGCTTAACAAAACAGATTTTCTTACAAGTTCATAGGATACCACTACATCTCCTGCTATTAAGTTTGTTCCACAAGAATTTCCTAGTCCCGAATAAATGGAAAGAAACTTTCCCTCCCACAAAATTTCATTACCCAATCTAAACCCAGCTGAAGTTTCCAGGAAATACAAGACATCAGCAATATAAAACAAAATCTTTGGGACTTTAAACAATTCAAATTAAGTCAAAAAGAGTCCTGAATTAAATCCAACAGATTTGAGTGAGCGTGAAAAATGGGTTAAAAAGCCCGTGGAAATCAAATTCACAAGTTTGTTAAGGCCAATAAAAAACCTCTGTTAATTTAATTTTTGTACCAAACTAAAATACAATTTGAAGAAGCTCTCAATAATAAATATGCAATTTTATGCAAATCTCCCAGATATTTGTATCAAGCCGCTTTGTATACTAAACTCTTAATAATTGTTCCAACAATTTATGCCCCAAAACACTTCCCTCAGGTGCCAAAAAAAATAATTCTATCGAGTATCTAAGACTATATTAAACAACTTTCTAGTAACTGGAGATGATTTCTCTCTCGAGCTATAATACCATTGTGCATAAGAATTGTTTCAGTACAAACAAGTAATCAAAATGTTATGAACAAGTGGTTGACCACATAATTAGCTCCAAGTAGAAAAATAACATGTGAGTGAACTATTTGACACAACTGAAAAGAATTCAGAAACCAGGCTATCAAATGAATAGAACTACAAATATTTTAAGACATTCTTTACCTCATCAGGATCAGGAGTAACCATAAGTAAGATAAAAAGACATGACCAATAATATATTAAAAAAAAAAAAGACTTACCAAAAGTGAATGACAATTCTGAGAGAAAAAATTGCCAGCAAAAACTAGTTACGGCTGACCCAAATCGATGGCTGCTTTAATTAGTAAAGAAAAGCAATCCAAAATAAATACATAGTCCTGTTTCCTTCATGACAGATAACAAAATAAAACAAAAAAGGCCTCTTCAATAGAATACAAAATAAATCCCTGCAATCATCATAATAAATCACTCATCAACTAAATTTGTAGTTAAAATCTCCTCTTCGTGGAATCATCACCGTGAAAGAAAAGGGAGCAGAACACAATAAACCTGTTAAAACACATTAGTGAAATAATAGTACACATGAAATAATAATAAAAATAGACTGATTACCTTTCAACGTGAGCTTGTCAATAAGAGGCTTAAGTAAAATGAGCAAACAGTAAATTGGAATCAACACTTACACACTAGATATTCTCATTTCGACATTTCTGAAGACGAGGCGCAGACAGCAAACACAGACGAGCCATTTAACTGAATATTTCCACAGGATAATCTTCAAACATCCAATTGGGAAAGCCAATTCCAAATGAAACTTCAGTCCAATGAATAAACTATAGACAGGGCAATATAGACTAATATTCTCACTTGTGTCATAAACTGGCGAGGTTTTTCTTTCTTTTTTTTAAATGAACTACTGAAAGTCATATCAAATCAAAAATATTACAATCAATAAAAAAATAGCCAACACAATTGAACAAAATTTATTATGAAATAATTCGTACAACAATCCATGGCTCCCTTACTCAAAATGATTTCTTCTGATGAGTTCATAAATGGTCGATGAACAGATCAGCAAGCGCACATTACAGAATAAAATCACATGAATGCAGTGTCAGAATAAGCTTGTTCCACCATGGCTAGCTAATGAGCTCTTCACGCTGGTCATCACAATCAATCAACAATAAATAAGTACTTTTTTTCACAATAATTGTTTAATAAAAGCCGAGCAAAACTCTCTCAAGAGTAGCAGAAGGATGTATTTACAGAATGTTGCTGTAAACTCATTCTTAATTACATATTCTTGACAAGGTAGTTATGACATGAACCAGAAACAAACCCAACGCTTTAATATCACTTATTTCCTTCAAGTTCAGCAGGGATGTTGAAATAATCAATACTTGGGAGTTTGGTGAACATCATTGAAAGTACTTATATATACACTATACACAGCAATCTAAAAGGAAATTTACACAATTCTTCTATAAAACTACAATTTGTAATCCTTATTAATTAATAATGCAAACAGCTAATTTGCAAGTGACAAGTTATAGACCTGGAACTTTTCTGGGCTTACATTAAAATTTTTCAGGTTAAAAAATAATGTCAGTAGGAGTAAGCGATGAAGGAAATCTACTAAAATGAGATACTGGAAGGAATGAGGACCACTTAAGAGGTCAAAAATACGCTTCCATAACATACAGTTGTTTAAACACTTGCTAGTCTTTCTCTTTAGAAAGATGTTTAAAATCGCAGTCTCACTTGATGTAGAGTCAGGATCAGCCACATACCTTTTTATTGAGACAATATGTGAACGCACGATCTTCCCAACCAAAATTTGCCATTTCTTTATTCACAGTGCTACTCAATTGCCTCAGAATATTGGAGTTGGCACAGAGAACACAATAGATAAACCTCAAAAGCTTCTTGATTTCAAGGTTAAATATAGCTCAGTGTGACAAATAGTGACTCAAATCAAGGTCTCCTAGTTGAAATGCTCTCATTAGACAAAGACGAATAAAAAAAATGATATTTGAACAAATGATATATATATATTAAAAAAAAAATCAAATTCTGAAAGAGATTAAATCTGTGAATTTGTTGGTTGGAAGACTATAACTTCATATTCTACTAAGACAATTTATCAATTTCTAATGCTCAGTTTAGACTTGTGTTAAGGTGTGGGCATTCTTAATACTTTTGGACTGTATTGAGTCATAGGTTCAATTCCTCTGTGAGGAAAGAGAATTTAATTAGTGATGGACTCATAAAACCAATAAACCGAACTGAGTTTTAGTTGCAGAGAAGCATATAAATAGGCTACATAGAAAGGTGGCTGGGCTATATTCTGATAGCAGTTCAATCATAATTCCATTTTACTATTCCTACTACTTTTTGTAAAATTAAGTTCAACTTTTTTTAATAATAATTGTTGTGGTGTTTGCTTAATTATTTATAAATGGACTACTAAATTCTATGGCAAATCCATTTCATGTCAATTTAAGGAATAATAAACAGTTATTTATTATACTATGAGTTACAGAAGACACTAATGTGAGCATTGTAGAGAGATATAGTGAACTATACATTTAGCACTGAGGAAGAATATGGAAGTAGGCAAGGGTCGTCCTTCACGTAATCTCTCACTCCTTCGACATATATCCAGTTATTATTTGCCCGTCTCAACACACCTATAAACACATTCTTTTAAATTTTTCACTGAAAGTGCAAGCTACTGATTCCCTCAGAAGATCACATTTCAACTCACAAAGAGCCACAACGGTCAGACCACGTCAATTTCCAAAGGAAAATGTTATATCCTTATGAATAGAGAGCATAGATTATGTCACTAAAGATATTGGAACAAATATAAACACATAAAATAAAGAAAAGACAAATGATAAGGTAATAAAGATTTATTATACATGACATGTGAATATACCTAAAACACATAGATAAAAGACGAAGAATAAAATTTGTTCAACTTCTACAGGCATTACAGAGCTACAATTTAATTCGAAATAAAATTCATGAAATAATACAATTTATCAAAGATCATGCCTAAGAACTTAAAAATGTCAACACTTAATAAAAGGCCCGTGTGCAATTTTCTACAATTAGCTCGAAGGCCTACGACACTACATCAACCACAGACATTGAATTAAACCTCGCGGAAGTTTGACAAAAAAAATCAATTCTATAGGACAATTAATTTTGGACATCAGCTGAATTGATACATATGACAGTCAACAGATATTCATTCTCGAGATCATTTGAAAAAGGTAATTCGTACAACCTAACTGCCAGAATAAGGGACAGTTAAAGAAAAAAAAAAAATATAATTTCTTTACATAGACCTATACATATAAAGATAATAAACCTAACCTGATGAACTAAATGTAAATGTTAAAGTCTGTAGATAAAAATAAAATTTCAAAAGGAAAAAAAAAAGAAAAAAAAAAAGACTGATGAGTGTTTTACTCACAGTCTCAGTGTTTAGGAAATTTAGAAATATCTAACGTCGATGATCCGGTTGTCAACTCTTATTCCATCCAGCATGTCTGAAAGGAAGCTGTTAAGGAAAATTCAAACAAAAAAAAATCACATATGAAATAAAACAAATTACTGAAATGACAAAATAATTAACAACTAATGGTAAAATTTTAATATAATAAACTAAATATGACAATATTTTAAGTATGCCACAACTAGGTGCCTAGAACAAAATATTTAAATTTAATTCCGAAGGTTATACAAAATATTACCATAGGTTACATATAAAAACTAAAATGGAGACAAAACCAGGATAAATATGGTTCTATTTGTACATCTCCCCTATAATCCCATAAGCCTATGATGGTAATCATGTTTTCCCTAATCTCATCCCAAAATTTTGGTTTTGTGGAGACCTTTTTAAAGAATATTTCAATTACAGAGGTGTGTAAAAAAAAAATTACAGCTTCTTCTTTTCATATCAGGAAAGTAATAGTGACTAAAGAAGAGTACATTTACAAGTATGTGTACAGTTGAATGGATTAAAATGAGCTGAAACAAATAATTTATTTTATTTTATCTTTATATATGTAATTCAACGGTATGTGTGTATGTCACTAAACAGCTGGACCGATTTGAATTAATTTTTTTGTATGCGTTTGGGTGACGCCCTGGATGGTTTAGATTCACAAATCAGCCTGGCAGATGGAGCAGGAGTGGGGGTTGTAAGGGAGGACTAAAATTAAAAATAGCGATATTTCGTTTCCTATTGGTTTTTCGGCAAATATGCACAGGATAAAAGTTGTTTATTTTGTTATTTAGAGTAACTTTTGTTACATCCACTTCTGTCATATAACAAAGTATAAACGAGATATTAACTAAAAAATTGAAAGTGGGAGCCACAATTTTATTGGGTACTAACGATTGAACCGAACTTAACAAAACTCTATGTAAATTAGATTATTATTCTACCATGATTATAAGCTATATAAAATTTTTTAGGTTCCAACAGGAGTGGGAGGTTATAATGGGGGCATAAATAAACAATTTGCGATATTTCATTTGGTTTTAGGCAAACGTGCACATAACAAAAGTTGTTTTTTGTGTTATTAAAAGTAGCTTTTGTTTTAAAAATAATATTAAATTTAATATCCTAATCGCCTGCGCTCATGCAGGACGCCTGTCGGGTCCGCTAATATATATATATATATATATTCCTTCCACAAAACTATTTAGTTTCACTAAAACACATTGCTACTAACCCTAGTCCACATTTATTATTGAAGGAATCAAGTTATCTAATCTTATGAGTGTCACAACAATGGAACCCTCTTTATGAACCACTTAAAGATACTTAACCAATAATAATTAATTAAAATTTTTTTTTCAAAAAATATTTGATATACTTATTTATTAAAAAAAAAAAAAATCCTAAGTTTTATTTACTTGGCACCCTTCCATTAAGCTTTGTTAAATAGGATAAATCCATATGTCACCACAGTAAAATGAAAGTTATCAAGTCTCATGCTCAACTGACTTCTAAATGATAAATTTTATTGTTCAATAGGTTAATTAATGTCTCAATGCTGATTGGGTTCATGAGAAAAATTAAGAAGGGAAATCGTATAAATAAAAAACTATTCTGTGACAAAAATATATGCCTGTAGGATGGTTAAAATCACAAGATCAGAATAGGCCTGAGTTTGTGAGAGTTACAATATATATTCCAGTTAGCTTGGACAAAACTGCATGTGGTTTACCACGGATGGAAACCAAAGAATGAAAAATCTACAACGTGGGGAGGCCAGGGTCAAGACTCAATTTTCTCTCAGTATAGGATGGTTTGATTTGCTACTTGGAACCTAAGAGCTGTGCTGAATCTGTAAAAACTACTCTCGAGAATGCAGTTTATAAATGACTGATCATGAGATATCACGTTTTCATTTGTGAGACAGACTGCCATAATACTGACGATTATAGATGTGTTCTCATCATTCAGTGATGTTCATGAAAATGAAACGCCTGGAGTCTGAGAAAGTTAGGTACTTCCTCTTTTAATGGTGTCAAAAAAAATTTGTTTTGATAAAACGTTTCGTTATTTGAAACCAGAATGTATTACAACCAAGTATAACAATCAGTACCCTTAAACCAATATTCTAAAAACAGGCACAGACTCTCAATAAAATTTTCTTCTCACATCCTTTTTATAAAAATACTAATATAATTTATATAGTTTTAAAATTCTCAAGTCGTAATAATATCAATTCATATCTGAAGACTATTGTAATTAGTTATATGATTTATTGGCTTTAACAATAATTGAATTAGAACTTCAGAAAATGAGACTTTCCTAGTCATTTGAAATGTTTTTACAGTAATAAAACTTTTGATGTGGACACCATAACTTGTAGTACTCATCATTAAGTTGAATCAATAAAGTGTTTTTCTCCACTTCATTTAAAATTATTTCATTAGATTAACTCTGCTCTGTTCAAACACATCAGATTGAAAAATGTGAAAGAACTTATTTATGTTAACAAAAAGGTCCCCTAAAGAAATCTTTGTATCTCAAATAGGACAAATTTGTGTATTTTATATTTTTATTTTCATCATCTTCTAAACCTCCCCCCCCCCTGTCTTAATCAATTTTGATCAAAAAGTGGAGGTGATCGATCAACTATAGGTCACAACAGTCCTAGTATGCGATTACAACATCATAAGGCTAGCCGTTTTGAATAATGTATATAATAAGTAAATAGATACATACACACACACGTCATACTGAAAACCAATCAAAACTGATTCATAACGGATAATTCAGTTGAAATCTGAAAATATTTCCTTTAATCCTTTACTTTGTGCTAGGAAGTAAAAAGGAAAATTATACTATATATTATAGAATGCATAATGGAAGTGAATAGACTAATGAGGAAAAGAAATAGAAATTCCACAACAAAAAACTAGTGTCAATGTTTAGTCCATATATTTATTATTATTGTTATAGCCAATATTATTATTTATTAACGTCTAATTTTTGCTACTATGGCTAATTAGGATGGGTTACCTACAGGTTGCCAACCTTTTGTAGCCAGGGCGGGACTATCGATTTTATTTAATGTGTCTGTCTATAAATAAATTCCTACAACCAAGGTGGGAATCGAACTTGCCACTCTAGGTTTACCATGAAAGATTAAGATTATAAGCCAATATACAACAGAGCCATGCACTTCTCTCTAGCTATCCAACTGAGAAACCATTCTCCCTCAGCAGTTTTTCATATTTTTTTGCCAAATTATTGTCAAAAAACTGTACTTTAAATGTTATAGTGGCAAAATGAGAGGGGAGCATATGGCAGTGATTTTCAAAAATTTAATAAAATAAGAACTCATCTATCAAAGAAATCATTCTTCTTTTTTTTATCATTCATCATTATTCTTTTTAACTTTTTAATGTAAAGAAAAATATTCATCAGTTATGATTAGTAATAATCGGTTAAAAATTTCAAGTGTACTTTATTTTTTTTACACTAACTGCCCGTGGACGAGAACTATGAGGTCAATTATTGATTTTTTACAAGTAGGGACTCAGGTTAGCTGAGAGAGTTAAGATGTTGGTTTTAATACACTTGATTTAAGTCTAGAAGTGTGGGTTTGTGACTAAATAAATTTCTAGGGCAATAGGAATTTATTTAGTGACAAACTCACTAAATAAAATCCTTAAATACAGCCTGTCTAGAATAGGATGGTAACCTGTACCAATTAGAAAATATAGACATTGCCAACAATTAAGGCAAGCATGAAGCAGGGTGTGTAATCATATGACACATTCCCTGTCAAGAATATGCACAGTTCGGTTCTTAAAGTGTACCACCTTCTTTATATAAGCAGCTCCTTAATTCCTCCAAAACATTAAGTTGTTATTGGGGACGATAACTAGATGTGACATAAAAGTGATAAATTGGAGAAAGCTGCCCATGTAGGACTGCCACATACTGATTCATAATAAACTCATTTCCCAATTGCTTAACCCATTTGAAATTACCATTAACATCAAACAAAACATCACCATAAACCGGAATGCCAAACCAGGAAAGCTAATGCATCTGGATGTGTTAAAATTAAAAGCAGAATTACATCAGCAATAACATATTATTTATACAAATTAATGTTAGTAGAAAGGATACTGACAGCTCGCTGGGCATCCCACTGACTCGAGAACTGGACAACTCCTGTGTCTTTGCCTCGCATTTCAGCAAACTTCACATCACCAGCATCTCGGCATTTTTCTCTCAGCATCTGCCATGTTGTCCCAGTAGGGAGCTGACAGTCATAAAAATAGTGTCAAATGAAAATAAAAAAAAAATAAAAAGGATTCAGGAATATAATACCACACCACAGAAAAGTTGTTGCATTTCCTTCTTTTTCTAAAGTGAATTTATTTGATAAAAAAATTTATTAACTACCAAGGACGATATGTCTTACAGGCATTGAGATCATAAATATAACAAAAGTCATAGTATGTGCCAAAGACATTGAAGAGGAAAACATTAATCTGAAAAAAGACATGACAGTAAAAGCTGAAAAGACAATACTGCGTATTTTAAAAGTTAAAATGAGATTCTAAAAGTCAATAACGTATATAAAATTTTATTTACAAAACGCAAAACATAGGAATTGAGTCTTGCACATAGAGATACATAAGACAAAGCAGAATTGGTGTTACAAATCATTATAAAATTAGAGTATTTAATTTCGAAAATTACGAACATTTTTAATAACTATTGTGTCCGATGTAGGTCTGTTTCCGGGAGCACCTGTGTTGCCAAGAGCCGTCCTCCTATCGCCCAGGGGAGCAGTCGATGAGTTTCCTGAGAAAGGTGCGTTACCTGAAAGTGCAGCACTCAGTGAATCAAAGTCTCGTCCACCAATATTACTTGACAATGCCCCCAATCCACTTCCACCTGTACAGATATTAATGGAGTTTGAGGAATTTATTTAATGTAATTCATTTATTTAACTCAACATTAGGAAGATGGACAACCATCAGTATAGCACCAGACTGATTCAAAAGTATGTGCGTTCCTCGCTAATTGATAAACAAAGGCCTACAAGTATTCACCTTTGACATATCATCCCTAGAAGATTGAAAACACTATTTTAGTGAGCCTAGAGAATTGGACAAGGAAGCAGACATATGTTTATATTTCCCTATTTTTAAACACGGGCGAGTTAACTCTGGAAATTCGTTCTATTCTTAAAACAATACTTTTAAAAAATTGATTCCTTATGCTCCTTCTTTTAAATTAAATTAACAAATTTTTTTCCTCAATTACATTTGAAAATGATAAAAATGGATAAGTTTGTGATTGTATATTTTGTCTTTTAAGCCTTAATTCCTCCCCGGTCTAACTTACCGGTTATTCAAATTTTATCTTTAGTTTTAAATGTAAAATTTAAATAATTTGCCCACTTGAGTGTTTATATATATTTGAAATCTCGCCTTCGACAAGTAAAATAAAGAGAAATTGAACTCCATAAAGGTTTCCCTAAACGAATCAGATTGGGGAATACTCTTCTATTGGTCAGTCCAAGATAACAACAGTCAAAGTCCTTATATCTTTATCATGGAATGCACTATTCACAAAATTTCATTAGCAATTATACTTTATATTTTTACTTGGAAGGGGAGGGTGGGGGGTGAAAATGTTATGTTTTATGAGTACTAATAATGTAGGATTAGAAATATTTCTTTTACCACAATTGAAACTCTTTCAACTTTTTATAGAAATGTATTTTGAGAATATCAAAGATCCACAATTGGAGAGCAAATTCAGATTGGACAGATTAAAAGAGAGCAGTGTAGACAGAACGTTTTAAAGTATTGATAAATGTTGCAAAGGGACCTAATTTTTTTCCTCTAGTTGTCATCTTATAGATGAATTAGTTTTATGGTATGCATTTGATAAAGGAAGGATTCCTCAGCCTAAAGCTTATTCTGACAGCCCATTGTTAAAACATTTAGGGAATTCAAGGAACAGTATTAATTCTTCGTTCAATTGAGAGAACTTGATTCACTATTGGTTATGCTAAAGTCATGCTGGCAAAATAAAATGAAATGAATTTATTCATTTGAGTCAATAAATTTCTGATCATTTTCCTGAGTGAAAATAGGGGAGCAATGTTAACCCCCCCCCCCCTGATGGCTATCAGGTGCCACACATCATGCTCAATGGCATTTTATTTAAATGAATTTTTAAAGGTAAAATAATAGAAAAATACCTCACAAGAGTAGAAAGAGTGACTTCCCGTAAGAGAACGCTAATTAGATACCCCTAAGAAAAAAAGTCTGTCACGCAGGGGCTGCGTAAACTAAGCAGATTTCCCACGTGAAGTTTTACAATAGAGAAATTTCACGAGAGCCGTGAGTTAAGGAAACGACCAAACTAGCTTTTGGTGGGGAAGCCCAGTTAGCCGCCTAGTTATAATAAAAATGCAAATATCTTGGTTAATATTCAAGATAGAGAATAAATGTATATAACAATATTTATAGTAAATTTAATTTGCAATAAGATTGATTCTGTACTATTTTTCGATCCGACGTACAGTAACGGAGATATTTTGAATTTTCGAAAATCGTCCCCTCTAAACCCCTCCTCCCACTGGTCCGATTTCAGCCGTTAACGAACTTGATCTTTCTTTTTACATAAAACGACTAAATTTCGAGTTCGGTAACGATCAAACAAAAATTGCGACCGCTAGAGCGGTAACAGACAAATATATATATATATATATATATATATATATATATATAGATATATATATATATATATATATATATATATATATATATATATATAGATATATATATACAGTTTTGAACGGGCCTCATTTTCGTCATCTACTAGGTAGGATTGATGGACATTTGAAGAAAAATTTCGAAAATTCTGTCATGAGTACAACCTCAATAGCTGATTCCCCCTAAGGGAAATCTGCTAAATTGTCATCCTAAGAACTTAGGGGGAGATCCAAATGCAGACTCCCGATAAAATGGACATAAACACCACGCAAAAAGAGGAAAGAAAAACCCAGTGTACATAGGCACAACACAGGTTTTGGAATACCTGCCTATCACCATGTTATTACACCTCTATCTCACAACTCTTGGTCTGAGACAATCATCTTTGAGAGGTGATAGTATACATTCACCATTTTCCCTAACCAGAGTGGGCTTTTCTCCATTTCCAGGGAGAGTAAAGCGAAACCAGCTAAAGATCACCTTTTGGTTTCCATGTTCCTTAAGAGCAAAAGGAGCAGGGAGGACCTCAAAGCAAAATAATTCCAATTGTATATTAGCTCCTTGTTCAGGGACAGAAAGAAATTGTAAGAAATACAAGTTTATAATTACACGCATTACTCAGGAGAAACAGGCTGAATAGTTTTATTTTTGTTTAATGTTTATAAATGATACATACCAAGTGACTGAGATGCTGCCGATCCAAGGAGAGTAGCAGCAAGTGGATTAGCTGAGCCGAGTGCACTAGCAGCTGCACTGAATGGAGACGTGAGTGAAGCAAGATCTCCAGCGCCACCACCCTGAGCTCCTATCAGGTTACCAACTGGAGCCAGGCAGGGAGAGAACATTGTTAGTAAACTATTTCTCTTTATTTACATTAGTATTTATTTTATTTGTCTTGAATATTGCCAATATAAGTTTTAGTCACAACAAATATTTAATTTCTTGAAGGGATTTGTGTAAGCCAGACAATATATAGTTAATATTCTTTTCACTTGTCATTTTCCTTATTTATTATTTTCTTTAACAGATTGTTTAATGTGTAATTATTATCAATTTGTACAGGGGGGGGGGCAAATTTTCCTTCAATAAAACAAGAAGGTCTGATGGTTTTGAACAATGAAATGATAAGAACATATGGACCAAGAAACTTAGAATTTATAAATATAAATGACAGGAGAAAGCCTCCACTGACTGTTAGGTGTAAAATGAAGAAAACTGTTAAGTCAGCTATTTAAAATTCTTCCTTGCAGAAAATATTTTTAAATACTGCATTTTTTTGAGACCATCCCAAAGCTGTTAATAGCGGATATAAAATTAATATTCCAAAATTTGTACTCAAGCCAAGCTCCTGAAAAACTCTGTAACCAAGATGGTATGGTCAGAAGCCTGAATACCTATGTAGTTTTTAGAATGGTCTCTAAATAAAAAGTGTTTAAAAAAAAAAAGAAATATGTCACAATCAAGTGATCCATAGCCCCTTAGGATCAGGCACTACTCTAAACCCTCTCCCATTGTGTTATATTGTCCAGTCTTCTGATGCAATCAAACAGTCACTCACAAAATCCAATGAAAGAAAAATATTACAAGGGAATGACTGGCAACATCATCAAGCTTTTCTTTTAAAGTAGACTTCGTAATAGACCTGCAACTAACTTGACGAATGATCACGTAGACAAGTAATGAAGGGAGCTAAAAGCGAAGACGGAATAGCAGTGCCACCATATTAAATACCAAAAGTGAAGTCAAGTGAAATACTTCTTAGGAGGCCATAAGAATGATGAAGCAAAAACATGAAGCATCATCCTTACGAAGAAAAGAAGTTAACTCAGGAAGTGAGTGCACAATTTAAGCTCAAAACCAACCCTTGTTTCAATATCTCAAGTATGGAATTTATTATTTATTGGCTTGCATAAAGGAGATTTAAAAGTTGAAAAGCAGTAATTAATTCAAAAATTAATATGGATTAAAATTTCTGACTATTTGATATTGAAGGGAGATTTTCAAGTTCATTGTGTTTATAAATGCCAGAAATTTCTTGTAGCAATAGACACCGAATTTGGGAGGGGGATGAATGGGGGGCACATTTAGCTCAAGCACTTCTCAAGAGACTAGGAACAAAGACTTAATAAAAAAGCTTGTTAATAGGATTTCCAGAACAAAATAAAATCATCTGGTTGTTAAGTTCTTTTATTAAAACTGTTATACAAAAACAATGTAAAAAAAAGACAAACAAAAGAGGTAAATGAACACAAACTTACTGACCAAAACACATGGCAACAGTTACATATAAAATTTAGATCTAACAAATTGAAATAATAGTTTAAAATGCTCGAACATGCCATCTCCCCCTCCCAATGAAACCAACTCTGAATGATACAATATCTACCAAACATACCATTTATATAAATCTGAGATACGTGCAATAAAATGTATAAAACTATATATCCTAGGAATAGGCTCAGCAACTAATGACCAAATAATCAATTTGACACAATTTATCATCAATTTAAATTGTCTACATTAAATTATCTATTTCATATGGGATTTTGATTTGTTTCATAGGGTACGTCTATCTATTTGCAGTGAAAGTTAATCATGAGAAAGATAATAATGATAAAAAGATCAACTGCATGCCAATGTTTGCCTTCTGAACAAAGCTGATTTCAAATCAAATGTGCAAGCAACCACTTTGCTTAATAGATTTTAATTTATTTACTGGTTAAATTTTACTTCATGCTTCTTCAGTGAAATAGTAAAAATAATCAAAAAAAGGGGGGGGGGGATTGAATTGAGGGTCCAATCGATAGATCCAAATAAATGTTGACTAAAATTTTTAGATAGTGTCATATGATACTAATTCATAAATTTATTTGTTTCTTAAATGGGAAATAATATTAAATATGTGAACATATTGAAACAAGGGTTAATTCCATACCATTAACAGAACTAAGTACAATGCTGATTCAGAAATTTCTCAACCAAATTTTACGCATTTGCAATTTAAAATACATTTAAACAAAATTAATAAGACATTTATTAACTATAACTTTTCATACATTTCTTTTGAGTAATTAGTAACTAAAATATTTTTGAAATGTTAACTTTAATATTTAAAGGTGCCATACTTTCTCATAGATGTAAAAAAGAAGATGGAATGTCTGATAATAAAAAATATATTAATTTTTTTTATTATTGTCATATGTAGAATGATAAAATTGTATCGGCATATAAAACTATGCTCCAGTAAGATATTAAATGTGATGGTCAAATGTTTATGATTTATGTTGTACAAAATAGACAACTTTAAGAACTTTTCATTATTAGACATATTCCACTAAGTTTTTACATCTAATATATTTCTTATTATTAATAAAATGTCGATCTATATTTATGACTTTTTTTTAAATAAAGAGGGAAAATGCTAGCTACTGATTCATTCGTTTAGTAAAATAACATGAATGGTTGAAGTTGAAACAAATTGAGTGTTTGATTTTAGGAAAGTGTCTAAAGTACTATAATATAAAAAAAAAAGTTAAATCGTCATGAATTAAGAAGTTCACTTTCCCTCCAAACAATTTACTCCACGAGATCATTAATAAAAGAGTAAATTGTGAATTGACCAGGGAAGTTATATAGTAGTCACTCACTAGTGGGTTCAACTCATAAATCATCAGTGAAAGCTCAGTAATTTACAAATTAACGATTTACTAATCAAAATTCAATTAGTAAAATATTTTGAAGTTTTTACCTACCTCTGTTAGATTAGTTATAAGTAAAGAATACTTATCCGGAATACAGAAGAGAACAAGGTGATGTTTGGGAATTTGGATCAACGAGATTAAGAGAAAGAACATTTCCAAAGGTGAGTCTCACTGATGATTTGGAGATCCCAAGAGTGGCAGAGTATAGAATTTCAACCCTATAGCTAGCTATCTGCCCATCATCACTAACTACTAAGTATTGTAGTTAAATAGAACAGACATTAAGATATAATTACACAATTGTACAGAAAAAACTATTAAATATCATCAAAATGAAGTGTAAAAAAACTCCAAACAGTGAAAATATAATCAATTCATTTTAAAATAATAACTCGTTACAATAACAAACAAGTCGATGAAGGAAGGTGGATTTCGACCAAAATAAATACACAAGAAAAAGTGAATAATCCCCTAAAATCATCTCTGCACTAATTTTGGGACTTGAAGGAGAAATTAATAACAAAGATACATTCATTACAATTTACCAGTGGGTTGTCAGCCTAATACAAACATGAGAGACTTATGCTAAAAGACGAAAACTAAATTTCATAAGATTCTAGAACTAATCACAAACACGTCGACAGTTGATGGTAAAAGAATTATGGGAGTGACATAATAGTAAACGGAATATAGGTTTAATAAATATTTGGAAGAGGTTTTGTTTGCATGAGTGGAGGAGGTACAGGTTGGGGCGTGTCGCCAGAGGACAAGGCGCCTAGGAGAGGCTTCGAGGAGAGGGTTGACTGGAGATACATGCCTAGGGCCGCGGCAGCTAATGCTGGTGTGTTCACTGCTGATGCTAGAGGGTTCACCTGTGCCTGTGGTGGGTTCTGCTGCAGGCTTGGCAGGTTACCTAAAACAGAACAGTCTTAGATTATAAAATTATTTATTCGTTTCATTATTCATAGATTTGATTGATGTCTCTTTAGTAACACAGTGAGATGGACTAAGGACAACAATATTACAATTTTAAGCCACACAGAGATATCAAGCACAACAATCCAGTGGGACTTATCATTATGTTGACTCTTTTACTCACAAAGACAACTATAATAGTCACTCCATCTGTGTTTATTAATAGTACAGGCTGTTTCAAAAAGGATATACATTTTACAAAGTATTATTTTGTTCAAACTATCGATCATTGTGCCTCGGCTCAGCTATTGAAGAAATGAATACTTAGTCTAGTTCATATTATTACCACTAGATGTCAGTTGCCTTCTGGTTTGCTTGGTAACAGTCATATGTTTAATTGAAAGCATTTTGAATTCATGCAACATTTTCTTCAGGAATACGAGGGTGGCCAGGACTCTTTCCTTCACATACACATACTTTATCTACAAACAGTCGATACCAACTATGAATGTCCCACTCATTCAGAGGATCGACTTGGTACTTCAAGATGAAACGTTTTGTACTGCAATCACTGAATTGCACTTCACTAACTTGATTTCAGAACAATGATTTCTGCATCAGAGTAGTCATTTTAAACATGATGGTTACCAAGCAAAACAGAAGGCAACTAACATCTAATGGCTATAATATAAACTAGACTATTTATTTGTTTCTCCAATAGCCGAGCTGAGGCACAGCACAAAGATCAATAGTATGGACAAAATAATACTTTGTAATACGTATATTCTTTTTGAAACAGCCTATCCTGTATATTAATGTATTCTTAACTTAATAATAATTAACTCAATACAGACATGATAATTAAGCATTATTGCCTATAAATAAACCAAGCAAAAGAAAAGTTATTAATTTGTTTTTGGCAGTAATAAATCTAATGTTGAAATTTTAACAAGCGAATTAGTTAAAATATAAATTCAATTATAAATGAACATTTTATTTTGATTCTCAGATAATCAAAAATACAATTTGAGTAGACAGTTATTAGATAATTTGGCCAATAAACTATCACTTGAATCATTGGTTTATTTATTTAACAGCGTTGGGTCGGTACTTACGGCTGACATCTTGAAGAGGAACACCATTAGCTCCAAGACCCATTCCAATACTCTTGAGTCCTTCAGGCAGTTTTGAAGGGAAGCCATCACCCTTATCTACCCTATCCATGCGCACTGACAGCCGCCTGTCATAAAGCATCTGATTGTTCAACATGGATATCGCCTGTACAGCTTCAACTGGATGGTCAAATTCCACTACGCCAAAGCCTCTGCTTTTACCCTCCTTGTCCATTGATATCTCTGCAGATAAAACTCGTCCAGCGAGCCTAGAAAGTTTATAATACATGACAAGGTGAAATTAATTTCAAAATTAAAGCAACTAAACTAAACTAACAATCTTTTTAAATATTTTATTTTAAATATAAGGCATATCTGAAACGCCATTCATTTGAGCTAGAGAGCGGAAGTGTAGAAGTACTGATTTGGGGGTAAGGTAGCCTTAATATAAGTAAAGTTATTTGTGGCCAGAGAAGCAATTGGCATCTCCATCTGGTGTTGCAAACTTCTTTAAAGGACAACTGCTTTAAATTGCCTTTCTTTAGAGATCAAGAGGTTTATGTGAGATGCGCATCATCTAACCTGTCTAGTTAATGTATTTAGAGTTACTGTTTTGGAATGAGGAGTCTGCTTTCCTTTCACACCTGATAATATCTTCCATAATAAATTAATATACATACGAAGTGCGGCTATTAAACAACGAGACTGATGCTGTAAAACATTTTATTTTTGTTTCATACATTTTTACTTATTATCACCTTCAATATACACCCCTCCTTTATCCCTACAACGCTCCATGCGAACCTTCCATTGTTCGAAACAGTGCTGGAAGTCTTTTTCTGTCAGCTCCTTCAGGACGCGTGCCGCTTTCTCTTTCACAGCTTCAACAGACTCAAATCTTGTTCATTTTAATGCTGATTTCACTTTAGGAAACAGATAGAAGTCGCACGGCGCAAGATCCGGCGAATGAGGCGGATGGTCTAACACTGGGATGCTGAATTTGGCTAGAAACCTCTTAACAGACAATGCGGAATGAGCCGGCGCATTGTCTTGGTGGAGAACCCATGACTTGTCCTTCCACAATTCAGGTCGTTTTTTCCTTATTCTTTCACGGAGTTCAGCAAGAACGTGAAGGTAGTAATGTTGATTAATTGTTTAACCTTCAGGAACCCAGTGAAGGTTCACAATCCCATGAATATCGAAAATTCAAGCTTTTTTGGCTCTCGGTGAAGATGGGCTCTTCCAGTGCATGGATTGGCGCTTTGTTTCAGGATCATACATAAAAAACCATGATTCGTCACATGTTATTATCCTTTCCAGTAAGTTTGGGTCATTTTCAATGGGTGAAATCTGCATTAAAATGAACAAGATTTGAGTCTGTTGAAGCTGTGAAAGAGAAAGCGGCACGCGTCCTGAAGGAGCTGACAGAAAAAGACTTCCAGCACTGTTTCGAACAATGGAAGGTTTGCATGGAGCGTTGGAGGGATAAAGGAGGGGTGTATATTGTAGGTGATAATAAGTAAAAATGTATGAAATAAAAATAAAATGTTTTACAGCGTCAGTCTCGTTATTTAATAGCCGCACCTCGTACACTAAATAATTATAGTCAGATAGCTTATACTGACAAATTTTAACGATTTATGATACTACAAATTGATGGTGAGAATTTTGCCTTATAAGAGATTAAACCATAGTTTTTAAAAGCAGTTAAGAAATTTCTATCAATGCAGTGACTCCCCTTTAAAAGAGACGAATCATGGACATTATTCTGCAAATATACATTAAACGAACATATGGAATTGTTCAGTGCTCAGAACCAATGAGTGCATCAGAAGTTAAAAAAAACATTTTCCCAAAGAGCAATTACTTAAGACAATGGAATTGAGGCAAGGGGTGCTTAAAGGGGAGGAGTTAAAAAAATTCTAAATATCTCAGTTGTTATGCGTCAGATCGAAAACTTGTATAGAATCAATCTTATTGCAATTGTGATGTTCTACAAACGTATTAACAAAAAGCAGTTATATTATGAAGAACTTTATTTGAATAAATACCAAATATTGTTGTCTTTGCACGTTTATGTTTTGAGATAAATGCTTAGCTAACACAGCTCCTGCATGACGGACTTATATATGGTGGTGTTATTCTTTTTGGAGTTTTGGTCAATGTTGGTGAAAAAATCTTTAAATTTTGAGAATCTTTATTTTCTCTTCTTCAGGGCAAGACTAAAGATACTTAAAAACTATTACACATAACTATTGCACTTAGGACTAAGGTTATAGTAATCTTTGTTGTTTGTATTCCTTTGTTTTAAGTATCTTTAGTCTTGCCCTGAAGAAGAGAAAATAAAGATTCTCGAAATATCGATATCGGCATAAACTAAGATTTTTTCACAAACATTGACCAAAACTCCAAAAAGAATAACAACACCATAATATAAATATAACCTGGTCGAAAAGATCAATGCAATTATATATAAGTCCTTCTTTTAATAATTTTAATACTGAATTAAAATGTATGGAAGGCTTACCTAAAAACTTCTTTAAGCTTCTTTTCGTCAACTTTATAGTCTAGATTGGCAACGAAGCATCTTGGTACAAGGGGCCCACTGATGCCAAGCGATTCAAGGAACTGGCTAGACAGGCCGTAGGTATTGCCCCATTTGCCCTGAGCAGAGCCTGATGGAGGGCCATTCACCAGCGAAGGGAGGTCATTCCCCCAACCACTACCTCCACCTCCAGCGGGCCTGTCGTCTCTTCTTCTCCCTCGCTCACTCCTCGGCAGGATTCTTCCGTACTTGTCTCTCTCAACGTCATTATCCTGCAATGAAATAAAAATAATTCCACTCATAGTTTTCTCATATATAAAGTCAATTATTGAAATGTTGATATATATGTTATACATTGTAACAGCACATGACAATAATGTATTTATATTTGTCATATGCTGTTATATTACATTTCAAATTTGTTGAGCACTGGAAGCCCCGGTGAAAATACATCACAGTCAGAGGAAAATAAATTCTATTTGAAGTAACACTTTCTGACAATAATAGGAAGAAATAAATAAAATTGAATGATAGATATATAAAACATTGAGAAATTCTGAGAAAATTGACTACCAAAAAGCAGAACCTTAGCAAGAAGTAATTCTTAGTTTGAAGTCATTTTAAAAACAGCTTCTTATTTCTATAATTTCTAAGGGCTTAACTTTAAATAAAAACTAAGTTTAAAATCATTGATATTTATGAAATGAGTGAATAACCAACAATAATTTGATTCCAAACTTTTTTTTTATTTTGTAAATTGTCTTATTTGGAATGTTTAATGTGTTTTAATATCAGATAATCAAGAAGTATAATATATATTACTAAATTTTATGGAAACGTTTCCAAATTCAAATTAAATTTCATTTTGTAACTCTGCTGGGGCATCTTCTGAGAATCTAATATTTTGCCGAGAATGGAATAATGACTCCAAACTATTTCAGTTATTGCTTTAAAAAATTCAGAGAAAAAAAATAATTGATATAATTTACAGAAGCATATAGGTGTTCCCTGAAAGGCTGAGAACATGAATCAGTAAATCGTAAATTTTATAATACTAACATTATTTAAGTACGTAATACTAACATCAAAACTAAAATTTAACAAAGGCGAGCTTTTAACAGACAAATTTAAGCTATCAAAACGTAGAATAAACTTAGTATATTTATGTCGTTTGGAATAATGATATAATTAGTTATGTATGATTAATGCCTGGGAAGGTATGATAAGTTCACATATAAAGAGTGCATATATTTTTAAATAATTATGTTTCTGAAGTCACCTGTTCCCTGATTTGCAGGAACAACCAGAGAATAAGGGATGTTATTTATTCTGCTCACATTCATAATCTTGTGAGCAAATATTTGCTACAGTAACTAACTACTTTTCAGCACATCTGAAAAGAGATCATCAATTTGAAAATATTTTCTTTTCTTTTTGGGTGTTTGAATTAATTTGTAGAGATTTTTTCTTCTTCAAAAATTAAGGTTAAAAATAATTATTCGATATTTGATATTTGGCATGGATCTTCATAAAGCAATGACTCGTAATTCTTTATCTTCTATTTTTTGTTGGCTCCCCAGGTCATACCTTCTATTGAAAATCAAGGTTTACTATGTTTTTTGACCATTACCAAAACTTCCAGTATTTAGTTGGAAACTTTCCTTTGCTAACTATTGAAAAGTCATCTGGCAATGATCCAGCCAAATCTTGAAGCGTTTGGCATCTTCATCAAGCAATGATTGCTAATTGTTCTTCTCAAAAGCACCATTTTTAAACTGAGTAAACCACTTTTGCCACGTTTGTTCAGCAAGAGTATACTCTACATAAACATCCACTAACATTTGATTGCTTTCGGCAGTGGTTTTCCTCATGGGTTAAGTAATGGAGAAGAAGTGCTCACAAAAATCCAGTACAAAGTTAGATCCGCCTCTATATGAGATGAGTATTTTCTACAAACGAATGCAAGCACCATATTTATTAATTTTTTGTATTTAATTATTAAAAACGCCTGATATATTAGATAAAATACATCTTAATTCTCCTATTGTTTTGACAGATACATTTCTAAACAAAACAACAAAAACTACTTGAAGGGCTCTTGTTACATTAAGATTATAATCAAATAACGAAAAGAGAATTGTTTTATACAAACTGATATTTAATATCAGCTGTTTTTTTTTAGTTCTGTATAAAGCGACAAGTAAAAATTTTTTTTTTTTTCTAATGAAGTATCTCTCACTATGAGAAAGAAGAAATTATTCATTAAACTTTCCTAAATAGTAAAATAATGTATTAATTATACATAATACTAATCAAATTAAACCACACTTACTAATGTTCCAGGATTTGCAAGCAATTGACATCTATTTATAAAGGAGCTAAGGATGATACAGCTATCTTAATAACTTTTTCCAAGAAGAAAGACTTATAATTCCAAAATTTTAAAATTGTCATTAAAAGGTAAAAACACATGTATAAAAAAGGAAAACTTCTGGCCACGAGAGATGTATCAAACTTAACCAAACAAAATTCAATCTACAGTTATGAAAAAACATGAGCAAATTAATCCTCATCAAATATGTTTATCTTTTTTAGAGCTATGGATGACAGGAGTAGCAAGCACCAGATAATAATAGTTCTATAGCATAAATAAATAATTGATGTGGGCCTAATTTACTAGTATGCATAATTAGTATTCACTCTAATCCCTCTTAAAGAGGTAAGTATTTTAGCCTGTAGCCCTAGACAAGTCCAAAGTTGCATTGATTTAGTAACTCCAGGCCATCACTTGTTAGAATGGAGAAACCCATTAGTTCCAAGATCAACTAATAGCACCAATTCAGCATAACTCTAGTTGAACAAAGAAGTATTTAGCTCTGGTTGAGAATGCAAGGGATTGAGAGCAAAAGAAGGTAGATCCTTTAAGCTCTACATGTCTGACTAATTTTGCAGAGCTTAATATTCAAAACAAATTTAAATTTTGGTGAATTTGAATCACTGAATGAATTCTAAAAAGTAAATGGATGTTATGATCCAGGTTGAATGACAGCAGGACCAGACAATGTTGGCTATGATGGTAATTAAATTACAGCTCTAACCATTAGCTTAAAAAATAATAATTGAGCCACGGAAAGGGTCCTTGCTACTCCAGAATGTTTTCTCAAAAATTAGCAATGAAAGTTTCAATTCAAACAGAAATGAGGAAAAATATAAGGTTGCCAAATTCCAAGTCTACAGAAACCTGAATTGAAAAGAGCTTTTTTAAGTTCATTCGAAGGACTCAAAATACAAACATAAAAGAAAAAAAAGAAGAAGATTGTGCCCTACACACAAAACACTTAAACTTACTTCTTTTACAACAAGTTTCCTCCCTTTTAATTCATAACGATGCATCTTCTCTACTGCCTCCTTGGCTAGGTCAGGATTAGAAAACTCAATAATTCCACAACCACGAGGTTTATCATCCTCATCGACAAACAGCTCCACAAAAGACACTTCACCAACTGAAAGAAAAGAATAATTTGGATATTTTCTTTATCCTGTAGAGGGATATGGGAAGACCACACCACACTTCTTCCTTAGTCTAGTAATACGCTATATAGAAGAGGAAAGACATAATTCTCAATGGAGTAATATACCACAACAGCAAAGTATATATGACAAGTTTTTAATTATTTATTAAAAGAGAAATAAGACAACTGCCAAATGTAGAGGTAATTTCAGGTTGGTGAAGAGATTTGGGTTTGATTCAAATCAGAATCTATACACTTCAATTCAAAGTCGATTTATTTCTCTATGTAAAACAACACCTTACAATGAACATTAAAAGCAGCAGGGGACATCACTTTTAAATCAATACTTCAGTTAGTTATGAATTTATTGAAAATATTATACTTATGAACAAAAATTAAACTCCCAGCATAAATACATTCAAAACATCTTTACAGAAGAAATATTTGGTTCATAACTTTCTGCTGGGACGAATGTCACTGTATAAAACATTAAAAAGTTGGGAGGTTATCAATAGTTCAAAATGTAACAGATTAGTAAATCCATTGAAAGACTAAACAGTCAGATGGAGAATATTTTGTTGCAGTGAAAACTGATAAACATAGGGGAAAGAAAAGAGATATTGCAACTTTGCTGGAAACTAAGCTGATATATCACTAAAATCATTATTTTTCAGTAGAACAAGTGTTTTAGAGAAATTTTCATGCTATCACTTTATTTTCCCTTATTTTCACTGGAAGCAGGATTTGTTCATTTTTCTTGAATTAAAGCAATTCTAAATCAATGATTCATAATAATTAGAGCTGAAAAAAATAAATAAAATAATAAAAAAACAGAAACTAAAGAGCATTTGTTGGTAGGATTGAAGAGAAAAGTAATCTACAGGAAGGGAAATGAATAATATTTTGAATACTTAGTTTGACATACTACAATATTTACACTTGACAGGAAGAGAGTAATCCACTTCAAACTATTAGTGTTGATAGATTCTACAGCTTAATATACTACAGTAGGTTTGTTCCAAGACAAGTCTAAACAAGAGACTAGCATGCACAGGCTTAGTTGAGTTGATAGTACGGCACATAATAATGCATGCTCATAGCAGTTTGCTGACAGCTTAAACTCGTGCTGAAACCAACTTAGTGTGCTTCATCCTCAACACAACCTGTGCAGAAAACTTCATATGATAAGTTACACAGACAGCAAACATGAGTGCCTTCCACTCCATGAATGCCAGGGAAAATAGCTCGCAACAAATGTGATAAGAATACTATAAATGAGTTTAACTACAAGAAAAAAATGTCAAGCAATCCAAATCAACCAACTAAATAGCTAAAAGCAAACAATTTAATAGCAAGATACGAATACAATTTCAAAGGTATCGATAAATTATACAGCATGTGAAACAAGAAGTTCAACAACAATGAGCACGGCATTGAAAAAGGAGGTCAAGTTGCCTCAAAACTAGCATGAAAAGAACAAAATGTTGTGAAATGAACTATTTCATAAATGGCAAATGATTGCAAGTGAGTACCCATATAAATAATGAAGACAATAATATGTATAACATTCTCATTATTTTATGAGCTTTAAATCATTATTTTTTTCCTCCGCAGCAAAGACAATGCAATGATGAAAGTGTAAGCTTTCAAATAGCCATCAATTGCATAATTAGTACGAATAATTACAATTTTAGTATACAATTATTTTATTTGACTTTAAAATTTCTCAAAATGTATCCATTATTTTTTAAATATTCAACACTAGCATCTAAATACTGCCTGTGGTAAATTAAGTAAATCTGTATTGTGTAGGGGGGGAGGGGAGGAGGGTAAGCTTCTATATAAGTTATCCCGGAAAATTGTCCTTACATATTTTGTGAATAAGTATTTATTAGCTTTGGTGTTATTGTAATTTGTTGTTAATGTGCACTTTGTGCTACTGAAGCTAAACACGATGAGTGATCTAAAAGTATAAATATTGGAAATTAGAAATAAGCATACTTGGAGCTAGAGAATTGAAAACGTACATTTATATTCTCATGAAATATGAAGTACAGGCTCCGGATTCTTGAGTTTCCATTATTATAAATAATTTAAACAGATATATAAAAAAAAACAAAAAAAACACACACATTCAACGAACATAAAAGCGAGATTTCAAAATTCCAACCTTGTTGCCTGAAGAGATCTTTTAGCTCCTGCCATCGATATTCATAAGGGATATTTGAGACGAAGACCCTGTTGGACTTCTTTCTGCGTGGACTCCTATCTCGGTCGGTGTTGTTCCCGGCACCACCTCCTCCCGAGAATCGGCTATTCCTCTCCTTCCCATCTCCACTTCCACCTCGGCCTCCACTTCGCTCTCTATTACCTCGCCTATCTCTGTCTCTTTCACCAGCCTCACTTGATCTGAATAAAAAATAGTCATTTTTTATTAAAAAATATGAGGAATCCAAATATATTGTAAATAATGTACCATTTACATATAGGAAAAATATGTGCATGACAATATCGAACAGATGAATTTCTCAGAAGGGGCCCCCTTCTGAAGTGATGGGCACACTTTTCTATCTCTAGAAAGTAAATACTCCCCTCAATTATTCCTTTACAACTGTTCTGGAAAATGTTAGAACTAAGGAACAATAAAAAGGCCTTGTCCTCTACTGATTTTTTAATATTATGCAGAGTGCACTTTCGGAGTCAACGCTCCATCTTCAGTGCCTGCTGACAAACAAAACCTTGAGTCAATATAACAATCATAATAAAAGTCACAAAAACAAACAAAAATAAAGAGTAAAGCAATAGAAAATATAATAACTAGTCAACTAGTTTTTAGTTTTTTAAAATTTTATTTATAGTTTTAAGTTTTTGACATACACTTATTTTTTTTATTGTTTACTTCTTTTATTTTTATTAGTTGACTAGTTATTAAATTTTCTATTGTTTTTACTCTTTATTTTTGTGTTTGTTTTTTATTTTGTCTTTGGCCATGATATGATTGTTATATTGACTCAAGGTTTTGTTTGTCAGCAGGCACTGAAGATGGAGCGTTGACTCCGAAAGTGCACTCTGCATAATATTAAAAATCAGTAGAGGACAAGGCCTTTTTATTGATCCTTATCAATTGGTTCCTCTACCATCCAGCATACTCCAGAGAACGTTCAAACTGTCAATGGAAGGGTGTAGTCCTTTCCGGAGATAGCATAGGGGATTGTCGTTCTAAATTTCCCAACCCTCTTCATCTGTTCTGAATCCCAGTCGCCCAGTTTTATTACCCTAACTCTTATCAAAGGCTATAACTCCTTGAACCATTTTACGTATTACTGTATACCTGAGATACCAAAGATACAACATGAAATAATTCCAGGACTATGTCTTTAGTCAGTTTAAGCATTTAAAATAATATTTAATTAAAATATGTGTAGAGTACAATTGAAGCTCCTTCAATAAATTGTATACCAAAGTAACAACAGAAGTGTATAATAAATTAGAAAACAATAAAAATTTAAAACTGTTGACTCTAATGGGTGAAAGTGTAGTTTAGTCCCACTCTTGGCGGTGCACTTCAAAATGATGACTGCAGCCATTTTGTTTTTCTAACTTTATCTTTTCTAACACTTTAGACTTTAGTGACCGCATTGAAAAATTTCCAAAATACACCATCGGTGGTTTACACCAAGGGTAGGGATTTTAATTTTAACTTTAGAATGATCATGCAGCCTTCGCCCAAGTAGGAATCAAACTCATCTTGCACATGGTTAGAGTTATTTCTCAAGAAGCATTTAATTCCTGACCAAATGGTCTCAATGGTGTTTGTGTGAGCACCTGTATCAAGATCCTTAAATGTGAGACTGTGGTTCACTTTCTAGTGCACAAAGCCTTTGTCCGTCAGGCAGATGCACGCTTTCCAACAGTCCAATATAATCATTAACCCTGGGCAAGGCAACACCAACTCACGAATGACACCCAAAAGTTCATGTTTCGTTCGTTGCTTTACCACTCGGACAAAACATTTGTGCCTTTTTCAACACCTCCAAACACCCAGCTGCCTTTTACGGGTCAACCTCTTCCGTATTTCATCTTCCCGAACTTGGACTCGTCCACTTCCACAATAACTCCTGGTCCTCCAATTTTAGAGCTGCCATCAATAATATCGATCATGCACACTTTTCGGCATAACATGTTCCAATCTACAACAGTATGCTTGTTTATTTTTAGTTTGTTGATGATGAAATCGTTCATACATCTCCCAAACCAAAATCTTGTCATATGTAACACATCACAGATACTTAGGTGACTGTGAAAAAACCACAACCACTTCTCACTCTCCTACAAATATCATGAGGATTTTCGCCTTTTTTTTTTTTTTTTTGCAACGCCATTGAAATCTATCAGCAACACTTCCTCGTTCGGCTAGGTGCATCTTCTCCCCACACTTCGGGCATTCGTATGTAGATGCAATCAATCCAACTTTCATATACCATTCAATAATGGCACGCTTTCCTTGTACTTCCAAAAGAGTATAAACTTTCGTCGTACATTCACTTTCTTAAGCCATAGTTAAACTGGAAGTGAAATGAATGAGTAAGCACTTTTAAAAAAGCAAGATGGCGAACGGTGATGAAAGAAGATGGCGTACGGCTGGGACTAAACTACATCACCCACTCTAATGATGTAGGAATCAAAATACAAAAATCATTTGATTTGATGATATGGTCAAGCAAAAAATTATTATTTTTGGATCACTAGATATGGAATGAACCTATGAAGGTATTTACAAAAGATCAGGATGGCCTAAATGGGAACACGATTTCATGTAATGCATAAAGTTAAAATTGATTCTTTATAGATAAAAAATCCAAGAAATGCTCAATTATACCCCCAAAAACTCCACCCCCAGATAAAAGATTGAAACAGTCCTAAAAATACTCATTTAACAATGAAAATCTAACTTCACACAAAATGTTATTCTCTTTACAAAATGACTGAATTTTTTATTCTTGAAAAGTTATCAAATGTCAGAAACTCATAAATGCAGTTCTTCAACCAATGAAAATAATTTCAATAAATACTTTGTGGTAGTCTATTATACCACATTTAATTTATGCTGGACCACAGGAGAAATTCTACGTCAGATCAATCAGTTCCAATTAATTGAATTGGCATGAAGGACACATTATGACAAGGCGAGCAAATGATTCAACACTCAATTTTTATTTTGAAAATTGCTCAAAATACAGACAAGTAAAAAATGAAAAATATCCACAAGAAAAAAAAGAAACTTACTTCTAAATGACCTTCCTACCTAATTGTAGTGGAATGAAAATTATACATGGTTCAATAACTCAGGAATGGGTCTTTCTAGTGATATTGCTCATAACTTTACAACAATTACAGTTCCAAGGTCACTCACTGGAACTTTTGACCTTCAATATCTCAAACCATACAATAAATAGCTTGGGCAATTAAGATCTATTATACATGAAATCAGAAACAAATAAGCAAAAAAATTGCTGCTATATAAAAAAGTGTCACACAGGGGCTGCGTTAACTAAGCAGATTTCCCACGTGCGCCACGCATTTGCATTTATCTCAAAACTTAAAAGTTCAATGAGAACAATACTTGGTATTTGAGCTTCAAATAAAGTGCTTCATAACATAATAAAATATTGTTAATATGACAATAGTAGGAGTGGGGCTTTACTGAAGACCGAAAACTAAAAAATGCAAATATCTCAGTTAATAATCAAGGTAGTGAAAAAATGTACATAACATTTATAGTACATTACATTTGCAATAAGTTTAGTTCCATACAATTTTTGATCTGATGCATAATAACAGAGATATTAAGAATTTTTGAAATTCTCCCAGTCTAAATCCCCCTCCCTGTGGTCTGATTCCAGCCGTTAACAAACTTGATCTTTCTTTTTGTATAAAACGATTATACATCAAGTTTGGTAACGATAAGACAAAAATTGCGACTGCTAGACCGGTAACAGACAAATATATATGTATGTATGTATGTATGTATGTATGTATATATATATATATATATACAGTTTTGAACGGACCTAATTTTCGTCATCTCCTAGATAGGATCGATGGACATTTGAAGAAAAGTTTCGAAAATCACATCATGAGTATGGCCTCAATAGCTGATTTCCCTTACGGGAAATCTGCTAAAAAGTGTAACAATTATTTACTTCTTAGGTTCAGCTTAACAATATAAGAACAGGAAAATTTTTACAATTTGTGTCACCATTATGAAACTTTTGGTTATCACAGCTGTGTGGCATTTCATTGCTATCCCACACAGAAAGGCGTGGATGATACTATTAACGCATTAAAGGGTAGAATTCCATATAATCCCACTCCCATTTTTTTCTATAAAACCTTCTATTTTATGTTCAGTTAAAATAGTTTAATGCTTCTTGAAATTATTTACTGACAACCAAGTAAGCACATGTCGTGAGTATTGCAGGAACTAATTCTAATCGCTACAGAGGGCCAAGCTATTGATGTGATCTCTGTACTTGCCAGAGCTACAATTAACAATTACTAACCTAAGCCCCAGTAATACAATTAACCCCTGTGTACATAGACCGTACAATGGCTAACCTGAGCCCCAGTAATACAATTAACCCCGGTGTACATAGACCATACAATGGCTAACCTGAGCCCCAGTAATACAATTAACCCCTGTGTACATAGACCGTACAATGGCTAACCTGAGCCCCAGTAATACAATTAACCCCTGTGTACATAGACCGTACAATGCTTAACCTGAGCTCCAGTAGTACAATTAATCCCCTGTGTACATAGACTGCACAATGGCTAACCTGAGCTCCAGTAATACAATTAACCCCTGTGTACATAGACCGTACAATGGCTAACCTGACCACATGTGTACATAGACTGTACAATGGCTAACCTGAGCTCTAGTAGTACAATTAATCCCCTATGTACATAGACTGCACAATGGCTAACCTGAGCCCCAGTAATACAATTAACCCCTGTGTACATAGACCGTACAATGGTTAACCTGAGCTCCAGTAATACAATTAATTCCCTGTGTACATAGACCATACAATGGCTAACCTGAGCCCCAGTAATACAATTGACCCCCTGTGTACATAGACTGTACAATGGCTAACCTGAGCTCCAGTAATACAATTGACACCCTGTGTACATAGACCGTACAATCGTTAACCTGAGCTCCAGTAATACAATTAATACCATGTGTACATAGACCATACAATGGCTAAACTGAGCACCAGTAATACAATTGACCCCCTGTGTACATAGACTGTACAATGGCTAACCTGAGCTCTAGTAGTACAATTAATCCCCTATGTACATAGACTGCACAATGGCTAACCTGAGCCCCAGTAATACAATTAACCCCCTGTGTACATAGACTGTACAATGGCTAACCTGAGCCCCAGTAATACAATTAACCCCCTGTGTACATAGACCATACAATGGCTAACCTGAGCCCCAGTAATACAATTGACCCCCTGTGTACATAGACTGTACAATGGCTAACCTGAGCTCTAGTAGTACAATTAATCCCCTATGTACATAGACTGCACAATGGCTAACCTGAGCCCCAGTAATACAATTAACCCCTGTGTACATAGACCGTACAATGGTTAACCTGAGCTCCAGTAGTACAATTAATCCCCTGTGTACATAGACTGCTCAATGGCTAATCTGTTAAAGAAAATGCCTCAGAATATACATATTTCACTGTACAGCCGAGTTCCCCTTTTCCTAATGAAAATTTAATCAGTTTCTTAGCCCTGCAGTTAACGAGGTCTATTCCACCTTCAACGGTCGTTGTGTATTTGTAAAATGACGGAGAGGCTCCTGAAGTTTATGATTCGAAATAGTTACGTGTTGTGTTTAACTATTCGAATGCTTAGTTTACCATAAATAATATACCTTGTTCACTACTTATATCTCCCTATATTTTGCATTTTGTGTGAATTATTCTACTTTTCATCCTCACAAAAACTTTCGCCTAACTGTTGTCACTGTTTTATTTTTAAATATCATACATACTAATTATTATTCCATTTAGGATTGTATGACAGTTGTCTTACTCACTGCAAAGAGCCGTTTCAGCTACAGAATTGATACTTCTCATCGAATTTTTTTTTAGTAACCCCCCACCCAAAAAAAAAAAATCATGAAATTAAACCAATAACATAGTCAAATTATTATAAAGTCCCATTTGGACGGTAGTCATAAAATATGAGCATTTAATATTGCTAACGTAAAAATACTCTTAACAATCCCTCGCTTAAATAAAAATTACATCAAACAATTTAGTAACCGTTTTAAGTCTAAAAAATAGTGAAAGTGGGAGGGGCATGGAAACTGTAACAGAAATATAATATTGTATCATACTAATTTAAATTGTATATTAAATGAATATGAAAGTGGAACTGTGTTGTAAAAAAGGGAGGTGCCTCAATTAAAAAATTAATAATAGATCATATATATAGTTAATTCTGCTGTAGTTTCCTCTTATATTCGTAAGTTTATCTTATATCCTAAGGTCTTCTACAAATAGAAGACCTTCTTATAGTTTTACACTAATTCATGGGTTATGAATTAAAAAGGCAATACTATAAGCGTATTATTAGTAATAAAAATTAATTTTAATCCAACTATAAAGCAGATAAATGTCACTATGTATTTAATAATATGTAAATGAGTAATAACAAATGAGGAATGGGCCGCGTAATGAAGATCGATTCTACTGAGGTGGAGAAAGCTATTTGGTAAAATGCTAACACAAACAATATTCAAACATTCCAGGGAAAAGCACTTATTTTTTTTTTAACTATAAAGCCCCTTCTAACGGGGAATAATAGACGAAAACAATAACACGCGCGGCGTTTAAAACGTTCCCGAGGGGACAGAGAAATAACAAGCAAAACCGGTATATAACACAAAATAACGTAACTAAATACTCACTTGTCACTATAGTTGTCGGTCATGATGTCGACTCTCTAGAGTAGGAGTTATAAAAGTTAAAAATAATGGTTGTGGCCCCAGGAAAAGGCTGCAGAATTAGATCTAACACCGCAATTACAAAAGGACGCTTCCAACAGCAACAAAATGGCGACGACGAGAGATCCAATTGACCACTTAGCCAAATCCAATGCTTTCTTAATTAGTCATAAAAAACAATATCCCATGTTTTGATTCGAAACCTTATATTTATTAAACAATTCTACAAAATATAAATAAAATATGTCTCAATTAATAAACTCAAAATAAAATACACAAAAGTAGAAATTAATTAAGTAGAATATATATTTATATATTTTAAATCAATGTACATATAGGACTCGCAATATCATTTATTTAAAACTTAATTTTGAATTGAAGTTTCTGTAATTTATCACTTTATATTCTTCTGTTTTAAACAAATAAGTCATTGTAAGAAATGTCATTGTACAGTCTGTCATATCATATCGATCAATAACATCCAATTTCAAACAATGCGAAATCTACAGCCGAAATGCAGTAATTAACCATTGCATGTCTTTAACACGAATTTTCATTATTTGTACAATGCCGTGAATACAAGCAGGGGCTAAATACACTAAGAAGATTTGTCACGTATTTGCATTATGCACAATGAGAACAATATTTGATATTTGGGCTTAAAATAAAGTGTTCCAGAATACAATAGATTATTGTTAGTATGGCATGAGTAGGAGTGGAGGTTTACTGAAGGCCGAAAACTAATAAAATGTTAATATCTCGGTTAATAATAAAGTTAGTGAAAAAACGTGCATAAAAACATTGTTTCGTTACATTTGCAATAAGATTAATTCTATTTCGAGGGAGGGGGGGGAAGGAGAGAGGGACGGAGGAAGGGGGGGGAGAGAGACAGACAGAGTGAGAGTGAGAGTGAGAGAGAGTGAGAGTGAGAGAGAGAGAGAGAGAGAGTGAGAGAGAGAGAGAGTGAGAGTGAGAGAGAGAGTGAGAGAGAGAGTGACAGAGAGAGAGAGAGAGAGAGTGGGAGAGAGTGTGAGAGAGCGAGAGAGAGAGAGAGAGAGAGAGAGAGAGAGAGAGAGAGAGAGTGAGAGAGAGAAGAGAGAGAGAGAGAGCGAGAGAGAGAGAGAGAGAGAGAGAGAGAGAGAGAGAGTGAGAGAGAGAGACAGAGTAAGAGAGAGAGAGAGACAGACAGACAGAGTGAGAGAGAGAGAGAGAGAGAGAGACAGAGACAGAGTGAGAGAGAGAGACAGAGTGAGAGAGAGAGACAGAGTGAGAGAGAGAGAGAGAGACAGAGACAGACAGACAGAGTGAGAGAGAGAGAGACAGACAGACAGAGTGAGAGAGAGAGTCAGACAGAGTGAGAGAGAGAGAGACAGACAGAGAGTGAGAGAGAGAGCGACAGAGAAAGTGAGAGAGAGACAGACAGACAGAGGGAGGGAGAGAGAGAATGAAAGAGAGGCAGAGAGAGAGAGACAGACAGAGTGAGAGAGAGAGAGAGAGAGAGAGACAGACAGACAGAGTGAAAGAGAGAGAGAGACAGACAGAGTGAGAGAGAGAGAGAGAGAGACAGACAGACAGACAGAGTGAGAGAGAGAGACAGAATGAGAGAGAGAGAGAGAGAGAGAGACAGAGTGAGAGAGAGTGAGAGAGACAGAGAGAGAGAGAGAGATCTCCTGGGTAGGTTTGATGGACATTTGAGAAGAAGGTAAATCTACTAAAAAGTCCGTCACGCAGGGGCTGCGTAAACTAAGCAGATTTCCCACGTGAAGTTTTACAATAGAGAAATCTGCCTAATAATAAGAGTAGTAGTAACCTATTCTCACGAGGACGAATAGTTAGTGAAACGGCCACACTAGCGCTCGGCGGAAACTCCCGAACATAGCCGACCACACTCACAATACAAATGCAAATATCTCGGTTAATATTAAAGATACAGAATAAATGTATAGAACAATATTTATAGTAAATTTAATTTTCAATAAGATTGGTTCTATACAATTTTTTGATCCGACGTATGGTAACGGAGATATTTCGAATTTTCGAAAGTCCTCCCTCTAAACCCCCCCTCCCACTGGTCCGATTTCAGCCATTAACGAACTTGATCTTCCTTTTTACATAAAACGATTAAATTCCGAGTTTGGTAATGATCAAACAAAATTTGCGACCGCTAGAGCGTTAACAGACAAATATATATCTATCTATCTATATATAGATATATCTATATATATATATATATATATATATATATATATATAATTTTGAACGGACCTCATTTTCGTCATCTCCTGGGTAGGATCGATGGACATTTGAAGAAATTTTTCGAAACTCGCGTCATGAGTACGACCTCAATAGCTGATTTCCCTTAAGGGAAATCTGCTAAAACTACCAAGAAGCTAATATTAACCAATCTCTCAAAAGCGGGAACAATGTAAGGAAAGCTTTATACTTCGATTTCGTTTAGTACAAAGATTGAATTTTAATTATATCGTAGTAAATATTCTTTATTACAATAAGAGAAAATGATTTATCTTAAAAAAACAAAATAAATAAATCCCACAACTTATTTACTCTCGCTTCAATGAGATTCTGTAAAGAATTTCTCTCTTGAACCAAAAACCAATTAAGCTAATGCAAGGCCAACCTTGGCGGAAAAAAGAAAGAAAAACATATTAATGGCATGCTAAGAGGATATTTTTAATTATATAAATAAACGGTTTTATAAATAATTCATTATTCTCTTCACTTTCAATCAAGATCATTTCTTAATCTCACTTCCAGGGTCATCAGATTTAAAAGGATTCTTACTTCTGCGGGAGATGAGAATATAACAACCTGAGAATGGCTACTTTTGTAATTCAAGTTACAGAAATATGAGATAAAATGAGCAACCGGTTAGCGAGTTGCTTATAATGCTATTGTTAGAATATTATGTATTGCTATTCTTTATATTATTGAAAAGTGATAAAATATAACTTGGTCCTAAATATAATTCAAATAATTATCCCCTCAATCTAAACTCGATAGATTGCATTTCCCTTAAGGGAAATCAGCTATTGAGGTTGTACTCATGACGGAATTTTTCTTCAAATGTCCATCGATCCTACATAGTAGATGAAGAAAATGAGGTCCGTTCAAAACTGTATATATATATATATATATATAAAAATAATATATATATATATATATATATATATATATATATATATATATATATATAATTCTAGCGTACGTCCCTGTATGTCCACTGAACTCCTCCTAGACGGCTGGACCGATTTGATTGAACTTTTAAATACGCGTTCGGGTGACGCCCCGGATGGTTTAGCGCCGCGGATCGGCCCGGCAGATGGAGCAGGTCTCCGTCGAAGGGCGAGGTTATTGAAATGTTAATATGCTTTATGTCCTTAGAGTTTAAGTATGTCATCTAAATAAAGATGTTAGCAGATTTCCCTTAAGGGAAATCAGCTATTGAGGTCGTACTCATGACGAGATTTTTCGAAAATTTTCTTTAAATGTCCATCGATCCTACCCAGGAGATGACGAAATGAGGTCCGTTCAAAATTATATATATATATATATATATATATATATATATATATATATATAATATATATAAATATATATATATATATATATTTGTCTGTTAACGCTCTAGCGTTCGCAATTTTTGTTTTATCTTTACCAAACTCGGAAATTATTCGTTTTATGTAAAAATGAATATCAACTTCGTTAAAGGCTTAAATTGGTCCAGAGGGAGGGGGTTTAGAGGGGGGGATTTTCGAAAATTCAAAATATCTCCGTTATTGTGCATCGGATCTAACAATTGTATAGAACCAATTTTATTAAAAATTAAATTTACTATAAATATTGTTATATACATTTATTCTCTATCTTGAATATTAACCGAGATATTTGCATTTTTATGAAGTCTGTGGTCGGGTATAGTTCGGATTACGTCGGCCATCTTCGTCATTTCTCGGCTCAGGCGGAAGCTTCTTCTAACCTGTCGTTTTTAACCTTGCCTTACTTTCTTTACTTTGTGAGATTTATGCAAATACGTTCTGTTCATCCGCCCCTCCCCTTCTTTAGTTCTTGGGCTACTAAAATTTGAGTTATTAAAATATAAATTATTCTTACAATTCAGAAGCCGTTTAAGTTGGGAATTTATTTTAATTAACTGAAAGATTTCTCATTATCTAATCACGGTGGTATTGTGTTACCAGTGTGCAGATTTCTCTATTGTAAAACTTCACGGGGGAAATCTGCTTAGTTTACGCAGCCCCTGCGTGACGGACTTTTTTTCAGCTGCGAGAGGTTTTCACTTTCAGGCATTGTTATTTATTGTCCAAATTTATTTTAATTTGATTTGAATGTTGCAATTATTTTATTTTATTTATTTATATGCATTATTATTGTTGAGGGTATTGATTTATTTCAATTATTGGTCTACAACTGTTGTAAGGACGTGTAGTGTGCATTCTACCAGATAATCATAGAACTAAAACTTTTCCTTCTCTCATTTTTCCTTTTCTTTTTGCGTACCAAATTTTCGCGATATTTTGTTTACTATTTGTTTTTAGGCAAACGTGCACATAACAAATGTTGTGTTTTGCGTTATTAAAAGTAGATTTTTTTTAAACATAATATTATTAAATTTAATATCCTAATCGCTTGATATATCATGCAGGACAACGTCTGCCGGGTCCGCTAGTATATATACTGCTCAAAAATGAATAGGGATATTGGTTATTTTTTCTTACCCTATTAATTTTAATTAAATCGATCTTAATTAAATTTCTTTTTTATGGGGGAAGAAAGACACTAATTTCTAATAAATATTAATGATATTTATAATAATAATAAAAAAAAAATATGCTAGGTCCCATACATACCATAAAACAGCCAATATCCCTATTCATTTTTGAGCAGTTTATATATATATATATATATATATATATATATATATATATATATATATATATTTGTCTGTAACCGCTCTAGCGGTCGCAATTTTTGTTTGATCGTTACCAAACTAGATTTTTAGTCGTTTTATGCAAAAAGAAAGATCAAGTTCGTTAACGGCTGAAATCGGACCAGTGGGAGGGGGTTTAGAGGGGGAGGATTTTTGAAAATTCGAAATATCTCCGTTACTATACGTCGGATCGAAAAATTTTACAGAAGCAATCTAATTGCAAATTAAATTTACTATAAATATTGTTATATACATTGTTTCTCTATCTTGAATATTAACCGAGATATTTGCATTTTTATTCAACCTGGGCGCCTAACGGACGAGTTACTTTCACGCCAAAAGCTAGTTTCCTTAAATGGCTCGGCTCTCGTGAAATTTCTTTATTGTAAAACTTCACGTGGGAAATCTGCTTAGTTTACGCAGCCCCTGCGTGACGGACTTTTATTTAATAAGTTCGTCACAGAATAAATTCCAATTGCCAAGTCGAGAATGGAGCTCGCCACTCCAGGTTTGCCAACTTAAGACAAAGGCCTTCACTCACATGGCCAACCTGAGAAAAAAGGCCGTAGTTATTCTTCACAATGATTTGTTTTGACAGGCGATCCAGGTTGTTTTACTGAGCTAAATATCTAAATCTCCTTTGGGGCTGAGTCCCGGACATGGAAGATTCAAATGATTTTGTTTGTAAGTTTTCACCAGAGGAATATACAATTGCCTAAACTGCAAAAAAAAAGGGAAAAGGAGGGGGGGGGGTTAGTGGAATGGAAATTAGTGAATTTCTTCATACTTATTAGAGAATTTATCATAATGAAAGATACAAATTATAACATTCTTCAACCTAATGCATAGAAATTGATATGTTTACGATTTTTTTCTACTTCACTCGCTCCACTAATGACAGCCCTCTTTGATCAGAAAGGACATATATTACATTCATACCATCCTTTGAAAAAATTAAAAAACCATTGCACATAGATTTTAAATTGTTGGGTGTACTAATGTATTCACCAAATCCCCTTTAAATATTTGCAGGAAACACTTAAGGTTTGTGGAAGTGGCCCAGAAAGAAATTTTTGAATTACTTACTCTGGACACCTGGAGATGTATACTTGCACACTCAAAAAATCATCATAGGTCGTTAAATGATAGAATTTCTCAAAATTCGAACCAGGGAAATAAAACCTTTTATTACTTGCCAAAGTTATTTATTCTCAAATAATTTTGACATTTTGAATCAACACAAAACATATTATTCATGGATCAGGGATGTAAAAATATTCTCCATATATGTCTCATCTTTGATGACTAATTGTTGACATTAAATTTATTTCATATAATTTGTAGTCAGTTTGAGGTTCTAAGTTGTTGGCTATTTGTCAGTCATGCTAGACTCAAACTTATTCATAGTACAACTTTAAAGAATGTATAAATTTATATATAACTAGCTGAGATACCCGGCTTTGCCCAGGAATTCATTTGAGGTTGGACGGTGATGGTATTTTTTTGGCAAGGCTTTATTTTGCACACTATTTTGACATTTACCCATCCCAGTGTTTAGGGTTTATACCCGTTGTTGGCATTTGTTAATAATAAAATTAATTTTTTATGTAAGACTTCACTGTCCTCCATATTGTCATATTTCCCGTCTCCTGTGCATTATCCATAGATTTCAGTTATTAAGGACAAAATATTAACGTAGATTTGAATTCATTTTTCCAGGTGAGTATATCAATATTTCTACACAAATTACTTGCTCCACACATTGTTCCTGGAGAAATGTATAAAACAAAAGTTAATCAAAATAACAAAGTAAACAACTTTTGTTATGTGCATGTTTGTCAAAAAACAAATAGACAAATAAATATCACAAATTTTTATTTCAGGCCTCCCTTATAACCCCCACTCCTGTTCTAACCTAAAAATTTTAATATAGCTTATAATCATGGAAGAATTAATGCTAATTGACATACCGAGTTTTGTTAAGTTCGGTTCAATCGTTAGCGCCCAATAAAATAGTTGACTCCCGCTTTAGTTTATAGTGTATATCTCGTTTATACTTTGTTAAAAGACAAAAATGAATATTACAAAAGTTACTCTAAATAACAAAATAAACAACTTTTGTTATGTTTATATTTGCCGAAAAACGAATAGAAAACGAAATACCGCTATTTTTAAATTCATGACTCCCCTATAACCTCCACTCCTGCCTTTCCCTAGAAATGTTGGTATGGCTTATTATAATGAAAGCGTTAGTGTTAATACAAATACTGAGTTTTATTTATTTCGGTTGGGTCTTTAGCCCCAAATAAAATTCACTTCCGCTATAGGTTTTAGTGTATATCTCGTTTATAATTTGGTATACGAAAAAAGTGTATAAAACAAAAGTTACTCTAAATAAAAAAATAAACAACTTTTATTATGTTAATATTTGCCGAAAAGCCAATAGGAAACGAAATATCGCTATTTTTAATTTCAGGCCTCCCTTATAACCCCCACTCCTGTTCGCTCAGAGAATATTAGTATAGCCTAAAGTCTAAGTTGGGCTAGTAGTAATATTCATACCATGTTTCATAAAATTCGGTTCAGCCGTTTATGCGTGAAAAGGTAACAAACAAACATACACGAAAGAAACAAAATGCAGTTATGGTGTCTATGACATGTGAAACGAAAAGTTATCGTGAAATTTCGAGAAAAAAATCAATGTACAGACAGAGGTTACAATTTTATATATATATATATATATATATATATATATAGATGTAGATGTAGAAATAAAATCATCCAAAGAAAAAATATTTTTTAAAATAAGAGGAATGAAATTCTCACACATATTAGTTCAAATGATAGGGAATATGCAATTTTTAATTTAATTAAATAAAATAAAAAATATAATAAAGTTTGCCACATAGGGGCTGCGTAAACTAAGCAGATTTTCCACGTGCTGGTAACACACACTTGTGATCCATGTAAAAAACCAAAGGGTTGTGGGGGGGAGGGGCTTACTGAAGCCTGAATAGAAGTGAGTAAAAATAACTCGTTTAATGCTCGAGTTAAGAAAAAATGAATAAGACAACAATTATAGAGCATCAGTAGGTTAACAAGATTGATTCTTAACATTTTGCGATACAACTCACAATAGCAGTTATTTAGAATTTTTCACCCCCCCCCAATTCTGCCTCCATTTTCAGCCATTAACTAATATTATCTTTAGTGTGGAATGAAACAGTTAAATATTGAGTATGATGAAGAAAAAATAAATATTTTCGATTCACAGGCGCAAAATCTTAATTTATGGCATCATCACACTACATATTTGGATGTATCTCATGCAGTAAACATTCAATGAAAACAATATTTGGTATTTAAGCTTGGAATAAAGTGGTTCATGTTATAACAGCTTACTGCAAATATGACAAGTCGAAGTGGGGGGCTAACTGATTGCTGAAAACTAAAATAATGAGAATATCTTTGTTAATATTACAGATAGAGAATACATGTATGTAACAATACTAGCTCAGATACCTGGTTTCGCCCGGGAATTCATTTGAGGCTGGATGGTGATGGTATTTTTTGGCAAGGCTTTACTTTGCACAATATTTTGACATTTATCTGTCCCAGTGTTTAGGGTTAATACCCGTCGTTTCTGTGGAATTGTTAAAAATACAATTAATTTTTTATGTAAGACTTCACTGTCCTCCATATTGTCATATTTCTCGTTTCCTGTGCATTATGCATAGGTTTGAATTATTAAGGACAAAATATTAACATACATTTGAATTAATTTTTTCAGGTGAGGTACCTGGTAGTTCATATTGAATAGAATTGTTGAGCAAATTTCTCTAAATAACAAAATAAACAACTTTTGTTACGTGCATATTTGCCGAAACCCCAATAGGAAACGAAATATCACTATTTTTAATTTCAGGCCTCCCTTATAACCCCCACTCCTGCCCATCCCTAGAAATGTTAGTATAGCTTATTATAAGGAAGGCGTTAGTGCTAAATCACATACCGAGTTTGGTTTAGTTCGGTTGAGTTTTTTGTGCCAAATAAATTTGTTGACAACCGCAGTAGTTTTCAACGTTTAACTCATTTAAACTTAGATATACGACAAAAGTGTATATGACAAAAGTTACTCCAAATAACAACATTAACAACTTTTGTTATGTGCATAATTGCCAAAAATGCAATAGGAAACGAAATATTGCTATTTTTAATATCAGCCCTCCCTTATAACCCCCACTCCTGTTCGTCTCAGAGAATATTAACATAGCCTAAAGTCTAAGTTGGGTGAGTAGTAATATACATACCGAGTTTCATAAAATTCGGTTCAGCCGTTTATGTGTGAAAAGGTAACAAACAAACAAATAAACAAACAAACAGACACAAAAGAAACAAAATGCAGTTATGGTGTGGATGACATGTGAAACGAAATGTTATCGTGAAATTTTGCGAAAATAATCAATGTTAAGACAGAGGTTACAATTTTATATATATATATATATATATATATATATATATATATATATATATATATGTATATATAGATTTATTTTACATTTTATTAGAAAAAAAAAACTGGTTGTATACAATTTTTTGATCTAATGTGTAATAAAGGAGATATTTTGAATTTTCAGAAATTCTCCCCTCCCACTGATTTAGTTACAGCGATTAACGAACTTGGTCTTTAGTTTTATATTAAATGCTTATATATCGAGTTTGGGGTCGACGGACATATGAGGAAATTTTTCGAAATCACATTATGAGTACAACCTCCTTAAGGGAAATCTATTCTTTAGTAGATCGACTTCCCAGGATGTTTCAACACAATATTATCTTTATGAGACATGATTATTTCAAGTTGTACTGCTTGAATCTCAACCATGAAATGGCAGACATTAATGTTATTGATCCTTAGTGTTCAAGGAAATGAATAAATATCGAGTATGTATAGATAAAATAAACATTGTCAAGTTAAGAACATAAGATTCGAATTGATACCATCACACCAAACATATTTAGATATATCTCACACCGTAAAGGTCCATTGAAAACAATATTTGGTATATAAACATTGAATAATATTTCTCATAGTAAAGGTCCATTGAAACAATATTTTGTATTTAAACATTGATTAATATCTCTCATAGTTCCATTGAAAACAATAATTGGTATTAAAGCTTTGAATAAGACATTTCATGATATACGTGCTTATTCTTAATATCTTATGAGTGTGTGTGGAGAGGGTGTTTACTGAAGGCTGAAAACTAAAAAATCTTCATTAATATTAAAGATATAGAAAAATTTATAAGAACATTTAAAGGAAATTAAATTCACGTTTCCACAAATCGTATAGGAGTACAACTTCAGTAGCTGATTTCCATTAAAGGCAATCTGCTAAAAGTATAATACCTAAATTACATTATTATTATTATTGTTGTTTAATGTCGACTTTTTGCTACTATGGCTGATTGGATCGAGCTATCTACAATTTACCTCCATTTTCTTGCCAGGGTTAGGCCCCTAAGGATTTTATTTAGTGTGCTCGTTACTAAATAAATTCCGATTTGCCCAGGCGGGAATTGAACTCGCCACTCTAGGTTTGCCAGGTTAAGGCCAATGCTTTAACTTAGATGGCTAACCTGAGCACCTAAATATCATTAAAATTGAAAATTTGAATACTAGAGAGCTGGTGAAACAAATGAAAAAATCGAAATTAATAGATAGACAACTATACTGAAAATTTTAAGAAAATGAATGTAAGTTTCTTTTGTTTTAATTAAAATCCCATGATATCCAATGGAAATAGAAATAATCCTAATAACATGGGATTTGTATATGATAATAGATTAAAAAATCTAATATTGTCACATCATATCTTCCTTGTACTCTTATTAAATTAAATATACAATATGTGTTGCTGTATATTTGAAATTGTTATACGATATCTCTGTTCCAAAGCACTGGATCAAACAATTCTTAGAACACAATTTATATGGTAAACCAAAAACGTTCTTTATCACTAATAGGTTATAGAAGGCTGAATTTCAAGGTAATTATATTGAAAATGGTCAAAACAGGAAACACAAATTAGAGAAAGACAAGATTGATCAAACTCAACTAATATCATTAAGTATGAAAACTGAATTTCACCAGGTTAAAATTCAAACAAATAAAACAAATTAAGTAATTTGAGATAAATAAACATATCCCTAAGCAGAAGAGCGGGGCTCAGGTTAGCCATGTGAGTTAAAGTGTTGACTTTAATCTCACATGGTAAACCTGGAGTGGTGAGTTCGATCCCCCCCCCCCCCCGGGCAATAGGAATTTATTTAGTGATGGAATTCATTAACTAAAATCCTTAGTCCCAACCTCGCTAGAAAGAGTGGTAACCTGTAGATAACCCGCCCCAATTAGCCTTAGTTGCAAAAAGTGGACGTTAATTAAATAATCTAATCTGATATTCAATGGGAAAAAGGTAGTGGGCATTTGATGATAAAATAAAACATATTTACAACAAAGTAAAGGATAGATTAAAGAGTAATGAAACCAAATACAACACCTATCAAGTCAAATTTTTGAATTAAAAAAGTCGCTTTAGGTGAATCAGGGCAGCAAAATACCAAAAAGGGAGTTCTGCTAAAATGTCACCTACACAGGAGCTGCGTAACCTAAGCAGATTTCCCCAAGTGCTGGTATGACACACTAGTCATGCCATCTCACCATATATCCTCTATTTCTAAGCCCAAATCTGATGAGTAGTAGAAGGGAATGAAACAGTTAAATATAGAATATGGTAAAGTTCAGTAACCATTTCATGTCAAGAACGTAATTTGATTGACACCTCATCACACAACGCATTTGCAACTCTCTCATTTAAAAATGGGCTGATGAAAATAATATTTGGTATTTAAACCTCAAATAAAGTGGTACATGATATAACAGCTCATTGTTAATACGGCATGAGGAGGAGTGGGAAGTCTGAAAATTAAAAAAATGCAAATGTCTTGATTAATAGTCAAGATAGAGAACATTTATAGGACATCACATTTAGGATAAGATCTGTTCTACACACTTATAAGAGATGTTTAAAATTTTCAGAATTCCTCCTTTCTAATCAGCTGGTCTTTTACTGGGCTTGAGTCTTTTACAAGTAGCTTGCCTAGAGGAATGGAGTGCCATAGGAAAATAGTGTAGCATGTGCTCTTGTAAAAGTGTCAACAGAACCTGAAAAATTGTATAGCAATATGCAAATAAACATATCTATACACACATTTTATTCATCTCATTTTCAATCATCTTGAATACCTTTATTTCCAGTTTTGGCTAACTAAGAATGGCCAAAACTGAATTAAGAAAATATTCTGTGTTGAACCCAAAACAAATCTATACTATGATCAGTTGCAAGTTCTGGCAATATATCTCAAAGGGAAATAAATTAAAGCAGGATAATAAATAAATAAAAAATATATTTTTAATCATTATACCAGTCTAAGAAGAGTAATGAAAATGACATAACTAATAGAAAGAAAAGAATATATATCCTCAGATTAGCATTGCTCTGAATAGCCTGTCGGATTTGTACATTGGCATCCTTGAGATTCTCTGTAGTCCCCACCAATGTCGTAGAAATTCTTTCTATTTCATCATTCTGTTCTAACACTTTTTCGGTAAACACTTCTTGTAATTCAGCTATTTTTATTACCTTACTTTGAATATCTCTAACCTAAAACAAAAAAAATAAACATTAATTATAAATATAAAAATACACACAATTAAAACATATTTGCAGAGGGAATTTTAAGATATTTTTCTGTTGATAAGTTGAAATAGAAGAATATGAAAATATATTTATGAAGTTTCTGACAGTAAGCCATCTGTGAGAGTTCTTGATGGTAGAATGGTAACGACATTCTTCAATCCATTTATACTACATACCCTTAATAAATAATTTCCCATGATTTATAAAATGGAATTTCTAATAAAACACCTGCAAAAAGGTTTATCAGGCCACTAAAGATGGTGAACAAAGTAAACACATTGAGAAAATGCTTTTGTGTTCCTCTTCACTTTCATTTGAAATAAATATATGATAATCCTGATAATAATAACTATCAAAAACAAAGAACAAAAATATACCTCATCATTTAAACTGTTTAACTCATTGTATAATTGTTCATTTTCCATTTCAAACATTTGTAACTCTTCTTCCGACAACGTTGATTCTTCAATTTCATTTGCGGCAGCAAATGTAGAATACCTTAGCCTGTCAGGGGTACTTGTTTCATTTTTGTCTTCATTATTCTCAATCGTCTTATTGCTGATAACATCTATTTCTCCATTATTTTTTTCTTTGTCATTAGTCCGGATTATATCAGAATCACTAGTCAGCTTAGCCATTTTTTGAAGTTCAACAGTTAGTTTAACTCGAATTGCTTTTTGTTCTGTGTATATCTTACATACACTTTTTAAATAGTTTTCTACCAAATCAAGAATTGCCTTTCGGTTTTCTATTTCTTGATTTTCATTATCAATTAAATACGATTCTCTTTTATACGATGAAATTAGCTGGGAACAGGTTTTAATTATGTATTGTGCTTCACTGTCTACCTTGTCTCGCTCAAGATCAGTCATTTCACCAGCATTTAGGAAGTTGACAGGTGATAGGTTCATGTAAGACTTCCTATTTTTCATTAAAAAGTCACGCAACTGAGTAATTTGATGAACCAAATCCTTAAACTTAAGAATATATTCACATTTAGCTCTAGGCTTAAAGATGTCATTGTCATTAACATCCAGGCCAGAATTCCTGAAATGAACCTTCATGTCTCTGACAGCAGATTTGAACAAATATGTTATATCCATATTTAACCTTATGCTTAGGTACACTCAGGAAATTCTCTACCAATCAAAATACTAACTAATTAACTAAGCAATAAATGTTTCACCAAAGTTCAAAGCATCTCGAAATAATCCATTTATTTAACAAAACAAAACGTAAGCACAGCAAAAAGTCAAGGGAGGCTATACATTTCCAGGTATTAAACCATTGTTTACTAAAAGTAAAATATATGGCAGCACTGAATTATATACAAACTTTTCATAATGTTATTTTTAAAAATAAATCAATATCAAACCTAGTTTTTATATTAAATAATTCAATAGTTTTACTAAAATTATTAGATGAGTTTATTTTTTTCCTTCAAATCAAATATCAATGGACTTATTATAAGCAACTCTTCAGCAACCTGTTGATATGTGATAAGGATGATAAGAAATTTTGAATATCCGATAAGGGATTCATGTAATATTAAAATTAGTTTAGTGTAAGGTCATCCAATGATCTAATCGGTTATTTAGCTAGGCCGTTTTGAATTAGATTTTTTTTTCAAATATGGGGGTCCAATCTCGTCTTGGTAAGATACTTATAGCAAATAGAGGCGAAATTGCATGTAGAATAATTCGATCAGCTCGTAAACTTGGAGTAAAAACTGTTGCAGTTTATAGTGATGTCGATGTTAATTCATTACATGCTGAATTGGTATGTAAAGTTCAAATATTTTCAGTTTTTACTTAAAATTAATGGTCTAAAAGGATCGGAAAATCATAAATTATTCCTTAAAGGTAAGATGTGCTACTGCACAAGAAGGGGGGGGGGGTCAACATCAGCAGAGAATAAGCCCTTACTTTTGAATGAATTCTTAATATTGAGTGAAATTGAAGTAGTCAAGAATTTTGATAATGCAATGTTCACTATGCAGAGACAAGTATTTGAAATAGCTACCCAGACTAGAGTTTCTTCTGAGTTGCTTTATGCAGTTAAAAAAAAAAAACATCCACCTGGTTAATTTTGTTGGCTAAAATTTGTATGTCCTGCAACTTTAAGCTGCATACCTTTTATTTGTTCATTTTTAGGAAATGGCTTAGCATCTCCTCAAGAATAATAATAATATCCAGTTATATTTGGATGACTCGGGGAAATTTACAAATTTATCAGAAAATTGCCAATCAAATTTTTTAAGTAATGGCACAATAAAGAAAAAATATTAAATCTGATTTACTACTATACAATTATCTTACCTAGCCTTGAATGTCAGGTCTTGATTGAAGGATTTCTTTTAGTTCTAATCCAGTCTAATATATTGTGCTTGGTGTATAATTTCTACTCATTTAAATATATAATGCTGTACTAAAACATAAAGGCACATTGTGCTCTTGTTGTGATTGAGTTAAGACAAAATAAAATAAAGGTAATGTGTATTTAAATACCCTCATATAACAACCTGAGGTGAAATCACTAGTTCCTCAAAGATTTTTATTAGTTGACACTCAACACAAGTGCATCCCTCCATCCTTAAATTATGCAACAATACCAACAAGCTACCTTCAACATTTTCATAAATAAATACATACAATAGCATTTTATAATTGCTTACAAATTGCATGATTCTTTTTTGGACCCTAATTACATTATATATATATATATATATATATATATATATATATATATATAACTTTTAGTACATTTTAGATCTAAAAGTAAAATGAAACTTTTGAAAACAAAAAGATTTAGAAGCTTGTAAATTAAAAATTTGTAATTTCCAAAATCCTTTGGTTTTCAAAAGTATATTCAACTCATATTATTTGGGACAACAAATTTGTCACCTACCATAGGAAATTGCCCAAGAGAAAAATAATTAGATTTGAAAATTGCAGGTTGTCTCAATTTTGTGATAAAATCATTAGTGCTACTCTCTCCATGTGAAGTAGATGGACATATGGCTCTGCACTTGATTTTAATAGACTGAATTTCATTTACTTTACTTACTGTCTAATGTTTGCTAGGCAATACTCACCCTCCCCTCCTCAGACGGTGCCCTATGTCTCCCAAGCCCTGGAATAAACCAGTCCAGATTATTAGCAGGTTTCCCTTAAGGGGAATAAGCTATTGGGGTCGTACTCATGATGCGATTTTCAAAAAATTTTTACAAACGTCCATCAATCCTACCTAGGAGATTATGAAAATGAGGTCCAAAAATTATATATATACACATAAATATATATATATATATATATATATATATATATATATATATTTGTCTGTTACTTCCCTAGTGGTCACAATTTTGGTTTGATCAGTACCAAACTTTATATTTAATCGTTTTATGAAAATGTTTTGTCATTCCAACATGTGGGAAACCTGCTTAGTTTATGAAGCCCCTGCGTGAAAGACCTTTTAGATTTGTGTTTACCGAGGTTCATGATGTAGCAATCTCTGGTCTGCAATACTTGCCTAGCTTGTCACTTAGTACCTTCCAGCAAGGCTGTGAGATACGCTTTCATGCACTGCTTAGCGAGTAATTTTATTTTCACAATAAGATGTATAGTAGTAAAGGATTATATCAACCTGGTAAAAAGTGGTTTTAGCATTTATTGAAGATTGGACGAATGCTATGATTTTTGAAAACACTCATCAAATATTCACCGATTTTACCTAATAGAATAAAAAATGTCACTCATACTGCATAAACTAAGCAGATTTCCCACATGCTGGAATGGCTCACTGATGTCATTTAAAATTCAATTTTCTAACTCTCCAGAACTTCAGGATTAACTTGGACATATGATGATTAATGATACAGTTTTTGAAAAGTGAAAATTTGAGGATACAAATAACTTGTTTAATATTCAAATTAAAGAAAAAGTATATAGAACGAAGATTGGAGGACATAGAATGAACTGATTATAACAACATATTGATGAAAGTGTATTTTAGTCCCCCCCTTGGTGGGTTACGATGACGACGGCAGGCATTTTGTTTTTCTATTTTTTTTAACACTTTATAATTTCCAAAATACGCCATCGGTGGTTTACACCGAGGGTGGGGGTTTTGTTGTTCTAACTTTATATTTTTTAACACTTTAAAATTTCCAAAATACGCCATAAGTGGTTTTAAGCGAGGGAGGGGATTATAACAAAACAAGATGGCAGCACAGGGGGGACTAAACTGCACTTTTGACCAAGATATTGATTATATGAAATTTCAGAATTAAAATTAGATTTTTTTTCTATTAATCCCCCACTAAACCACCACTCTTTCTAGTAGCCAGTAACAATTTTTATTTTTAGCAGTTTAATCAATCGTTTGAGTATGATACCGATTAAATAAATATCAAGGTTTCTATAAAATGTAATCCCTATTTATCATGTCACATCAATCAACTTGCATTCATCTTACATAGAAAAGGCTTTTTGAAAATCATATTTGATATTTAATCTAGGAATAAGATGCTCCTTGATATATGAGCTTATGGTTTATGCGAGATGAGTGGAAGTGGGGTGAAAACTAAAATATGCAATTATCTCTGTTAATATTTTGGATAGAAAAGAAATGCACAGAACAATATTTATAGAAAATTTAATTTTTAATAAGATTGATCCTATACATTTTTTTTTAGTTGACTCATAGTAATAGAGATATTTTGAATTTTCTATTTCCCCCTTTTATACCCTCCTCCCCCTTGTTCGACTACAGCCCTTAACAAGCTTAATCTTTGATTTCACATAAGTTTGGTAATTGCAAAAAAAATTAGAAATATTATAGACTTCTAAGGTAGTATTGGTGGACATTTAATGACTTTTTCCGAATATTCTATGAGTAAAACCTAATATCTGATTTCCCTTTAGGGAAATATTTCAAAAACATGAGGTCTGCTGAAAAGATAGAAGTTGAACAATTATTTGTGAATAATACTAACATTTGCATGTATACATGATATTTCTGTATACTTTATTGTCCTGCACTAATATTAATGATAGATATAATTTTAGGCAGATGAAGCTTACAACATTGGCAAGTCAAGTGCTCAAGAAAGTTATTTGCGAGGTAAGCAACTTGAAATAAATTGACAGTGTGAAATACAATCTAATATGATGAGCAATACAATTAATCAATGAACTTGTATGTTTGACAAACCCATCGATGTCCTATAATTGCTCTACCATGGTCTAGATACAATGGTTTCACCCTCTTGGCTCTTGGACAATATTTCTTGAATAATTACACTCCTATGTTATCATTATATAAATTAATATACACTTTATACTAAGATTAATAGAATGAGTTATCAATATGGGAGAGGGTTAGCTAGACATCTGTTCTTAAGTAATCAGGTGCAATTTAATAAACTTATTTGATGAGCCCATCAATATCATGCTTATGCTCGTTTCATGCATAATAGGTCAATAGGAAATACTTATCATATGTGAGGTCATAGATACTAATTTACAGCATTTAAAGAGAATTTACTGCCTTCAAGTTTGTCAATTCAACCAATTTGACATTTGGACCAAGGTAGTTAAAATTAAAATAAAAAGAGTATTTGATAAGTTAGATGAAGTATTCCAGAACAAAGAAGAGAGTTTGATATTCTAATTTTATAAACATTCTACATCATTCTTTCCCGTTAACATTTTCATTTATGTTTTTTAATGGGTACTAAAAAAAATAAATTAAAAATAGTGAGTCCTGATAAAGATTGTTCGATAACCAATTTTATATAATCTTGGCTTATCTGAAATTATATAAGAGTTTTGATATTGTTTGACAGAACTATTATTTTATAATTTGCAAAACAACATAACTATTGTTTAATGTTTTGTTGCTTAGCTAAAATAATATAATTTTATAACATTAATAAATTTCCGGAAAGAAAAAAAATGAATTAGTGGTTCAGGGGTTACTTCAAATATTATTATTAACTTTAATTAAAGTATCTCCATTTACTTATCAATTTAGTATATGATTTCTTAATGACTGATTTTGGCAGCTAACTTAATTTTATTTTTTGGTGATTCTGAAAGTTTTTGCTTAGCCTCTTCCCTCCCACCCTGTAGTATTCAAGTTTTTGATAGCTAGAAGTATATTTTGTTTCAACTATATGTTTATTTAAAAAATAATCATTTGGGGCTCAGGTTAGCCATGTGAGCTAAAGCGTTGACCTTTATCTCACATGGTAACCTAGAGTGGCAAGTTCGATTCTTGCCTGGGCAAAGAAAATTATTTAGTGACGAAATTCATTAAATAAGATCCTAAAATCCCACCCTGGCTAGAAAAGGGTGGTAACCTGTAGATAACCCGTCCCAATTAGCCTGAGTTGCAAAAAGTGGATGTTAATAAATAATAATAATAAAAAATAGACCATACATCATACACATATTGGCTATCATATATATATATATATATATATATATATATATATATATATATATATATATATATATATATATATACATATAAATTATTTGTTTTTTATTTTCCTGTACCCTAAAGGGAGTAACCCTAAAGGGAGGTAGTTAATTTTCCACATGTTCCGTGCATACTTTTGTACATAACATGTGTTTACTGTTAATAATTTTTTATTATTTATAATTATTATTTTTTATAATTAATCTTTTTCAATATAAATTAAAAAAGAATACCTTGAAAACCTGATTTATTTTATTTTCTAACTTGCCTAGCAAATAGAAACTTTGTAAGCACACTAATGTGACACAGCTGCCAAGAATTAGAATGTTTTACATGATAATTTCAGACATATTTTAATTTAGAGTCTCATTGTCCGTTTACTTTTCATTCTTATTCTGCAGGAGACAAAATCATCAAGGTTGCATTGAAGTCTGGAGCTGCAGGCATTCATCCAGGATATGGTTTCTTGTCCGAAAATGCTGAATTTGCGTCTAACTGCCTTGATTCTGGAATAATATTCATTGGCCCACCTGCTTCTGCTATTCGAGATATGGGCATTAAAAGGTTTATGTTTAATAGCTATTTGCTTACAATATATTAGAATTCTATTTTTAGGAATTTCCCTTAAGTGAAATGAGCTATTGAGGTTGGACTCAAGACACGGTTTCCGAAAAATGTCTTCAAATTTCAAACAATATAACCTAGGAAATGTCAAAAATGAGGTCCACTCAAATTTGTACATATATATAAGTCTTTCTATTTTCTAGGCTGCATCGCTGAGAATATTTTCATCGTGAGAGGATTGGCTATCTTCTCCAGCAGTTTGATTTTTTACTGATTCGAGATATCTAACTAAATTAAAAACACTGCCTGATGAAGTTGGATACATTTCCATTGAAAATTTGCAAATCAGTAAAAAATCAGACTACTAGAGCATACAGTCGGTCTTCTCACAATGAAAATACATAAGTCTATATTATATCTCAAAAGTCTATATCTATATCCGTAAGCAAAATCTGGATGTATCTTGCATAATAAAGTTCTCTTGAAAAACAGTATTTGCTATTTAAGCCCTCAAAATAAAGGAGTTCATGATATAACACCTTATTGTTAATATGACATGAGCAGGAGGGGGGGGGGGGGTTTACTGAAGGCTGAAAACTAAGAAATCCAAGTATCTTGGTCAATATTCATGATAAAGAAAATATGTATATAACAACATTTATAGGAAATTAAATTTGAAATAAGATTGGTTCTATACCATTTTTCAATCGATGTGTATTATAACAAATATTTTTGAATTTTGGAAATTCATCCCCTCTAAACCTCCCCTCCCCCAAAAAATATTAATATTTTCAAAAATTGTGTCATGAGTACAACCTCAATAGCTGATTTCCCTTAAAGGAAGTCTGCTAAAATGAGGTCCACTCAAATTTTTACACATATATAAGTCTATATCTATAAGCAGAAACTGTAATTGAGATTGTACTAGTGATGTGATTTTTGATAAATTTCATCAAATATTCAATCCTAATTAGATCATATCATAATGTTTTAAGAAATTCTAAACAAATTTCTATTAAAAAAATTGGATGGTACATGTACAAAACATACTCCCTTTCCACATGAGTAACGTGTGAATGGGAATATATAATGCCAATTCTCCAGCAACTGCAATTTTTTTTTTTACTAAAATTGATGTAAACATTTTATGAAAATTTAAAGGTTGAGTGTGTTAGTGTTTGGCAATGGGAATGAAGAGTGGGTGTTTAGAGAAGGAGTAAAATAAAATAAAAATTAAATATCTCTGTTGTTGAGTCAGATTTAAAAAAATGCCTCCATGCAGGGCTCTGTGTAAATGGGGCATATTTTTGTACGTGTCCTGGACTCTGATACCGTGTGTGTTCAGATCTGACACCATTTACTCTCCATGTGTACCGTAATAAGAAGCCTATGTAAACTGGACTTGAAATTTTAGCTGAAAATGAGATGTTTAGTGGCTCAGGTTTTGTTGACTAATATTGAAAATGATATCTGTAATTATTTTTATTTGCCTTTTTACTTCTTTTTTTTTAAAATATATCTAGCAGCTAAACTATTTTTTTTTTGTATCAACAGCACATCGAAAAAGATAATAGGTGATGCAGGAGTGAAGATTGTACCAGGTTACCATGGGAGTGAGCAGTCGGAGAGTAGGCTTAAGGAAGAAGCAGACAAAATTGGATATCCCTTAATGATAAAAGCCATTCGAGGAGGTGGTGGCAAGGTATATATTATGGTTCAATTTTTCTCTTATACAATAATTACTGCAATGGTATGAATTAAAAATTGTCTAAGTTTTTATTAAGGTAGCTGATCGCATAGAGAGTGAGAAATTAATCGGTAATGTTTTGGCAGAATATTGTCCTTTGTCTAGGTGTGAAATCCATTGTGATCTTTACTTATAAAACTGTTCTTAGTCAGGTCAGCAATTTCAATGAAAGAGGTAGCCTTTCAGGTGGTTGGAGTAGAGGAAGTATGTCAGCTGAATAAATGGTTCACAGAAGAATGCCAGAATGCTGCGGAAGAAAGAAGAAAGTTAAAGATCCTCAGCCTAGGCAAAGGAGACAAGGAATCAAGTGATAGGCATGAGGCTTCTCAAATAGCAGATAATAAAACTCTAGCATAAACCCAAGAGACTATTCCTGTCTCGCGATTCCAAGACATGAGTGCAAGATTCTTAGAGTCATAATAGACTCAAAGTGGGATGGTGACCTCGGACTCTATAGAAGAAAGACAAGAGAAGAGAGATACAAGATAATGAATGCAATAGTTGTGGGTACCCAATTGAAATGTAGACTGAAGATGTGATGGGTTGATAGAGTGAAGAAGGGCGTGGTTAATTCTGTAACCCCAGTGAATAAGTGGTTAAGTCGACCACTGAGTAAGTGGACTTAACCACTTATTCACTGGTACAACAGAATTCTTCATGAAATTTTGTGTAGAATCAGAATATGAGATCAAAAATTGAGGTTTCCATTTGAAATAAGGAAGTTAGAGTCAAGAAATCATATTTGTAGTCAGCACAGATCAAAATTAACTTCAAACTTGATATCCTAGAAAAAGAAATTAGAGAGAAAGCCGTTGGAATGAATTCTCTACCCCAAATAATATAATACTTAAGAGGGGGGGGGCTTCTTGTGGGTTACTCAGTATACCTATTGCTTTTCATATCCAATGAATATCAGTGTTAGAGGATCCTAAGGCAAGCAACATAGAGCACAGTCAGTACTTGAATGGGTGATTGAGGAGTTAGTATAAGAGTTCGCTACTGCTGTCACAGTGGTAGCGGAATGGTGAGAGTCTAGTGAGTAAATCAGTCTGACACCCAGACACAATGATCACAAGGACATTGACTCTACTAGATCCTGTCAACTAGTAAACTGGCCGTGATTTGCCCACTGCCCCCCCCCCCCGCTTAATGAATCCCATCAATCTACTTGATAGAATTTATTCCAGATCCTTCTTTCGTTAACATAGGTTGTGCGATGAGTTGATCACTCACTATTTGAATCCCTTGACTCCAGCTTGGGACGGCTAAAGATCATAAAGGTCTATCATGCCAACCGAAAATATATGTGTATATATATATATATATATAAAATTTCTTTACTTACTTTCTGTACCCTGATTTTTAATTTCACAGGGGATGAGAATTGTGAAAAAACCCTCAGAGTTCCTTAGTAGTTTAGAATCAGCAAGGAGAGAATCTTTAAGGTCGTTTGGTGATGATGCAGTGCTACTAGAAAGGTAATTATAATATGCTGAAATAATTGTTTGACTTGCATGCTAGTGCTCTAAGTGAATATTTTATAGAAATTTTATAAGTAGAAAAGTGTACATAATTGTTATGCATATGGTTGAAAGCAATCAGCAATTTATCCAGAATTTAATAATCATATTGGACACTTTCTGAGTCATAGACTGGCTATTAGTGAACGTTTCTAATGCATAAAGACACTCTCTTAAATATTTCTTTTATCTTAGGAGAGCATTCTGATAAAAGGGTATTCTTATAAAGTGACAGGTATTTTTGTTTTCTGTCAATAAGTTACTTCATTTCTGATTTTATGTGAGGAGAAAAATTCTTTCTGGTTAAAAAAAAAAAAAAAATAGAATAAATAAATTTTACTTTCTTTTTGAAAAAAAAAAAAAAAAAAATGCATTCAATATCTTATAATGAGTTCCTACAATTTATAGTCTGTTGAATCCTTGCCCACACTGCAGTAGACCGGTGAGGTCCCCGTTCAAGTAACTTTTAAACCACACCCACTCGAGGGTTAAATATTAAAAAACATAATAGGATAAAGCAAATATCCATAACATATTTTGGTTTTGCTAAAATGAAGTTAGTAATATTAAGTCTTCTTTACGTATTATTAAATTACAAAAAAATAATATATTCATTGTTTGAAAAAAAAAAAAAAAAAAAAAAATAGAAATTTCAAATTCGGTGAATACATTTTCTAAAATCTATCAGTTTAATAATTATACATAATAAATTCATTTTGTTAACAATCTTAATTACAGTCATAATAAGCCTATAAATTTATGACATACATTTTTAATTTTTTGACATGTTTTGTTGTTAGTCTTAAATTATTACAAATGATGAGTAATTTGCCCTTGTCTTAATCAGGCAGCTATTCATAAATTATTTTTTGGCCTATTTAGCAGTTAAAATTTTATGATATACTTAATATTTTCTTAGGTATAAAAATATCCTTCAGAAATAAATAATTTATTTTTAAACAAAGAATTTTTTTATATATATAGACTTCTTACATTTGGGCAGTGTGTTAGAGAATATTACTCCAGAAAATGATATGAATTTCTTGAAATATTTTGTTTGTGAATGGAAGTTGGAAGCATATTCTTGCATCTTGTTTTATATTTCAAATGTTACCATTTTTTTGTAAAATAAACTTATGTTTTGTTTCACGAACAGTATTGTTTGGTACATATTGAAGGAAAAGATATTATTTTTGACTCCTTAAAGTGTGACCAAAAGGAGACTCTCGACTTTCTATGAAATGTGTTCCTTATTGCTCTCTTTTGCAATTTGAATATTAAAATATGTTTTTTGAGTTACCTCAATGCATATTGCAACAAATCAACAGACTCTGGAAGTGGTTATATTGTACAATAGTTAGTAATAGAGTTTCCATTAAAAGATATTTCTTAAATCATTTTAATCAGAATCAAAATTATTTTAGTTCCTTAATTCCTCAATTATTGTTTTTGTCCACATTCAATCCTTATAATTTTATAATGTATTTATTGTTTGACTTTGTAATCAGTATACTGATGATTGGTTTCAAATACAATTTTATTTTATCTTTATGACTTTTTTCCCTAACACATTTTTCTTTTCTTCCTGCAATGTAGATATATTGAAAGGCCTCGGCATGTAGAAGTTCAAGTATTCGGTGACAGCCATGGGAATTATGTGCATTTGTTTGAACGGGACTGTAGTATACAGCGAAGGCATCAAAAAGTCATTGAACAAGCACCTGCGGTAAGCAATTAGTAAATATTTTGATAATAATTTTAAAGTCTTTCAGGTGTTACTTCATATAATTTCGATTTGTCCAAATTCCTTGAGAATATTATATAGCATATGTGGGCAACCCCCGGTCTGCGAGATATTTTGAAAAACCCAAACAAAAACAAAAATATTACACTATTAACTACAAATGAGGAAGATGAGGAGAGATTTGTGCGTTTGGCAGTACTTATAAATGCAAACAGTTCTTTTCAATGATGAAAATTAATAAATCAAAACATTGTACAAGACTGATTGACGGTAATTTGGAAAATTCTTTTCGTCTTTTTGTCAGTGGAATTAATCCAAACATCGATGGATTAGTTTCCCAAATTCAAACTCATTGATTGGACCATGTTGGACCTATCTTTTTCATTTCATTTTGTTATTTTAATAAATTGTATTATAATAACATTGTCATATAATTTCATGTCTGATATCTATCGTTAAAAATTATGAACACTACTTTAAAAGGGACTACTTTTAAAAGTGGCCTGCGAACGTTTTTTGCACACTAAAGTTTGGCTCGCAAATATCAAAGGTCACCCTCACCTGTTATATAGCCTTCATTCATCCTGTCTCCTATTCTTTTATCTGTATAATATACATCTTATCTATCCCCAATCCATCAATCTGAACAGTAAATAAAATTCAGTTTTAAAATTCTTATTAAGAATGAAAACAAATAATAAATTGTTATTAATTATTACCATAAAAACAATGTTTAAATGTTGTGAAATTTTTGGTAAAAAATCATATAATCTTTATTTCAATAGAGCTCATCATATTTGCCTCCAAAAAAGAGTTTTTGCAATTCTAGGCCTTATAATGCATGTTGTAATTAACTCTATTTTATTTATGTACAATCTTAAATGGAAACTATAAATTAAGGACCCTCACCATCAATGGTATAAATAATAATTTCTTGGCTTTGTTAACTCAGCTGCTCATTGCTACTATTTCACTATAGACTTTCATTAAAATATTAAAATCTAAAAAATAACTCCTGGAGTTCTAAGATTTTTTAGTTGTCTATTTGCTGTTTAAGTCTCCTTCTCTGGGCATTCATTAAAGGGGTTTAAAATTTAGCTTAGCTCCAGCGGTGTCATTAGAGTTATCCACTCACACAAGACTTCAAGTTGAATTTTATTAGTTTATGACAATTGTCCATAGCTCTGCTTGAATATCTGACCGGAGAATTTTATTCAGGTTTAAATTAATGGTAGGTAATAAATTATTATCACCTCTCATTAATTTAAATTATTATTGGGCACTGGTGTTCCTGCCGGTTAAGGTGTGGGTACACTTTCCACTACCGTCAGTAAGGGGGAAGCTAAGGATAGAGGTTTATAATGCCAACCGAAAAAAAGGAAAACAATAAATAAGTAAATTATTATCATTATAATTATTATCGCATAATTATTATTATAATTATTATTGTATAATTATTATCGTATTGTAAAAAGTTAGGACTAAGATAACTAGAGTTATCAATGAACGTGTTCCTTATAGGTGCTTTGTGCTATACAAAAACCTTCAATCTGAGATTAAATTATTAGGGTAAATTGAGTGAATATTTGAGAAGGTGGAGGCCAAAAAGTGTGCATTTAACATGGCTAGCGAGTTTTGAGGCAACAGAAATGTGCATTGTATAATGAAAGAAAAATGTATAGAACTGTAGTAAATTAAATTTGTAACAAGACTGAGTAATTTACCTTTTTCGAACTGATACATGAATATCAGAGATATTTGGGATTATTCATTTTAGTCCATCTCTATACCCCATAACCCCATTAATGAACTTGATCATTAGTTCATGAAGTATTTTATATTGAGTTTTGTAATGATAAAATTTGCAAAACATATTTTAAAAAAAGGTTAAATTTGGTCTTATTTAAACCAACATAATGTGAATATAATCATTCAATTTGCAGCCTCACATCTCAGAAGAGACCCGTAACGAACTAGGAGAAGCAGGAGTGAGGGCGGCGAAGGCTGTGGGCTATGTAGGAGCTGGAACTGTAGAATTTATTCTTGATACTAATGACTCGGCTTTTTATTTTATGGAAATGAATACACGTTTACAGGTAATTTAAAATTATATGCAAAATATATATTTTAATTTAAGTCTAGTTGAACAAATGCAAGATGTATTCCGGCTTTCCTTATAATATGCTCAGTTTTACTGCTGAGGGGACACTGGCAATGAGCAATAGGAGGGATAGATATCACCTTTGTCATAATTATCTTTCTTGTTTAGATTCCGATCCTAAATTTCTATTTTGTCGATTATAATTACCCCCTCCCCTATTTAGATTTTAATTTCTTGGCATTATGTAGGAGATATATTGTCCACATAATTTTAAATCTGTTATTTTCAGAAAAATAAATTATTGCTATTGATGTTATTGGTTTATATTGTTAACTAGACATATTACTTGTCATTGAAATAGAAATGGTTTCCTGTGTAAATATAAAGATTTTATTAATTTATGAAGAAATCATCCCATTATTTTCATCACATAACAGAAATGCCCTGTAACATGTATAATAACTGTACAGCCATTCGGTTTTAACATCCGTGGAAAATGAATGAATTGATCCCTTTGGTTTCGTGAGATTGTTGTGATACAGTTTTACTCTTGAGGCATGGAATGGGTATTTGACGAATAATGACGAACATATTGTTCATGAGGTCACAAAAATTTAGTTACCCGTCAAAATCAATGATTTCATCATCCTAGCATTTGACTTCATCATGAAGTTGAAGTAATTAGCTGGTTGTGTTACTCGTTAGCGGGTTGAAATAAAAATAGTTTCCTGTGAAAATTTATTAAGGTTATTCCAAGTAAGCCTTCATTCCCACAATTAATAGAAAGGCATAATATAGCACAAGGTGACAAAATTCATTCCCTAAATAAATATATATACCAATCTTTCAGAACTACTACAAAACAGCCCACATACAGAGTAATGAAACATCTATAAAAAACTGTTAAAATATTCTTATAGTTTTGTTAAAACTGTGAAGATAGTGGCTCATTTTTGAAGGAAGACAAATTTCCCTTGGAATATCCTCATTCAAAAGTCCTTTGCACACATTACATTGTTCCATATATTTACTAGACCTTTCCAAATGTATTCTGTACATTTTATTTATTTATAAGGTGTAGCATGAGCTGAGTGAAATTAAAACCTTCAAAAAAGAATAAAAGATTTCAACTACCAGTGACGAGTGGTCGTATGGCAAGCTTGACATCATCTGTGTTATTAAGAAGTGCAGATTGTTCTAATTAGGGCGAAACGAGAGGATGGAACCTACTCAGGAAAATATTGTATGGTACATCTGCTGGTTTGAGGAAGAAGTGGGTGGTTGACTTGCAGAGTCACCTCTGGTCTGAAAACAGATGATCTTTAAATTAAATTAAATTATTTATTAACGTCCATTTTTTGCAACTGAGGCTAATTGGGATGGGTTATCTAGAGGTTACCACCCTTTTCTAGCCAGGATGGGACTAAGGATTTTATTTAATGAATTCTGTCACTAAATAAATTCCTCTACCAATTGAGATTAAGGTCAACGCTTTAACTCACATGGCTAACCTGAGCCCCGTGATCTTTTCTACATATTGTGGTATTGGTATTGGTTTAAGATTTTGGTATGCTCCAGGTCCTGTATAGTTAGTTAGATAGTCACCGAAGAATGAATAAATGTATGGACTAAATTTTAGAAAACAAAACAAAACAATGGCTCTTTAATATTTTAATGAGGAGGAACAAATTTTTGTTAAGGTTAGGTTGAGCACCCAGTGACAGAAATGGTGACTGGAGTGGATTTGGTAGAATGGCAGCTTCGAGTAGCCGCTGGTGAGCCCCTCCCGATGAAACAAGAAGAGCTGAAACTGTCTGGCTATGCTGTAGAAGCTAGGATTTATGCCGAAGGGAGGGATTTTATGCCCACTGCGGGAACTATACATGCTCTCTCTGTTCCATCTGGCGATGGCATTCGTGTAGAAACAGGTTACTATTATAATTGAATTAGTTAATTATAATACCGGCTAGTTTATTTATTATTGTTTTTTTGTAGTTTTAACAGACTTTCCTTAAGTGAATTTGGAAAATGATGTTGTACTCATGATGTGATATTCGAAAAAAAAAAAAATTCAGATGTTCATTTATCCTACCCAGGAGATGCGGAAAATGAGGTCTGACCATCATATGTATGTGTCTGTTAATACTCATCATGATCATAATCGAAAGGCTATCATATTACTATACTCACCTAAATTCAGAAGTTGCTTGATGTCTTCAAAATAGTATTTTCTAGGCCTCCCTCTTCCCCTAGGACCAAGAACCTTACCTTCAAATATATTAGTAATGAACTCGTTGTGCCCTATGATATGCCGAAGCAGTTTTACTCTTCCAGTAAAGTTTTCCATTGCCTTGATAGGACTTTTGTTCTCACTTACCTCATTTAGAACTTCAATGTTGGTTTGTTTTTTGTGTCCAATTTGTTCTAGTGACTATCAGTAGAACAAGTTGGACTGTTAACATTAGCAGTCACAATTTTTGTTTTATCATTGACAAAGTCGATATTTAAATGTTTTCTGTAAAACTGAATATCAAGTTCGTTAATACCTGAAATTGGACCAGAGGGAGGGGGGGGGGGTTAGAGCAGGTCTAAAAATTGTATAGAACCAATCATAAGGTAAATTTAATTTTCTATGAACGTTATCGTATTCACGTTTTCTCAACTTTAATGTATTAACTGAGATATTTGAATTTTTAGCAGATTTCCCTCAAGGGAAATCAGCTATTGAGGTCGTACTCATGATGAAATTTTTGAAAAATTTCACCAAATGTACATCGATCCTACTTAAGAGATGATGAAAATGAGGCCCATTCAAAATGTTGTGTGTGTGTGTAAAATTTTGCATTGATAATTTTGAATCATCTGAAGTTGTACTTCCTTGAAAAAGTCGCACAGAACCATTTCCTTTAAAATATTTCCTATTCTAGTCTCCTCGATTAGTTGTTAAGTGTTAATAATTTGATCAATGATAAACCGTTCTGTTTTCTAGGTGTTCGAGACGGTGATGATGTAACTGTTCACTATGATCCCATGATAGCGAAGCTTATTGTCTGGCACTCTGATGAAAAAGATGTTTTCTCAAAGTTGGACAGAGCACTGACAGAATTCAATGTATTTATTTTTCCTTTAAAAGTTATATTTTTCTATTGAGCGTTTCACATTACATTTACATTTTATATATAAGATATTTTTATTTTATTTTAGATAGTTGGAGTAGAGAATAATGTCGATTTCTTGAGAAGTCTGACTCGTAACAAGAATCTAGTCGATGGTAATGTTCACACTGGTTTCATTGAAGAAAATAAGACTGATTTACAAGCGACTCCACCATCAGAACATGTCCTTGCACAGGTATGCTTTCATCTGGAATTTTTTATATATTCTGAGCCCACAACACCGCTTGTACTTAACTATCACTTATGAGTATACAGAATAAATCAATTAAAATGCCAAAGTCAATAATAAGTTCCCTAAATACATCTAACAAGAGTTAAATGAGCTTATATAGAAACATTCAGAAAAATTGAAATTTGAAAATTTCCAGTGGGACAGTGGGGAGCAATTTAGAAAAATCTCTTTTACTAAACATTAGATTGATCGAAAATTATATTTAACCAATCTTATAGTAAATTTATGACAGTGTCATTGAATTTATAGTAAATTTATTCAGTCTTCAGTAAATTCTCAATCTCACTTAATCTCGTATTAACAATAAGCTGATATATCATGAAAAATCTTATTGCTAACATAAATACCAAATAAGGGGCTCAGGTTAGCCATGTGAGTTAAAGTGTTGACCTTCATCTCACATGGTAAACCTAGAGTGGCGAGTTCGATTCTTGCCTGGGCAAAGGAAATTATTTAGTGACGAAATTCATTAAATAACGTCCTAAAATCCCACCCTGGCTAGAAAAGGGTGGTGACCTGTAGATAACCCATCCAAATTAGCCTCAGTTGCAAAAAGTGGACGTTAATAAATAATAATAATAATAATAAAATACCAAATATGGTTTTCATGGAACCTTTACTAAGTATATAGTAGATATATGTAAATTAAATAAAAGTTGCGCAAATATATAGGAAATTCCATAAATTTCCAGCCTTACAAAGAAGGAAAGGTGAAAGAAAAACTGGTCTTATTGTTTTTCAATACTCTCTAAGTTCTGCAGGCTTAATACAAAGCTTAACACATTGACTGCGGAGATTTTCAACAACATTTTAGTGGGGCAGAAACTTTTTTTTTGTTAATTAGTTTCGTTTTACTTTACTTTAACTGTATATTATAAATTGTATCATCTTTTAATTGTATTCCGCGAAAAAACTGCACGAACAACACGTTGTCGTCAACCGCACCGGGATAGCACCATACTCCCTAGCCGTAGTCTAATAATGTAATTCACGTTTTTAGTTATTATATAGAAAACCGTAAAATTAAACAAAAAAGACATTGTTCACAATCACTGATTGATGAATTATTATTCAGTAATTTATAATTGATTTTTTATTTATATTTCGTAAAATATAAAACAATTTGGAATTATAAATTCGGGTTTGAAATTTTTCCAACAAAATAGGCTTGTTTTAATTCATTTAGCTACTTTTTAAATAGATATTTATCATTAGCAATTATTATTAACGATAACTTTAAAAAAAATAATCATTCAAACTTACCTTTTTGTAAAATAGTCGAAAACAATTTAAAAAAACAGGGAATCTTGTGGCGAAGAAGCAATTCTCTCGAGGACCTCTTTCACTGTTCTGAAGTCAAATACGGAATGGTTTGGGAAAAGCTGGAGCATTCCCTACCCATTTAACTTTCTATTATGATCTGACGACAGCGTGTCGGGGTCAGCCACTGGGAACAACTCACAAAACCGACAACGTGTCGTCAGCCGCAGTCAAAGTGTTCCATGAAAAATATAATTTTCTTCTTTGTCTGAAAAATGTTCTTCCACTGCTGCTTGGACCTCTTTGTCGGTCCAAAATTTGTTATTGAATCTTCTAAGGTTAGATTTTAACTTTGAATACTGGTAGAAGTCGCTAGGGGCTAAGTCCAGGCTGTAAGGTGGATGTGAGAAATTTTTTTTTACAATTAGCAGTCCTTCACAGTGACCTTGGAAATTAATGCTGTGTGGCATTGGTATGAAGAAGCCGAACCCCTTTGCTCATCTTCTCCGCCTTTTCCCTTTGAGGGCATCTCGTAACCGGTGAAGTAGGGCTACATAATACTCGGTGTTCAACTAATTTTTCTAAGTCTTCAGCACTTGTAATAGTCATTGATTTGGTGATGATCGTGTTGGACGGCCATACTGGGTTTCTCAGCATCCATGATGATAAAGGAGGAGACCGTGGATACAACAACAGGACAAAAAAAATAAATTATTTCAAACTTCCTAAACCCCAATTCTTGTAAATTGGGTAAAAAATAAATCTATAAAAAATTGAATTAAAAATATAAATCAGCGATGTATACGCTTATTGTCTAAAGGTAAGATAAATTAAGTAGCGTATAATTTAAAAAAAATAATGCACATAAAAAAGGCTCAGCTACAGTTAGTAGTGAGTCAAATATTATTGTGTTTTTTCAAAAATGGTTGAGAACCACGCTCTGCTACCACTTGTTGCTATCTGGCCATTGCTGCAGCCAGGTCCAACAACTTCATCAATTAAGATGTTACTTTCTAGAACATCAATAATTATTTATTTGATCAATTCCATGCTCAATATTTAAAAGATTCAAAAATTTGTTAATGGTTGTTATTGGACACGGGAGAAGAGGTGGTGGTTAAATTAAAAAAATGGAATATCTCTATTATTTTAAGTCTTATCAAAAAAATGTAATTTAACCAGTCTTGTTAATCATTTAACCTCCTACAGGATTTGTTCTATATACTTTTTCTCTAATTTGAAAGTAAGCTATTTTTTTTTGTATTTTTAGTTGTCTGCCCTCCATTAATCCCACTCCTACTCCTGGAACTTTTACTTATATACAATTATTTCACTAATCATTCATGTCCAAATTAAATTTTATGTAGCGGTTACTTAGGGTTCGTAAAAGTAGAGAAATTGAAAATCAAATTTCATGTGAGAGACATTGGTGTACCATTCCAGCACGTGAGAAATCCACTTAGTTTACAAAGGACATTTTCTTCGTTTTTTTAATATAAAAATTTAAGTTCTATATTCAAATAATTTTACAACTGAACTGTGCTGTATAAACAATTACATTGCAATAAAATACAGCAATATTCTCACACTAATTTGTCTGGCAAGGCTGCTATTTATTTTCAAGAGTTCTTTATTTTTTAGGGAGTGATGGGATTGATCTTGAATGAGGAGCTGGAATTGAAGAAAGAGACAGAGAGATCTAATGATAGAAATAGTCCATTTTCCGTCCTTGGACCATTTCGTCTCAACCACAGTTACAAGAGAACATTCGTTTTTATTTGGCAAGATACAGGTGTGTAGCTGAACTGATACAAAATCTTCCCCATTTAATCAACAGCTCTGACTTGTTCAAATATATATTTGCCTGTTAAAATTCTACCATCTTCAATTTTTATTTGGTTGTTCGCCAATTTAATATTTAACCAGTTTATGTAAAACTTAATATCAAGTTTGTTAGTGGGCAAAAACAAATCAGGGTGGAATGCAAAATTGCTCATATCTTTTGCTATTACGCATTCATTTGAATATGTGGCTTATTATTATGGCTTCCAAAATTATATTAGAAAGATAAGTATCAATCAAAAATTGGTCTAGTTTTAACAAATCCCTAAGGGAAATGTTAATTCCATAATGGCATTAATACACTTACGAAATTTGTAGAAGTGGTGCTCTGGAAAATAGGTTACTAGAATAACTATTATGGGTAGATAGATGGTATATTATAAATATCATTGATTAATCAATTTTCGTTCTTTGATCACTTTACATTTTTTGTGAAAATTTTCTTTTTTATATATATTAGTCACTTTTATTTTTATATATTCTATAACTAGTTGCATATAATCTATTTGTGGTGGCTCAGGTTAGCCCTGGTGAGTTAAAGCGTTGACCTTAACCTCACATGGTAAACCTAGAGTGGCAAGTTCGATTCTTGTCTGGGCAAAGGAAATTATTTAGTGATGAAATTCATTAAATAACATCCTAAATCCAACTCTGGCTAGAAAATGGTGGTAACCTGTAGATAACCCGTCCCGATTAGCCTGAGTTGCAAAAAGTGGACGTTAATAAATAATAATAATCTATTTGTTATCGAACTACAAATACATGGGATGTACTATACTGTATGGGGCATTTAAAACGTAATTGAGGAAATAAATAAGTGTGTGTGTGTGTGTGGTGTGGCCTTGTTTATAAAGAAACATAGAAATGGAATTCACTTATACAAGAAAAAAAAAACAGTTATTGTTCGACAATTCAGAAGAAATGCATAGTCAGATAAAAATATTAATGATTTTCTGTAAAATAAAATCAAGTTATCCTTTCTGAAAGTATTTTATCCATAAAACTTTTATTTATTGGTTGTTAATTCAGACATCATTTGTAGCGATTTTTTTTTTTTTAATTGAGGTGTCCCCTGCTTATAGATTATTCCCATCCATAGCGCTCAGGCATTTGCTGACTGTTTAAAAGTTAACTCCCTATGAATGAGCCAAATCTTGAAGCACGGATTATCATCAAGCAATGACTAATTCTTCTTCTCAAAATCACCACCTTTAAACCGAGAAAACCACTCAACATGTTTGCTCAGCTAGAACTGTTTGCTCCATTAACATCCACTAAAATTTGTTCGTTTTCGGCAGGGCTTTTCTTCTTTTAATGAAGAAAAACTCTCTGCAAAAACACTTTATCTGGTACGAAGTTAAGACATATTTGATAAAGTAAAGCAATTAGTTATTTACACTTCATCTGAATGACACACCAAGAATGAAGCCCAATGCCTGTAGGATTACACAGAGGAGCCACGTCATCAATGGAAACCCCCACTATTAGAACCATCTATGAGAAAATGCTATTAACTAATTCAAGTACCCAATAATATAAAAGGTAAAAACATTGACACTAGAGTTTCATTTTCTCGCCAAATTTCAGTTAACATATTTAATTATTTTTTATTTATTACTTTTTTCCCTAGTATGCCCCATTTCTTTATCATTACATTTAATATATTTTATACCACTATTAATAATTAAGAATTTAAAAGAGAGTTTAATGTTGTTTTGAAAAATGAGTTTATATAATTTCATTGCTCAGTTTCTTAACTCTTTATACCCATCTGTATTATCTTATTTTACTTAATTAAATTTAATTTTAGAAATCAAAGTTGATGTCGAATTTGACAACAAAATGTGGTATACTCTACACGTTGATGGAAAAAGCCCAATCAAAATTAGGGGAGAAATTATGGATGAAGGAAATTTCTTGACATTGAAACTCGTCACTCCAGAAACTACATCCACTCACAAGATAGCAATAAAAGATGAGACCGTTTATGTTTTTGACAACGTAAGTTTATTTATTCCATTTTATTTATTAATCCATCTCATTAATATTTTTAACTTTTAATTTGTAGACAATAGTGTTACGAGGTTTAAACTAATTCATGGTTATTTGATAAAATGAATTAAACTTTTTTTGAGTTTTTTCTACAATGAAGTAGAGAATATATATATAAATTGTAAGCTTTTGTTATGCTGTTTTTTCCCTCAAACTTTTATGAATTTTCCCCTTGTTTCACAAGGAATTGAAATATCAACAATTTTTAGATTTTGAGTCTGTTTGTTTGTAACCTTTTCTGCTGAGCTGAATTTTCTAGAAAATTTTTATTTGATCAGTACCATACTCAACATTTAACTTTTTTTTGTAACACTACAGATCTTAATATTTAAAGGGGTGGAATCGAAAATTCGAAATAACCCTGATTTGGATAAAAAAATGTTATGGGGTCAATTTTTTAAATCATTTTAAGTTCTATACATGTTTTTGGAACTCGATTATTAAGAGAATTATTTGTATTTTCTATATTCGGTATTCAGTAAAACCCTGCTTTTTCTCTTTCTGATTTTCACTTTGAGTATCTAAGTCACTAAACATCCTGTTATCAGCTTGTGTTTTGATTCCTATTTGTATCAGCTAATTACTATGGTAGAATAGAGTCTTGATGGTGAGTTGATACAGGGTGGAGCAGAATGGACTCCCTAGTTTCAAACACTCACTGTACGAGTAGAGCGCACAGATGGGTTAGCTTAGTGGCGTTAGGTCGGGGAAACGATGCCATTTTCAATTCAGTAGTCGCAATGCAGTGGTCTGGTGAGCATAGAGGCTTTGTCGTTGAAACGTTCTTTAAAAACAATGATACTGTGGTGGCGACACAGAAGGCCTTCTGTTTCCCGGCCGCCTGATCACCATATGTTCCATGGCCCCCTCGCTCCCTGGATTTGAGCTCATGCAATTTTTTTCTTTGGGGGTATCTCCAAGCTGAGGTTTACAAAGTTCAACCAAGGACCTTGGAAGCCCTTGAGGAGGCAATTACAGATGTCATCGCTGGAATATCAGAAGATATGCTGAGAAGAGTTTTCGGAAACTTTTTTGAACGACTCAACATGTGCATTGCTCGCCAAGGTCGTCACCTGGATGAGCTAATTTTCAAAACCAAATGAGAGTAAAATGACATTGAATGTAGTTTTGGGAAATAAAAACGTTTTGAGATTATCTTATTTGTTCTTTCCCAATTCATCCTTCAAATCAGGGAGTCCATTCTGCCCCACCCTGTACCATCAGTGCCTTGGGAAATTTGCTTAGTTTACACAGCCCCCCCCCCCCTGCGTGACCGACTTTATTCTTTTATTGAAGGTTAAGGTCAACCCTGAAACAGTAAAAATAGAATAAATTATTATTCACTTGCTAAACCCTTAGGTTTCATTTTAAGTTATGCATATTCATATTTGTTAGTATAATTTTGTCATTTAGGTATGAAATGCTTTTACTACAAAGCCTCATGTTCACAGAACTACTTATAGACTTTAATATATTTTATTGATATCGTTATTTTTTTTTGTTTTTAGAGTGGAGATTACAAGCTTTCTTTACCGAGAGATGAATTTTGGAAGGATTTGGATGAATCGTCCGGGAAGAGCGGTCAACTAGACCCAGTATCGCCCATGCCTGGGATTGTAGAGAAGATCAACGTAAAGCCTGGAGACAGCGTGAAGAAAGGAGATAGTGTGGCTGTTGTCATTGCTATGAAAATGGAGGTAAGACATTCTTATATGAGTATCTTAGCCGAAAGCATGGAAGGGAGTTTCTAGAACCAAAGATTTTCACACAGACAAATAGCAGTGTGAGCTATAGTTTAAAAAAGTTAGTCACACGGGGCCGCACAAACTAAGCAGACTTCCCACGAGAAGTTTTACAATAGATAAATCTCCATACTGGTAACACTTAAAAACACCGTGAATATTAAGTGAATAAATACAAATGATAATGAGAAATGATTCAGTCAATTTACATTTTAATAATCTCTACAACAGGAAGCGTCTGAATTGTAAACAAACAGGTCAGCCAATCTCTCAGAGCTGAATAGATAGAAATATTCTTGATTGGAAAGAAAAACAATTACTGAAATATATCTGAATATAATATATTAATTTTATTGAAAACTATTTATTATATCTGGTACTCTAATTCATAGTGAACCAGAATAATCTGTCACTCTAATTTTAGTTATCCATGTAACTCTCCTAGAAAAGATTTGTTGAACTCAGTATTTGGTAATTCGGCTTGAAATAAATGAATATTCATTTATTCATGATATATTAGCTTAGTCTCAACAAGCGATGACTGAAAGTGGGGGTTTACTGAAGGCTGAAATCTAAAAAATGCCAATATCTCAGTTAATATTGAAGATAGAGAAAACCTGTATATAACAACATTTATCGAACGTTAAATTTGCAATAATATTGGTTATACACAATTTTTTGATCCAACTTATAATAACGAAGATATTTTGAATTTTCAAAATTCCCTCCCTTCTAAACATTTCCCCTCACTGGTCCGATTTTAGCTGATAATAAACTTGATCTTTAGTTTTAAATAATACATTTAAATATTGATTTTGAGAAGAGTCAAACAAAAATTTACTGGTAGAGTGGTAACAGACAAATATATATATAAAATTTGGAACATACCTCATTTTCATCATCTCTTAGGTAGGATCGATGGACATTTGTGAAATTTTTCAAAAATCGTATCATGAGTATGACCTCAATAGCTGATTTCCATTAAGGTGTGATATCATATCGCAGCATATCTCCTATTTCTTTGTAAAAACCAGTAGAAGGGGCAGTGGGTGGTGGTTACTTAAGGCTGAAAAGAAGAAATTTCAAATAAATAGTTGAATACTTGAGTTCTAAAAATTACTTAGAAAAACACTTTTAGACCATCAATAGTTTATCAAGATTGGTTCTATAGCAATTTACAATCTGACTCTTAATAACGAAAATAATTAGAATTTTCATATCCACCCATCTAAACCCCCATTATTCCAGGTCTGACTTCTGCCGATAACAAATATAGTCTTTAGTGTTGACAGAAATGATTAAATATTGATCATGGCATAGATCATATAAACATTTTCAAGAGATGAAAATAAATCTTAAATGATGACATCACACAACGAATTTGCATGTATCTCGCAATAAAGGTCTCTTGAAAACAACATTTGCTATTTAAGCTTAGAATAAAGTGCTTTATGTTATAACAGCTTATTGTTTATATGAGTGAGGGATTTTGCCATTAATATTCATGATAGAGGAAATATGTATGTAACAACATTTATAGGATATTTAATTTGTAATAAGATTGGTTATGAACAATTGTTTGATCCAAAGTGTTATAACGGAGATAATTCAAATTTTTGAAATTCTTCTACTCCCCCCTCCCACTAGTCCATTTCTGCCATTAACGAACTAGATATTTTTTTTTTACACAAAACGATTAAATATGAGTTTTGGTAAGAGACAAGTATATATATAAAATTTTGAACGGATCTCACTTTCATCATCTCGATAGTATAGATCAGGGGTCGCCAAACTGTCCAGTCTTAGGGCCATACTGTTTACTCCAGTAAGTTCCGAGGGCCAAAACCATATTATCATTGTTGCTAGTGGTGAAATAGTCCACTGATGAAAAAAAAAGTCTGAAAAAGTACGCAACGTTTAAAAAAGGCTGCAAATTGGACTAAAGTCCGCAAAACGGCAACACTGCATATTATTAATTTTCCTGTCATTATCTGTAATCTGTAAAAGGCTGTAGAAAATGACGGTGGTTCAAAATCATTAGTCTTACATTGTATCATTCATCAACAGTCTTTGTGCGGAAAATGTTTGGAGAAGACCTTCTCCAAAATGAAGTACACAAAAAATGTTTACAGATCTAAATTAACTGATGAGCATCTTAAATCTCTTTTAATAATTGGTACAAGTAAAATTAGTCCACAACTACAAACTATTGTCAGTGGAAAATCTCAATTACATAAATCTCATTAGTATTTCATATGTCATTATGCTTGTTATAAGTTGTGTTTTTATTTAAAATGTATAAAATGTTAGTTGGATTCATTTCAGTAATTTCTTAGTTATTATATACTGAAGTTAAATTTTGGGCATATTATACTCGTACATGTCTTTACTCATTACAACTCTGTGTTTCTTTATCCAACTTATCACAAAAACAATAACAATAAGCCTACAACAATGTTATGAGTAGTTAGCCCATGACCATATCAATGTAGATGTCATATTAATAATTATTCAACATGAAATTAGAATACTTCAGTAAACTAAATTTAATTTGCTTTAAAAAATAAGTTCTCTAAAAGGAGTTTTCAAGTATGCTAGCTCTCCACGGGCCGGATGTGGCCCTCGGGCCGTAGTTTGGAGACCCCTGGTATAGATGAACATTTGAGGAAAGTTTTGGAATATCGCTTCAAGAGTAGAAAATCAATAGCTGATTTCCCTTAAAGGAAATCTACTAAAAGCTGTTTTCCTGTTTAAGAATACTAACCCGCAAGACTGCTCTGTTATGCATGTTAGTTCCTGAGCACATATGAGCCTGAAATCCTAATAATTAATTCCTGTCCTAGATATTTTTATGTGTCTACCTGCTTAATTCATTACTCCCTAGTAACTCTCTGTTTTTATTTCTAAGAATATCTTAATACAGTACAGGTGTTGTTTTATATGTCATTTCTGTTTAAGACCCTAAAAATGCTGAAGACAGTACTCCTGCGCCAGTATACTGTCTTAAGCACGAGTGTGTGTAATATATGTATGTATATATGTATATATATATATATATATATATATATATATACGTGTGTGTGTGTGAGTATGTATAATTGCACCACGATGGGGGTTAGAAGGGGAAATATGAAATATCTTTTATTATGAGTCTGGTTGAAAAATTTTGTATAACTAATCTTATTGAAAAAATAATTTTCTACAACTTCTGTTCTATACATTTTTCACTTCCTTTAATATTGAACGAGATATTTACATTTTTATTATTTTCAGTGTTCTGTAAATCCCCACTATCACTATTGGGGTCCTTTCTTAAGACACTTGAGCCACTAAACATCTCATTTGTTGCCTAAAGTTCAAATCCTGTTACCATAGGCTTCTTCTTATTTTAGGAAAAATGGGGGAACAGATGATGACAGAATCGTATCATGTTCTGAACGTGGGAAATCTGCTAAGATGATGCAGCCCCTGCTTGACAGACGTTTTCTTAATAACATTGTGAATAATATTCATGAGTTAATTTTTTTTTTCCAGTATGTAATAAAGGCTGAAAAAGAAGGAAAAGTCTCTGCCGTACACTTCAAGCCTGGGGACAACGTTGGGAAAAATATTCCGATCATAACCATTGCTGACAACTAGACGACATAGTATTTCATTTTATGTGGAATTCACCTCAGATGCAGTCATGCTGTTTTGTCAGTGCAATGAAGAATAAGTGCTTAAATAAATGATTGAATCTCAATTTTTTTGGAAAATGGTTTACTATTATTACTTCATTACTAGATATGTTTGCACATGTTTTATATTTTATTTCACTGAGTCAAAATCTTTTCAATAGAGAAAAAGAAAAATCATAGAATTTTATTTATATGGATGTAATCTCGTGTAGAGATTATGTAAAAAATAAGATGTATAACTTGACTAAACTGTACTCTGACTAACCGTTTTAGAATGGGATTTTTTCCTGATAGAATAGTCCACTTTCAATTACAGAAGTTGCTTGCAGGATAGAGTTTCTGAGGCCATTCCCTCATCTTCAATTATTTTTGCAACATAATTACAACAATTAAATGTTTATATGTGTGTATATATATATATATATATATATATATGGAGGGTGTGCCACCCCCTTAAAATTCCTAATTATTTCAATACAAGGCTGAGACTTGGTGTGCCATAATTGGGACCCCTGTAGAATCCTTTCAGTCCATATTCAACCTTCTCCAGTGACCATAACTTTGGAATTTCCGATGGAATATCCTACTCTTCATGGCTAGGGGGTATGTCATTAACTTAATTTAGAAAATCTTTATTTAGGAAGCGGTTGAAGACTGTACCATTTAATGTTTTATCAAAAACAAATGTGGGCCGATGATTCTTCCCTGGAAGATACCGCACCACATTTGTTTACCCTGCTTATCACTTAAAAGTGATATAAGGATTTGGATGTAGTTGAATTTTAAATTTTCTATGGTGCATATAACTAAATAGGAAACTAAGCTTTTACATCATTAATTGGTTTTATTTATAAAGTATAAGTAAGTTGTATTTTGTATATATATTTAAGCATTTTAATAGGAACTTTCCTGTTATCTCCTGGTTTGATTGCTCTAGAAAATATATAATAGAGAATATTTCACAGAATTGATTGAATAATAAGATTTTGACCAGTTCAAAATATAATGTCCATGGAAATTTCAGTAGAGATCTTTTAAAAATTAAATAATATGTGTTAATTTGAAAATACTAAGAATAAACTTCTAATGCGTATACTTTGGAGCCAGATTACTTCTAATTTTAAAATTTCTAAATTTGGACTATCCATATATTTCACCATTTACCTAACAATTAAACTACATGATAGTTAAGTTATGTTAGCATTGAGGTATTTTATAGGATAGTTATACGAGTTACTTTTCAGTAACTACTGCATTTGTTACAAATTATTACTTGATAAGAAATAATGTTATTTATTTATGTATACTTTGTGTTACTACGGTTAATTGGGTTGGGTTATCTACCGGTTACCACCCTTTTCTAGCCAGGGTGGGACTAAGGAATTTATTTAATGAGTTCAACACTAAACTCCTATTGCCCTGGGGGAAATCGAACTCGCTACTCTAGGCTTTCCATGTGAGATTAAGGCCAATGAATTAACTCATTTGGGTAACCTGAGTCCCAAGATAAGAAATATATATATATATATGGGTTATGAAAGCATTTTTTTTTTAATTTGAAATTTATTATTAACAATTTAAAAGCAATGTTATTTTCGAGGCCAAAATTCCAGTATGTCATGTTATATTCTTTCCAAAAAATAACGATTGTGGTGTTACGCCTCCAGACAAACTCTTATTAATATGAGTTCCACATTAGTCTGCTTATTTGACATTTTGCTTGGGTCTGCATTGACTCCACAGTTTGAGGCTAGTTACAGGATTGACAAAGTTCTTTAAGCGACTGACAGTCAAATGTTTCTAGTTGTTTCGAATAATATTTTCGCTTTTCTCTTGGTAAGAATTCCGCATATCAGAAATAGTTAAACTTCCAGGATGGAAGTCTAAAGGCATTCTTGCAGTGCTTGAGCTGTCCCAAAAGGGGAGTATAAAATAAAACCTCTTGCTGTTTCACAGGAAATTCCATCAGAAACCCATTGGTCGTGTGTGGCCAATGTACTTCAACAACAAAAAAAAATATGAATTTCAGCAGTCCTGATCCACCAATGATCATTGGCCTCCATACTAAATTTGCAGCACGTATCTCTCATAAATAATTTTTCTAATCCGTTATCACATTTGAGCTCGTAAATTATATTCTGTTCACAGAACTTCATAGTTGTGTATTGATTTGCGCATTGAATATATAAACAAAACAGCAGTGTTTAATTTCAATATAGCATTGGTGAACCATGGACCTGATAATTTTCTTGAGGGACTCCTACAATTTCTCTTTGAACGTATCCATTTTTCAGGGTATAGCATAATCTCATTATATGTTCTCACTAAAGAGCCAGAGTGCTTCTTCACGTAGAATACCTTTTAATATAAAATAAAAATCAGAAAATTCTTTCATAATTTCGTCTTTATGTATAAAAATCATGGAATACCATATTAATTACTAATAGCTGAAGTTGATAAAAAGTAAAAGAACTTCATCATTGTTGACTACTTTTATTTATGTTTAAAAGATAAATATTTCCTATTTGGAGTATGTGTGTAATATATATATATTCAATTTTTGAAGGTATTTGTTTAAGTAACAAATATTAACCATTATGAGTTTGGAACATTTTTCTTTTTCTTTTTTACAAATTATGTAACATCTCCTTTAAATGAATGTATTTAATGAAGCTAGAAATGAAACTTGTTTTCTGAACAATTGTTAAATCTTGTATAGTTAGTTGAGAATAAGCATGTTATTTAAAATTGAGAAATATATATTTTGTAATATAAAGGAGGTTTTCTTTCCTGGCAAATGAAGATAAAAGGTAAACTCCAATTCCCCTTTTCCTTAAAATTTCTTTTGGAAATTGGAAATTTTTTCATGAGTACAGGTTCAATAGCTGATTTCCCCTATGGGAAATCTGCTAAAATTATAAATATTGAAGAAAAACTATAAGAAAATACTCAAGTCTGCTACTTGGATAAATGGTAAGCTCTCACTCTCTCTCTCTCTCTGTCTCTACATACGTAGATGTATTGTCAGGATAAAGACAAAGTGATAATCTGATTGCTCTGTTGTTCACTTTATACATTAATGACCTAGAACACATACGAGATGGAATTATAACAGATAATATTATTATCCTTATTCAATGTATACAGATGAAATATTATTCCTCAGCGTTGACAGGAGAACCATGCAGCTAATGATCAACAGTTCTTACTGCAAGATTGGAAATTTATTGGCCAATCTAAAAAAAAAAAAAAAAAAATTCAACGATTAACTACACTTGGAATACATAGTTAATGTCTTCAACTCAAGTGATGATAGGATAACAAAAGAACTGGTATTAGAAGTTATAAAGAAGAAATTATTCTGGTACAATAACAAAGCTGAAACTTACCAAACAGTAAACCTTTCCAATCAGTGAGAAAAAAATAAGTTATAAAGAAAATTATAGATGCAATTAAGGTCAGTAATATATTTAAACAAATTTTGCCAAAGCACAATTTCATGAGTTTTATAAAGACCTCCTACTTTATGCCAATGCAACATAATACTCTACAGTAAATAATCTCTTCTATATCAGAGGAGTGGGCAAAAGACAAAAAGGTTTTGGATTAGTAGTGATTGCCAAATAGTAACCTCCAGGAGTTCCGGCATGCAGCATTTGCTTGAATTACTCTCAGCAGGGAAAAGTAAGTAATAATTGCCATACAAAATGGATGAGATTATATTAATATTGTTAAGAAAATTAAATAAATGAAAAATTAAACGGAGATAGTCACGTATTTGGGAAGTGCGAGGTGGATCAATGAAGCGGACAGAGGATCGAGTTCGTTCGAGTCCTATCCTGGAAGGGTCTGGGCCTTCCCTTTGATGTTTTGCCGCCAATCTATATAAGACACCCTGGCCGACCCTAGTCAGTTTAGTTTGATCTCAAGTGCAGTGCGGTAAAGTGTTTTTATGTGAAGAACAGTGTTGTGCCATGACTGTAAGTAACAGTTTAGTGCCGCATTAAAGGACAGTGCAGTGCTGTTTTTTTTTGTGTACTTCAGTGATCGTGAGTGAATTATTGGACTGTGTAATAACAAGAACAGTGACGCTAGAATGCGCTGAATTCTGTAAGTAGTAATTATAAACAATTAACCAAGTGTGTAGTGTATTGTAAATAAATTGTGCAGTGATAAAAACTGTGAAGCTTGTGTGAGTTTAATTTTGCAATCCAAAAGAACTCTTATAAACAATGTTTAATACTGATTTTGTAATAAAAACGTGACAATATGTATAAATATCTGAAGAGTGCTGGCATATATCACTGACTCCTTTGTTTAGAGTTTAATTTATTAATTAAGTTTTTTATGATCTTTTATAACAGATTCATTATATCATAATAATAAATGTCATTACTCATTGTTATTATAATCTTATTTTAAATGTTTATATAAAGGAATCTTATATTATGAATTGTATCATACGCCACTCATGCTAATGCTTTATAACAAGCACTTTAAATTCCAAAGGCTTAATGGTACCTGGAAGAGTAAGGAACACAACTGACTATGTGCTACACAAGATGAAAAAAGTCCTTACCAGTAGTAAAACTAGCCTACCTATGCTCCACAACTTGGGAGCATTAGTTGGATTCCAGATTTGAATTTGAAAAAAAAGTGCTTGCATGTGTAAGGTCCGGGACAATAAGATAGCCCACCCTATATTTTTTCTCTTAATCAATAGGGGTTAAGGATTAAAGGATTAAGGATTCATTAAGAATTAAGGTTTCATTGAGGATTAAGGATCCATTAAGGATTAAGGAGGTAGGAAAAACAGCTTGTGAGAATTAATATTATTACTTGATTTGGGGTAAGACAAAAAGATAGCACACCTATTGTTTCTTTACAAAGAAAACCAACATCCCTCTGAGTAGACAAGGCTAATCCAGTTCTGTTTATTCTTTTAAGTTGTTAAAATTATTTTAGTGAGATGGGACGAGCAAAATCATTATCACCAGGTGAAAAAAATATCATTCAGCGAATGAAAAATCGAGGCTTTTGTATTTCCGATATTTCAAAAAATACCGGTAGGAGTAGAAAAGTGATTTTAAATTTTTTGAAGTCTCCAGAAAGCTATGGGACGATGACATCTCTTGGAAGGCCGCCGGCTTTAACAACACGGCAAAAACGAGCAATTTTAAGGGTTGCATCCAACTCATCATTAACGGCCCGTCAAATTGCGGCTAGAGCTGGTGTAGTGACAAATTTGAAAAACGTCCAGAGGATCATTCGTGCAGCTCCTCACATCACAAGAAAGAAAATGAAAGGTATGCCACCTCTAAGCATGGCGCATAAAGAAAGGCACAAGGAGTTTGCCCTTGAGCATGTTCAATGGAAAGACGAGTGGAAAGAAATCTTGTTCACCGACGAAAAAAAATTCAACCTCGACGGTACTGATGGCTGGGCTCACTATTACCATGATCTACGGAAAGAAGAAAAAATGTTTTCCAAGATGCAAATGGGAGGAGGCAGCGTCATGATATGGGGAGGCATTGGCTATGATCACAAAACTGATATCGTGTTTATTTCTGGTAGAATGAACAGTCAGAAATATGTTAATTTGTTAGAAAACCAACTACAAAAATATTTTGAACTTGTTCCTAAAGAGAACGTAATTTTTCAACAAGATAATGCTCCAGTTCATACGGCGAAAGTTGCAAAAGAATTTTTTAGAAATGGAAGGATCAGAATTATAGATTGGCCGGCTCGTTCCCCGGACTTTAATATCATCGAAAATGTATGGGGACATCTTGCTAGAAGTGTTTACATGGGAGCCGACAATTTGAGTGCGTTGAAGAATTAAAAAAAAACAATTCAGGAGGAGTGGACCAAACTACCTCAAGAGTTGATTCGTCGCCATTTTAACTCACTTTCAAATCGTATGATTGCTGCATTAGAAAAAGGTGGTGCGTGTACAGGATATTGAATTTTCATTTGTATTCTTTTAATGTATTTTTAATAAAGCATTTTATTATTATTGTTCACTGTGCTATCTTTTTGTCTTACCCCAAATCAAGTATTATTTATTAATTCTTACAAATTATTTTTTTCCGACTCCTATTAAATTGATCATCGGTTCAAATTTGAGCAGAATACACTACGTATTAATAAATACAAATTATATCAATAGTTAAAAATGATTAAGAGAAAAAATATAGGGTGGGCTATCTTTTTGTCCCGGACCTTAAGTGGACATATAGTTTAAAAAAAAGGGTGAGTGCGTGATCATATAGATTTAAAATGTATATCCCCATATATATGCATATGCTAGTAGTTGTCCTCCTAGAGAGTGGTGGTGTATTGCTCCGAGTTGTGCTTTAGAGGTCTCCACCCCAAGGTATGTTGTGCCCCTGTGTTTGATGGAGTCGTGTGCTTCACCTGTCATTCAGTTTAATCTCCTGGATACCACGCGCCTGATCGCTTATGTTTTTTCAAATCTGTATTTCATAAATATATACATCAATTAAGTTTCTCTTTATTAAATGGAATCATATAAACCTGTAGCTGTTATTTTTTTTTAAAAAAAAAAAACATATGTTCTATTACATTATGACCAGTGCTTGGTTACCATTCAAACTATGTGCATGTCGCGAGTGCCTCTTCCTTAAAACATTTAAAAAACATTGTGCCCGCTTTAATAAACATTAGAGAAGGGGAGTGAAATAGTTACAGTGGCTGCAGGACTCTTAACCACATCCAGGACCTAAAAGATTGAGTCAAATTTTATAATTCAACATACTCGTATCATCCTGGGCGAGGTTATTAAAAATGACTAAAGGCACGATGTACTTTAACATTTATTTATTAACCACCTTTTCTATTATTTTGCTCATACATGAGCTTTCAGAAGAACTTATACAAGAAAATATTGTACGACGCAGGGACAACAGTACACATTTACCAACTGAACTAAAGTACAGAACAGCATAAAAAAAGTCCCTCTGCAGCAAAGAACAAAAGAAAATAATGTGAACCAAGCAAAACTGAAAAGAAAAGTTAGTTAACAAATTACTCTTTTGAGATTAGCAAAAACAAAATTTGTTTACAACATAGTTCCATGCTTTGTCCTTATTGTAATGCAGCTCTGCAAAAGAAATAAAAATTAAACTACTATTTTTGAAAGGATTTGTACATTAAAATCTAGATGATTTTTAATAATTCTTATCTAAAAATGATTTTGTGCTACTTATTTTTGAATAAAGTTATATTTAGAAAATTTGTTTGTATTGTTCACAAACTGAAATGTATAATTATGTGTGTATAATTAAGACATGTGCATAAAAAAAAAAACTTCTTTTGATATTTGTATTTTTTATTTATATTTTAAAAATTGTCGTCCACTGTTTTATTATTATTATTTATTAACGTCCTCTTTTTTCAACTTAGGCTAATTGGGACGGGTTATCTACAGGTTCTTTTTTTTTTAGGATGATATTTAATGAATTGTTCACTAAATAATTTCCTTTGCCCAGGAGAGAATCGAACTCAGGTTAGCCATCGAGTTAAAGCGTTGATCAACGCTTTAACTTGCATGGACTAACCTAGAGTGGCGAGTTCGATTCTCCCCTAAAGGAAATCTATTTAGTACACATATGTTTTATTTTCTTTCTTTCTTTCTTTTTTTTTTTTTTTTTTTTTTTTTTTTTTTTTTTTTTTTTTTTTTTATTTAATTAATTTATTGTTCTATAATGTTTATAATTATTATATAAGAAATATTATAATGTAATGCTGAAATGTGTGTAGTATCCAAAGGATGGAGCACACAACATTTATATAAATTCCCATGTTAGAGGGATACAGGAATCTATAATGAACTTGATTATTTTATCTTCCAAGTTTTTTTACTTGTCAATTTTGAAGATTATTTACTTCTTTCAAACAAATACTTCCTCTGCTATGGTTTCTAATCACACACTGAACATTTTAGTGCAATATATATATAAAAAAAAACTGTATTTTTGTAAAAACAGTTGAGGATGATCTCTGAGATACACGTGCCCGGAGGCAGAATATTCTTGACGCGCCTGTCCAAGGGCTAAAATAATTGTAATATATTCTGCTAGAAAAATAAATATACTTACTTTATATCCATGTCTATGAATTACTAATAAAGAAAACATTATAAGGGCGGGGTGATGATTTTGAAATTTGTACATATTAATACGCATTTTATTTAAAAATATCTTACATTAACAAAATTATATACATGTTCTACAGAACTTTTGTATACTCTCTTCTTGAATGATTTTGATCTACAAAAACAAGATTTTATCTGTTATAACAAAACACGAACAATCAAACTTCTGGATAGTAAGTCTTAGCAAAATTGGCCCTCCAACCTCTCCAGTCCTTCTTGCGAGGCCTCTGGGATCTAGGGATGTATTTATGAGTGTGTTCGTAATACTTCCTATCTTCGGTAGGATTAGCATCCAGCTCAAAAGGTCTTCGCCGGGCTTCCATTTCTCTCATCTGGAATTTTATCTTGTAAATCCTCTCCCAGTCGTAAATTTCATACCCCAACCTGTGTCTGGGCCTAAAGATAACAAAAAAAAGTCAGACACATTTTGCCAGTTTAAACAAATAAAATTAATGTTTCAACTGCAAATTTTTATTTCTTCATATTAATTCCTGGTATGAACTAAAGACAACCAAACAATTTTCAGTTTTCATATTTCAACATAATTATCTGTTTTGACTTTCCTTAAAACCATTTTGACTAGTTCAACCATGGCATCTGAACTCCTGGAGAGAAATCAGCTATTGAGGTCGTACTCATGACGAGATTTTTGAAAGACTTCAAATGTCCACTGATCCTACCCAGATGACGAAAATGAGGTCTGTTGAACATTATATATTGTAACCTCTGTCTGTACATTGATTTTTTTTTGCGAATTTTCACGATAACTTTTCGTTTCACATGCCATAGACACCATAACTGCATTTTGTTTCTTTTGTGTGTATTTGTTTGTTACCTTTTCACACATAAACGGCTAAACCGAATTTTAAGAAACTTAGTATGCATATTACTACTAACCCATCTTAGACTTTAGCCTATATTAATATTCTCTGAAACGAACAAGAGTAGGGGTTATAAGGGAAGCCTGAAATTAAAAATAGTGATTTTTCCTTTCCTATTGGTTTTTCGGCAAATATGAACATAGTAAAAGTTGTTTATTTTGTTATTTAGAGTAACTTTTGTTCTACACATTTTTTTTGTATACCGAATTATAAACGAGATATACGCCAAAACCTATAGCGGAAGTGAACAATTCTATTTGGTATGCTAAAAATATATGTACTCGGATTGGTTTTTGAACGGAAATATGTTCATTATAGATGATATTTAATTGTAATAAATGCTATTCATGATTATGGTTTGAATTATTCAAAAACGGTGAGTCAAAAAGTGGAGAGGGATAGATTAGGAACACATTTTTATTTATTCTTCAAAACTAAAATTTCTATTCTACTACTCCCCAAATGGTACCCTTTAGCATTGGCTATTTCGGAAAAACAATACGTTGTGGAGGGAAGTGTAATTGTACACTTCAATCAATCAACAATGATTTCCCGGGCATCTCTGGGTACCTTAGCTAGTATATATATATATTTCAAAAATTTGAAATATTTCAGTTACAACACGTTGGATCGAAAAATCGTATAGAACCAATATTATTGAAAATGTAATGTTCTATAAATGTTGTTGAGTACATGTTTTCTATAACTTCAATATTAACTGTGATATTGGCATTTTTTAGATTTCAGCCTTCAATAAACCCCCACTTTCAGTCATCGCATGTTAAGAATAAGCTAATATACCATGTACCGTATTACTTCAAACTGAAATTCCAAATATTGTGTTCAACAAATCTTTTATAGATGAGATACATACAAATACATTCTAATGCCACCCCTCCCATCTTTTGTTCCTGGATTACTACAATTAGTGATTAAGGTTATTTTGATTCATTATGAATTACAGTACTATATATAATAAATAGATTTTTTAAAATTAAATCAATATATTATACTCAGATATATTTTACCAGTATGTAGATTAATCTATTGTAAACCTTCGCATGGAAAATCTGCTTAGTTTACGCAGCCCCACCGTGACAAACTTTATTTCATTTAAAACTGGCTAGGGGGTGTTACTGAAAGCTGAAAACATGCTTAATGCTTGAGTTACGAAAAAAAATGCAAAGACAGCAATTGCAATACAACTCATAATAAGAAAGAAATTTTGAATTTTCTATAACCCCCCCCCCCACTCCCAAACTTATCCCTAATTTCAGCCATTAAATAATATGATCTTTAGTGTGTAATGATACAGTTAATTATCGAGTATGGTACAGAAGAAATAAATATATTTGATCCAAAAATTAATTGATGACGTCATCACACTACATATTTTCATGTATCTCACACAGTAAACATTCAATGAAAACAATATTGTATTTAAGTTTGCATTAAAGTAGTTCATGATATAACAGCCTTTTACTAATGAGACATGAGTCAGAGTGGGGCTTTACTGAAGGCTGAAAACTAAAAACTGCATATATCTACATTAATATTCATGACAGGAAAAATATGTATATAACACCATTTATAGGTAATTACATTTGCAAACATTTCAGGAAATTTTCCGAAAACTGCATCATGAGTACAACCTCAATAGGAGATTTCCCTTGAGGGACATCTGCTGAAACAGTTCTTTGCATACACACCTGTTTGAGTACATGTG
>CM032228.1:244935000-245012500 GCA_019009955.1 Riptortus pedestris
AACCAGGGGGGGGGTGGTGATTTCGAAAAAAAACTATGATAAATATTATCTCCGCTATTATGCATTAGATTGAAATTATTGTTGTATGCATTTCTTTGTAAAGCAAATATTAAGTAAGTTATTCGTACTTTCTTGTTTTCTGCCATCAGTAACCCCCACCCCCTTCTACTTATCAGTTTGGCGTATTATATCAGCAGATGGGAAATCTGCTTAGTTTATGCAGCCCCTGTGTGACAGACTTTTGTTCATTGGTAGAGGTTCGATTGATCACAGACCTTAGACAGCCACTTCTTTCTTCAAGTAGCTTCTCAAATGCCTCAAAATGCTGAATGGGTAAAGGGAAGAGACTTAGTAGCCCAAGCTCGAAGCTTGACAATCACACTTCTTAATCAAATTTAACACATAATCCCCAGCAGTGCTTCTAGAACAGTTGTATCAAGAACACAACCTGCACCAGTGTGTGGGATCTTCATAGCTCATGCAGTACCTTAGTGTTAGGCTTTTCCTACTGAGGCTTTATGGAGGGGTTATCCAAATGTTACTATCTATTATAGTGACATAACTACCAGAAATATTGAAACCAAAACCTTAACGCATTTAGATAATTGATGTAGAAAACGAGTCCTGCCTGCTAAATAAGTGCATGTTTAAGAGGAATACCTTGGTAAGCAGCCTGTGCGTGCAGCCAAGCAAATGATCCGAGGATGGCTTGAGAGTGAATGGTGTCTTGGACGTCAGCTTTCCCAAAATCAGGAGGCCTATTTTCCACATGGTTGGTCGTGTGGAATGATATCAGACCAAATTCATTTTTATCTCCAGGCCAAAAACCTAATAAAAGAAGAAAAAAAGTATATATTAAATTTCTAACATTCTCAATTAATATGTACCAAAGCTGTGGGGAGTTACTATAAATTAACAGTTACTCTAAGATTATATAACCTACATTTTGATATACTCTCACAAACAATGTACTAACTTGGGTTTAATACTTATTATCACAATGGAATTTGTAAACAAATATTAGTGCAATTTTCATTAACAAACAGTCAATTCTACTTAAATTTAACTATTGGGGTTTTATTCATGACGTAAAAACATTTCTTCAAATGCCCATTGATCCTAATTAGATGATGAAAATGAGGTCCATTCAAAATTGTATATATAAAATATTTTATTGTATTTAACCAATCTTGTTGCAAATTTAATTTTCGATAAATGTTAAACATCTTCATAACGCGAACAATAATATATTAGGGAATGACAAGCTGGTCAAGACTTATACTATTCATCATCATCATCATCATCATCACTGGCGCATACATCCCGCGAGGGGACAGGGCCTCTTGCAGCTTTGACCACCAGCTTATACTATTCGATTCTACTTAAATTTAATCTACTTCCAAGCCTTAATCAAGCCAGCTAGTTGACCTTCCCTATTTTATTAGCAGATTTCCCCTAAGGGAAATCAGCTACTGAGGGCGTACTCATGACGCGATTTTCGAAAAATTTCTTCAAATAATCATCGATCCTACCCAGGAGATGACGAAAATGAGCTCCGTTCAATATATATATGTCTGTTAACGCTCTAGTGGTCGCAATTTTTGTTTGATCGTTACCAAACTCGATATTTAAACGTTTTATGCAAAAAGATAGATCAAGTTCATTAATGGCTGAAATCGAACCAGTGGGAGGGGGGGGGTTTCGAGGGGCGATTTTCGAAAAATCTCAGTTACCATACGTTGGATCAAAAAATTGTATAGAACCAATCTTATTGCAAATTAAATATTGTATCTTTACTAAAAATATTGTTCTATACATTTATTCTCAATCTTGAATATTAACCGAGATATTTGCATTTTTGTTATATGTGGGCCGATAACGGACGAGTGAGTTTCCCGCCAAAAGCTAGTTCGGCTCTCGCTTGAAGATTTATCTATTGTATAACTTCATGTGGGAAATCTGCTTAGTTTACGCAGCCCCTGCGTGACGGACTTTTATTAACTGCTTTTAGTTTACATTCATTGATCATATATATTACTGATTATATATTATACACAAAATTATTGAGGGGGTTAAATGACCCTCTCACTCCTCCCCCTATTTACTATTAGGGGGTGATTGATTAACAATCCCCCCTCCCCAAAGAAAAATATATATATATGTCTACACCTATGCCTGTAGGAAATGTAGAACAATTGTATGGCATCAATAGTTTAATAAGATTTCCATCTAATTTGAGCCATTCACTAATATGATATTAGAGTTGAATGAACAGTTAAATATTGAGTATGGTGAACGTGAAATCTTAAATGGTGACATCATTATACATCATATTATGGTGACATTATCATATGTCACACTGTGAAAGTTCAATGAAAACATTAATGGGCATTTAAGCTTGCAATAAAATGGTTCATGATATAACACATTGTTAATATGACATGAGTAGGAGTGGGGGTTTACTAAAAGCCTAAACTAAAAAATATAAATATCAACATTGATAGGCAATTCAATTTTCAAGATGGGTTCAAGACAATTTTTTTTATCTGAAGTATAATAACAGAGATATTTTCTCTCCCCATCCAGTCCAATTTCACTTGTTAACAAACTCAATCTTTCGTTTTACATAAAATGCTTACATATAGAGGTTGGTTACGATTAGACAAAAATTGTGATTGCTAGAGTGGTAGTAGGCAAGATAGATACGTGTATATATATATATATATATATATATATATATATATATATATATATATATATATATATATAATTTTCATCATCTCCTAGGTAGGATCAATGGATACTTGATGACATTTTTTGAAAATTGCATCATGAGTACAAACTCATAAGCTGATTTCCCCTAAGGGAAATCTGCTAAAGTTTTATCCCTAAAAGTTCAATGAGGAGAATACTTGGTATTTCAGTTTCAAATAAAGTGATTCACAACATAATGGAATATTATTAATATGAGATGAGTAGGAGTGGGGGTTTACTGAAGACCGAAAACTAAAAAATGCGAATATCTCAGTAAATAATCAAGATAGTGAAGAAATGTACATAACAACATTTATAGAACACTACACTTGCAATAAGATTGGTTCCGAGCATAATAACGGAGGTATTAAGGATTATCGAAATTCTCCCCCTCTAAACCCCCACTCCCTCTGGTCTGATTTCAGCCGTTAATGAACTTGATCTTTATTTTTGTATAAAACAACTATATATCAAGTTTGGTAATGATAAGACAAAAATTGCGACCGCTAGAGCAGTTACAGACAAATATATATATATACATATATATATATATATATATATATATATATATATATATATATATATATATATATATATATATGGAGTTTTGAACGGACCTCATTTTCATCATCTCTTGGGTTGGATCGATGGACATTTGATGAAAAATTTTGAAAATCGTGTCATGAGTACGACCTCAATAGCTGATTTCCCTTAAGGGAAATCTGCTAAAATTAGACAAACCTTTGAGTACAATTTATTTGGATAGTACAAAAGTAAAAATTCAGCTAGGGTAAATTTATCATTAGTTTAGTGAACTAACATTTGTTTTTCTGATCACTGACATAAATCCCCTAGTTATTATTACAATACATAAATAAGTGAATTTAGCAACTGCAATAAGGGTCTCACCGGGTATGTTTGTGCCATGGCGTCGCTTCTGCTCAAGGCTGAATGTAAGGTTGGGATCGTAGGAGAATAGAGGTACTGGCTCGGAGGGTGGGAGGTGCTCAGTCTCCAGGACGGGGAGCGGGAGGCTACTCCGCAGATGGATCGCTGGCCGGCCCATATACTGCATCCAATGCTCGACTTTCTCCTCTCTCTCTTCCTCAGATAGATCTTTATTCTCCTTCCTTTCATCGTATAGCTCGGGCGAAGGATAGAATCCACCGACAGACCAGAATGCCTCCAATCTCGGCTCAAAGTCGATCTGAAATGAAATATATTTATTTCCATCAAGTGTTAACATAACAGGATACATCAAAATGTTTGTTTTCTATCAAAAGTGTATTAATACGTTATTAATTTCTTATTAGCTAATTTTATAATAAATGTATTTTATAAGTGTAAATGCTATTCAATATGTAAAGAAACATATTGAATAGCATTTACACTTATAAAATACATTTATTATAAAATTAGCTTAAATTCCTGAATAGATTTTATAAAATCTATTAACTGATATATATATATAAAATTGTTACGTCTGTCTGAACACTGATTTTTTTTCTCGAAATTTCACAATACTTTTTTTTTCAAATGCCATAGACACAATATCTGCAATTTGTTTCTTTAGTGTCTGTTTGTTACCTTTTCACTCCCAAACTACTGAACCGACTTTTATGAAACTTGGTATATATACATATTACTACTAATCCAACTTAGACTATAGGCTCACTAATATTCTCAGAGCCGAACAGGAGTAGGGGTTATAAGGGAGGCCAGAAATGAAAAATTGCAATATTTTGTTTATTATGATTTTTTAACAAAGATGCATATAACAAAATTTGTTTATTTTGTTATTAAAAGTAACCTAACCTGTACCTAACCTAACCTAGTAACCTGTTGCATACACTTTTGTTGTATACCAAAGTATAAATGAGATATACGCTAAAAACTATAGCAGGAGTCAACAATTTTATTGGGCACAAAAGACTGAACGAACTAAACAAACTTTGGTATGTAATTAACATTAACACTCCCATGATTATAAGATTTAGCAGCATTGCTAGGAACGAGCAGGAGTGGGGGTTGTAGGGGAAGCCAGAAATGAAAAAGTCTGGATATTTCGTTTCATAGTAAAGGTTTGTTGAAAACCATATTTGATATTTAAGCTAGGAATAAGACTTTTCATGATTCACCAGCTTATTTCTTAATATTAGCTGAATGGGGTTTAATGAAGGCTGAAAACTACAAAAGTCCGTCATATAGGGGCTGCGTAAACTAAGCAGATTTCCCATGTGCATGTATAACCCACTTGTAATATCATCTCACATATCCCCTGAAGGCAGGGGGGGGGGTTCCTGAAGGTCGAAAACAAAAAAGTACTAATAACTCTGACAAATGGTCAAATATCGAATATGATATAGATCAAATAAACATTTTCTATTAAAGAACGACAGATCTTAATTGATGATATCATATTTATTTGTATGTTTCTCGACGAAGTAAAAGTCCAATGAAACCATATTTCGTGTTTAACCTTCAAATGAAGTGGTTCATAATAGAACAGCTTATTACAAACATGACGAGTAGGAGTGGAGGTTTGCTGGTAGTCCACAACTAAAATATGGAAATATCTCGGTAAATATTCAATATAGAGAAAACACGTACATGACAATGCATACGCATATATATCATATAAATATAAATTTAGAACGGACCTCATTTTTGTCATTTACTAGGTAGGATCGATAGACGTTTGAAGACATTTTTCGAAAATAGGGTCATGAGTACAACCTCAATAGCTAATTTCCCTTAGGAGAAATCTGCTAAAATGCATATGTATTGCTTAATATTCGACATGGAGAAAGAACGTATAAAACAGCATTTATAGAAATATAGTTTGATTTTTCAATTTTTGTATCTGACATATAAAACAGAGATGAAATTTTTCTTCAAATGTCCATCGATCCTACCCAGGAGATGGCGAAAATGAGGTCTTTTCAAAACTGTGTATATATATATATATATATATATATATATATATATTTATATATATATATATATATATATATTTGTTTGTTACCGCTCTAGTGATCGCAATTATTGTTTAATCATTACCAAATTCCATATTTAGTCGTTTTATGTAAAAAGAAAGATCAAGTTCGTTAATGGCTAAAATCGGACCAGGGGGAGGGGGGGGGGTTTAGAGAGGAGGATTTTCGAAAATTCAAAATATCTCCGTTACCATAGGTCGGATCGAAAAATTGTATAGAATCAATCTTATTGCAAATAAAATCTACTATAAATATTGTTATATACGTTTATTCAATATCTTGAATATTAACCGAGATATTTGCATTTTTTAGTTTTCAGCCATCAGCAAACCGGCACTTCTACTCATGTTACGTAAACAATACTCTGCTACATAATAAATTACATTATTCGAAGTTTAAATACCAAAAATTGTATTGAAGAGACCTTTATTATATGAGATACATGCAAAAATGTTCTGGTGACCCCCCCCCCCCCCCCCCGTCTTAAGGTTTTAGACTACTAAAATTTGATTGATTGAGATAACAATTATTCTGACTCATTATTAAGGTCTCTAGTACAGCACTAGATATAGTAAATAGTTCTCAATAAAATTAGTATGTTATATTCTGATATATTTTAGTAATTGTTTTTCTTTCCGGTGTGAGGCGGGCAGACCCGTTTGTTTACTTTTTTAACCTAACGCTCCCTGTCGGCAGTTTATTGAAATTGGATGAAACATTTCTTATTTCCGTTTGTATTTATTCATGGTGGTGTTGTGTTACCAGTATGTATATTTATCTATCACTAAACTTCACATGGGAAATCTGCTTAGTTTACGCAGCCCCTGCGTGGCGGACTTTTTTTAATTCGCTCTTCCTTGGGCATATTTTTAGTTACATATGAAATGCTTAAATATTGAGTTAGTAATGATCAAACAAACATTATAACTGTTGGAGAAGTAACAGACAAATAAATAAATAATATCTATATATCCTAGGTAGGATCAATGTACTTTTGAAATTTTTTTTTTCGATAATTGCATCAACCGCTATAGTTGTTTCCCTTGATGAAAATCCGCTCAAAATTGAAACTTTAAAACTCTGAATTAGATCACGATTATAATAGAAAATCTATTGTTGAAAAGAGTTCATATGGTCATATGGTTGAGAGTGGCAGGTATCTGACAGTGTACAATTCAATAGTGATCACATTAGTACTCTGATAATAGTGAAAATCATAATATACGTGTTTAATGTTCCTGTATAATATTTTATAGTAATTCCAAGTCGGTTTTTGTTAAGAGTTCTGATTTTAGGAAGCTCTTTAAACTAATTAATAATTAAGAAATGTCAGAAACGTACTCTAACATTATCCTTAATACCACAGAAACAATTAACAGTGTGTGGATCATAACAGCTCATTCAGTACCTCAGTGTTAGACTTTTTCTACTGAAGCTTTATGGATGGGTTATCCAAATATTACTATCTATTATAGTGACAATACTACCAGAACTATTGAAACCGAAACCTTAACACATTTAGGTAATTGATGTAGAAGATGAGTAACAGAGTGAAACAATTAAGTGAGAGAACTCCGAAATGTTCACATATGTTCTTAATTAATGACCTAAAACCAAATAGCACATTAAACCTTAATTTAAATTGATTGGAAAGTGGAAAGAAAGGCATTTATTGTCAGATTAAGTTAAAGGTCTAACAGACAATTTAAGGGTATAAAAGGTACAAATACCCTTATTAAACAGTTTGCTACCATTTTTTCATATGATCATAAGACCAAATATTTCATATGAATATAATTCTTCCATTAATAATTTTTTCTAATCAACAATAATATAGATACTGGAAGAAAGGAATTCATTATACAGAAGAGAGGAAGCAGATAAGGAAGATGGATGTAGAAGCCATCTTTGCTGACTCATCAGATTTATTCTGGTCTATGTACACTTAAATGTTATTTGTGCTAACACTAAGAATGGTGTTGTTTCATATATTTTATGTATTGTGTGCATCAAGCTACGCCCTGTTTAATTAAAGGAGAAAAATCCCCATAGGAGTTTTTTCATAGGTGGACCCCCATAGGAAGGTGGACGATAGCACATATTTAAGGTATATTTAAATGATTATTACTGCATTGCATGTCAAAAGCCGTCAATTTCAATTTAATGTGGGCAAACTAGATTTCAATATAGTATTTTAAATATTGTCATAATGAAAATTAAATTGATTGCCTAACTTTGTTTTAAGAATTTGAAATCACTCAAAAGGGGGCTGTGTCCAATAAACAAAAATAACTGCAGCTAGTCTGTGGTTTTGAAAACTAAGGTTCAGCAAAAATGCTCAAGAATTTTGTACTCATTTTATAGTATGCATATTTTGCAATCTCATATCTATAACCTGTTGTGTTCTGAGTGAATATATGGCTTACTTGAAGTAAATAAATAAAACATGCAACAAAGTAGCGATATATATATATAACATTAGTTCTGTGCAAATATTAAAAAGCTAATATGAAAGTAATGAAATAAAACAATTTACACTGAAGTAATTGGACTAAAATAAGTAATTAAATAAATACCATGGACTCTAAGAGATGGGGATAGTGAGTGGAAAAATATGTGAGAAGAACACAGTTGATCCGTTGTATAAGAGATCTTGATTTAACTTCTCGATCATCTATACCCTCCTCTTCATCAGATTGTCTGGAAAAAATGGCCATCGATTAGGAAAATAATTCAAAGTGTAGAATCTTGGTGCTAACAAAATGTTGTGTTCTTACACCCTTTCATGTAATTCAAATAATATTGCTTCCTGTAGGTGTGGGCGAACTCTACTGAGAAGTTCTTGGCATTCATCAAAATTAAGCCCCTGTGCCTTATGGAAACTGCTTTTATCTACTTCTTTTAAGTTGGTCCTTGTAATGTGTTTGACAAAAGGAAGAAAGTTGTATGGATATGAACCTTCATTTAATATATATGAATTCCAGCCATAATATTTATCTAAATTAATTGCAAATAGTTTTTCTTCCACGGTATTTAATTTTTCAATCCTTTTATGTTTTGCTAGTTTTTCTCTGCGCGCAACCGCTTTCTTAGATGTGTCCAAAATCTCAGGATACTTCGGAGCTTTGAGGTATTCATTTTTAACTATGGTAGTCACGTGCCGGCAGCAAGCGGGGCTCAGTTTAGTTTTTAAAATAGTTGAATAATACATTCTTGAAAGCGGTAGAGAAAGATTTGCGTTTAAAAGACAGGAATCACATTTTAAAATAACCCACGTTTCAAAATGTCCAAACTTTTGTGGAACTTGAAAGAGCAGGTTACACTTGTAGAAGGAAGGTTTATAAATATAACAAAGAGGTTTCATCGCAGCGTGGCGATTTCTAATGAAGTAACCTCTATCAGTGGTGACGTAATAAAGTCAAGCCAAAAGATCTAGCCTCCAGTATGTTTATTTATTTACTTGGAAATATGCATCCACGCTTACTTGGGTTTACTTGCTGTTTTTTTTTTTTCTGCAAATGCTAATTGTGCAATCTCTAGAAACTGAAACTGTTGATAATTTTATTATCTAAATAAGAGACGGTGTTGGTGCCTACTTACATTTCAAATATTTATTTTATTACAACCCTGCAGACATTCAAGTATGAAAGTGTAGTTGACAAATTGTTGATATGTATATTTTTTTACGTACATTTCATACTTCCCCGCTAATTACTGCTAGCTACCCTATTATTTAAAACTCTGCTGTTTCACTTCGAGCCCAACCCCACCAGATCACTATCACTCTAACATAGTGACCAAGGAGCCAGAATTTTAGTTTGTTCACTTTTAGAAATCAATTGTACGAGCTAATAGATAATAATTTTCTAGTTTAGCTGATGCAGTTGCCTTCCTGAAAGCATTCTAAAACAATGCATGGAAAGTGATGATTGATTTTATTTTTAAAGTGTTGCTTATTTTATGTAACAAAAAGCGTCAGTAGTCTTTCTCTTATTTTGAAGTGATTATGATTTGATTGAAACTGAATGACTTAAATATGAACTTATAAATGTTGTAGACTAAAAGTCTGAAAATAATTTGGAGACAATATATCAAAATGAGCATTTGCTACTCCTATATTTTGTATACTATTCATAATGCTTGTATGCTAAATGAATTCCAAAAATTTAAAATGTCTATGGGGAACCTCCAGGTTAATATAGTTTAGTGTATATGACAGTGGAAATTCCCAATTTATCTTATTTAAAAACGGCGTGGACGTGACTTAGAGATTGCTATAACTCGACAATGAGATTTCTCTCCTTAGGACCACAAAAGGAATTTTAATTGCTTGAGAAAATCAAGTTATTGACAGAAAATATTGAGCTATTAGGGAGTATTATTATTATTATTTATTAACGTCCACTTTTTGCAACTTAGGCTAATCGGGACGGGCTATCTACAGGTATTAGGGAGTAGTTACTTGTTTAATAGATTTGCTAATTTATTATAAGGTTGAAACAAATAAATCAGGGAAGTTATTTATGAACATTTTAGACACACATATTCTTATTGTCTAAGTAACTCATGGTTCGGTAGACAGTTTTTGTCCCCATGATGTCTTCTTTTCGCTACAATGCCTACTCAGGACGGATTGCATATCTATCAAATTTTCTATCAAGGGAAAGTGTATTCCCTTGTTCAGTGCCAGATTGGCCAGGCCGGGACTTCGGCAAATGCCGAGGGCCCCCGGGCCTCAAATGAAAATAAAGAAAAATCCTAAATTTAAAAAGACATTAATTTTATTATTAATTAACATCCCAACTAATATTTATTTACATTTGTAAATACATCGCCGATACATATTTCTGTTATGATTGTCTTTTACACTTTATGCTATTCTTAACGTTTTTTAAATTAGTAATGTTTTGTTAGGAATTAATGTCTTGAACTATTATTACAGGAAAATCTAGATTTATTAATTTTTGTGATAGCCTATAATCCTAAAATAAATATTTGTATGAATTATATATGTGCTTTTTATAACCTCAGTCATCAACTACTTGTTTTATTAATTTCAATTAAAAATATTCTTATTAAAAACATGCTAGTAAGGGTATTTAATATTTATAAAATTTATTTTGGCATGATTGTCCAGGGTTCTGGCCATTTTATGTTAGTATCGTTAGGTATTCTACTTAAATAATTTATAATACAATTTCGAATACTATATAAGTAATATATAACAATACATATTAAATTTTAAATTATTTTTTAACGTCCACTTTTTGCAACTAAGGATAATTGGGACGGGTTATCTACAGGTTACCACCCCTTTTTAGCCAGGGTGGGACTAAGGATTTTATTTAATCAATTCCGTCACTAAATAAATTCCCATGCCCAACGAACACGTCACTCTAGAAATACTATGTGAGATTAAGGTCAACGCTTTAACCCACATGGCTAACCTGAGCCCCAAACAATACAAATGCAATATACAATAGTTTGAAAAAACAACAACAACAATTAAATGTTAATAGACTGGCAATAATATACTCTTAATAAAGGAATATGTGTGTGTGTGTCTGTGTGTGTGTATATATATATATATATATATATATATATATATATATATATATATATATATATATTTGTTACTAAATAATAAGTTGTGTGCATTATAATTGGTATCAAACATTCCGCTAGGGAGGGGCACGGCTAATAATAATGCCGATAGCTACCGGTCCGGCCTGCCCATATTAATTACTATTTAATGATGGAAGTTGAAGGTTAGCAGTTTAAGGTCATCGAGGGTGTTATGATAAACGCATAAACTGTAACAACATTTGTCTACCTCAGTGTAATAAGAAGAACAGCTAAATTTGAGACGAAAATGGTTCTCACGTGTAAATTTTCCACATTTATAGGTGATTTTTATTTTATGGCTGTCCTGGAGGAGGAATTCTAAGCAAAATAGAGACTTATATGGATTACATAACCGTGTAGGACCTCTTTGCTTCACGTTGTGCCAACATTTTATACCGCTAAGGAGCACTGCATACGTCATTGTTTCATTCCCGCCAAGTCGGCTGACCGGCAGCCATGTTGCTTTACTTAGTCCAGTCTCGGTATGTTGTTCTGTGAGTTGTGATTTGATAACGTTGCTTTTAGTGTTACTGATTGACTTATTTACAGCTGTATTAGGATAATGCAGTGAGTCGGTAAGTTAAATTCTTATATCCGTTACAAGAAACATTAAAGTGAATTTAGTAAGTCATGTTAATAGGAGAAAAGGTTAAAAGCACTTAATAGAGTACATAGTTGAAAAAAATCCGTAACGCGGGACTGCGTAAACGAAGCAATTTCCCTCGTTCGTGTGCGAAAAACTACTGATCTCATCAGTACATGACATTATATGTATGTTCCCTATTTTCAATTATTATTCCCATGAGTTGCAGTGGGTAGCCATTAAAATCTTAGTTGATGACGTCATCACATAACGCATTCCATTTCTCTCGTCTAGGACATATCTATTGAAAACATTATTGGGCCTTCAAGCCTGGAATAAGACGATTTTATTGTCAAAGTGCGATGGCTAAAAAAAAAACTAAAAAGTGTAAATACCTTGGATATTTACACACATTATTTATAGGAAATTCGATTTTGAGTTAATATTGGTTCTTTCCAATTTTTCGAACCGACTCATAGTAACGGAGATATTTTTAATTTTCGTTTTTCTCCCCTCTAAATCCCACTCCCCCATGTACGATTTCAGCCATTAACGAACTTGATATTTTGTTTTGCATGAAACGCTTATATATCGAATTCGGTATATAATTACGACGAACAGAGTGGAGGGTTATAAGGGACGCCTGAAATTAAAAATAAGCGATATTTCGTTTCCATATTGGTGCTTTTTGGCAAATATGCACATAACAAAAGTTGTTATGGTTTTGTTATTTAGACCAACTTTTGTTATATACACTTTCGGTCGTATATCCGAAGTGTAATAATGCGTCAATACGCTAATAATTATAGCGGGAGTCAACAAAATAATTTGCACAAAATACTGAACCGAACTAAATAAAACTCGGTATGTGTATTAGCACTAACGCGTTAATTATCATAATTCATGTCAACTTTTCTTGAGATGGGCAGGAGTGTGGGTTGTAAGGGAGGCATGAAATAAAAAAGTCCGTCACGCAGGGGCTGCGTAAACTAAAGCAGAATTTCTCTACGTGAAGTTTTACAATAGAGAAATCTGCCTAATAACAACTGTAGTAGTAAGAAACCTCTAAACCTAAAACATTATTTAGGGCGTAATAACCCAGTAGTTTATAGTCCCAAATAAAACACAGTTTACCTAACTCTAAACTATTCACTAGGGATGAATAGTTATGGAAACGGCCGCCAGAGCTCTCGGCGGAAAAGTCGAACATAGCCTACTGGTGACCACACGCAGAATACAAATGCAAATATCTCGGTTAATATTCAAGATACAGAATAAATGTATAGAACAATATTTTTAGTAAATTTAATTTTCAATAAAAATTTATTCTATACAATTTTTCAATCCGACGCATAATAACGAGATATTTTGAATTTTCAACACTCCCCCCTCTAAACCACCCACCCCTCCCCCTGGTCCGATTTCAGCAGTTAACGCACTTGATCTTCCTTTTTACATTAAAAACGAGTAAATTCCGAGTTTGGTAAAGATCAAACAAAAATTGCGACTGCTAGAGCGTTAACAGACAAATATATATATATATTATATATATATTTTATAGTATATATATATATATAAAAAAGTCCGTCACGCAGGGGGCTGCGTAAACTAAGCAGATTCCGTCGTGAATGTTTAGTAATAAATAGATAGATAGATAAATATGCATACTGCTAACACCACAACAACACCGTGAATAAATACAAACCGAAATAAATGTTTACAATCCGAGTTCAATTAACCTGCAGCCGACAGGAAGCGTTAGGTTAGAAAAAGTAAACAAACGGGTCGGCCTGCCTCAGACGGAAAAGAAAAAACAATTACTGAATTTATCTGATATATAACACATTCATTTTATGAGAACTATTTACTATATCTACTAGTGTAATTTATAATGAGTCAGAATAATTGTTATCTCAATCAATAAAATTTTAGTAGTTCAAAACTTCAAAAGATGGGGGGGGGGGGGGGTCATCAGGGCATATTTGCATGTTTCTCATATAATAAAGGTCCTCTTGAATACAAATTTTTAGTATTTAAACACTTCCAATAATGTGATTTATTATGTAGCAGAGTATTGTTTACGTAACATGACTGGAAGTGGCGTTTGCTGTAAATTAATATTCAAGATAGAGTAAAAACGTATATAACCCAAATTTTGTATAGTTACAATTTAATCTAGCAATAATTAAATATTGGTTTATTATCACAAATTTTCGATCCGATGCATAATAACGGAGATATATCTCTCTCTAATTTTTCGAAATCACTCCCCCCCTTCTATAACCCCCCCCTCCCTCTGTCCGATGTATTAAGAGCAGCCATCTATATAACGTACTACTTGACTCTGTCTTTTTTACATACCAAACGGTTAAATATCGAGTTTCGTAACGAAGTGATACACAATACACAATTGCGACCGCTAGAGCGTTTAACAACAGACCATATATACTATATTACGTATATATATATATATATATATATATTATATATATATATAGATATATATATATATAATTTTGAACGGACTTGCATTTTCGTCATCTCCTGGGTAGGATCGATGTACATTTGAAGAAATTTTTCGAAAATCGCGTCATGAGTACGACCTCAATAGCTGATTTCCCTTAAGGAAATCTGCTAATTGTACGCCTCTGTCTGTACATTGATTTTTTTTCGCGATATTGTCACGCTAAACTTTTCGTTTCACATGTCATAGACACCATAACTGCATTTTTTGTTTCTTTGGTGTCTGTTTGTTTGTTTGTTTGTTTATTTGTTTGTTTGTTTGTTTGTTTGTTACCTTTTCACGGCATAAAACGGCTGAATGAAACCGAATTTTATGAAAATTGGTATGTCCAATTGGTAGTAATTATCTACTAATCCAACTTAGACTTTAGGCTATAATTTAATATTCTCTGAGACGAACAGGGAGTGGGGTTATAAGGAAGGTCTGAAATTATTAAAAATAGCGATATTTCGTTCCCTATTGGTTTTTCGGCAAATTATGCATATAACAAAAGTTGTTTATTTTGTTATTTAAAGTAACTTTTTGTTATATACACTTTTTTCGTATACCGAACTATAAATGCGGTTATACGCTAAAAATTATAGCGGGAGTCAACAATTTTTATTTGGCACAAAGACTCAACTGAACTAATAAAACTCGGTATGTGTATTTAGCACTAACTCCTTCCTTATAATAAGTTATACAAACATTTCTATGGAAGGGGCAGGAGTGGGGCTATAAGGAGGCTGAAATTAAAAAAGTGATATTTTCGTTTCATATTGCTTTTTCAGCAAATATGCACATAACACTAAGTTGTTTTTACGTTGTTATTTAGAGTAACTTTTTGTTATATACACTTTTGTCCTTCTCGTATACCGAAGTTTAAATGCGTTATCCGCTAAAAATTATAGCGGGGAGTCAACAATATTATTTGCTAAAAAGACTCTAAACCGAACTAAATAAAACTCGGTATGTGTATATAGCAGTGAGGCCTTCGTTATAATAAGCCCCCCATACCAAAATTTCTATGGAGGGGCAGGAGTGTGGGCTATAAGGAAGCCTAAATTAAAAATAGCGATATTTCGTTTTCTATTGGTTTTTCCGCAATATAAACACAACAACAAAGTTGTATTATTTTGTTATTTGGAGTAACTTTTGTTATATAGCACTTTTGTCCTATGCCTAAGTATAAAATGAGTTATCCGTTAAAACTTTAGCGGGCACTAACGGCTGAACCGAAGTAAACAAAACACGTATGTCAATTAGCATTTAATTCCCATGATTATAAGTTATATTAAAAATTTTTAGGTTCGAACGGGAGGGGGGTTAAAAGGGAGACCTGAAATAAAAATTCCCCATTTTTTACATGTATAAGAGACGGGAAATATGAAAATATCGAAGAACTGTGAAGCTTTATCGAACAAATTAATTCTATTATTAGCATATTCCACGGCAAATATGTGCATCAATCCTAAACACTGGGACGGGTAAATGTGTCAAAATATTGTGCAATGTAAAGCCTGCTAAAAATACCATCACCATTCAGCCTCAAATGAATTCCCGGGCGAAGCCGGGTATCTGAGCTAGTATATATATATATATATATATATATATATATTTATATAATATATGTGTAGAATATATATAATTTTGAACGGACCTCATTTTCGTTTCTCCTGGGTATAGGATCGATGTACATTTGAAGAAATTTTTTGAAAATGGCGTCACGGAGTACGACCCCAAATAGGTGATTTCCCTCAAGGGAAATCTTGCTAAAATGAAATTTTTTATTCTGGTCTCCTTTTTAAACTCCCATTTCCATTTCTATAAAACCATGGAAGAACTAATGCTAATTCAACATACCGAGTTTTGTTCAGTTCGTTCAATCGTTGGTGCCCAATACAATTGTTGGCCCCTCTTTACTTTTTTTAGTGTACCTATACCTCGTTTATACTTTAATATAGGACAAAATTGAATATGACAAAGTTACTTCCAAATAACAACATAAACAACTCTTATCCTGTGCATATTTGCCGAAAAAACCAAAAGGAAACGAAATACGGCTATTTTTAATTTGAGGCCTCCCTCACGACCCCCACTCCTGCTCCCATCTGCCTGGCCGATCTACGGCGCTAAACCATCCGGGGCGTCACTCGAACGCGTATTTAAAAATTTCGGTCCATCCGTCTAGGAGGAGTTCAGTGACATACACACGTACGCTAGAATTATATATATAAAGATAGAGGTGTATTGTGTTTAACGCTCTAGCGGTCGCAATTTTCGCTCGATCGTGTTACCAAACTCCGTATTTAAAACGTTTTACGTTAAAAGTAGTCGATCATGTATATATATTTGTCTGTTACCGCTATAGCGGTCGCAGTTATTGTTTAATTCTTACCAAACTCGATATTTAATCGTTTTATGTAAAAAGAAAAGATTGAAGTTCGTTAACGGCTGGAATCATGCCAGGGGAAGGGGGGGGGTTAGAGGTGGAGAATTTTGAAAATTAGAAATATCTCCGTTATTATGCATCGGATCGAAAAAGTGTATAGAACCAATCTTATTGAAAATTAAATGTACTATAAATATTGTTATATACATTTATTCATTATCTTGAATATTAACCGAGATATTTGCATTTTTCAGTTTTCAGCCATCAGCAAAACGCCACTTCTACTCATGTTACATAGACAATACTCTGCTACGTAATAAATCACATTATTCGAAGTTTAAATGCCAAAAATTGTATTGAAGAGACCTTTATTATAAGAGATACATGAAAATATGTCCTGGTGACCCCCCCCCCCCCCGTCTTAAGGTTTTGGACTACTAAAATTTGATTGATTGAGAATTATTCTGACTCATTATTAATTACAGTTCTAGATATAGTAAATAGTTTTCAATAAAATTAATATGTTATATTCTGATATATTTCAGTAATTGTTTTTCTTTCCTGTGTGCGGCGGGCAGACCCGTTTGTTTACATTTCTAACCTAACGCTTCCTGTCGGCAGGTTATTGAAATTGTATGAAACATTTCTTATTTCCGTTTGTATTTATTCACGGAGGTGTTGTGTTACCAGTATTTAGATTTATCTATTACTAAACTTCACGAGGGAAATCTGCTTAGTTTACGCAACTCCTGCGTGACGGACTTTTTGGGGCTCAGGTTAGTCATGTGAGTTAAGGCGTTGGTCTTAAAATCAGTTAGTAATCGTAGTCGTGAATTCGATTCTCAACTGGACAATAGGTATTTATATTATAATGAACTCATTTAATAAAATTCTTTGTTCCACCCTGGCTAGAAAAGGGCGGTAACCTGTACATAACCTGCCCCATTTAGTTGCACAAAGTGGACATTAAGAAATATCTTAAGGAACATTCGTCCAGCTGGTCACGGTAGATTACTAACGGTTTAATAAATGCTTTATTTATCTAAAAGTTTTCCTTTGTGGTTCATAATGATGCTTTTTCATATTTTCCAGCAGCGACACTGTCTGAAAGAGGAAGAAAGCTCGTTTTCATTGGTCGGTACGGAGCTGAAGAAGTTGGAAGATGGCAACTATAGACGGTCGGCCAGCACTGTATGGGATCTCGCTGAAGCTACTCCGGGAGCTGAACGAGCACCGCGGGCGGGAAGGAGTCGCCAAGTTGCAAGAGTATGGAGGCGTACAAGAAATCTGTAAAAAGCTCTACACGTCCCCCAGCGAAGGGCTTAGCGGAAGTCAAGCTGACCTGGATCACCGGAGGGAAACGTTCGGCTCGAACACGATTCCTCCCAAGCCTCCAAAAACGTTTCTTCGTCTAGTTTGGGAAGCCCTTCAAGACGTTACGCTGATCATCCTGGAAATAGCTGCCATTGTGTCTTTGGGACTGTCACTTTACCATCCTGCTGATGCAGGACCTATTGACGAAGATGAAGCCAAACATGGTTGGATTGAAGGAGTCGCCATTCTTATTTCTGTAATTGTTGTCGTCCTAGTCACAGCTTTCAACGATTATACGAAAGAAAAGCAGTTTCGTGGCCTTCAGAGCAGAATAGAAGTTGAGCACAAATTTTCAGTCATAAGGCAGGGCGAAGTGAAACAGATTTTTGTAGGGGATATTGTAGTCGGTGACATTTGTCAGATTAAATATGGCGACCTTCTGCCTGCTGATGGGATACTTATCCAGAGCAATGACCTCAAAATTGACGAATCTTCATTAACTGGCGAATCAGATCATGTGAAAAAAGGCGAAACTACTGATCCAATGATACTATCGGGTACTCATGTAATGGAAGGAAGTGGGAAAATGCTTGTAACTGCCGTAGGTATCAACTCTCAAGCTGGTATCATTTTTACGCTCTTAGGTGCTGCAGCGGAAGAACAAGAACAAAAGGCCAAAAAGAAAAGGAAAGAAGATAAAAAGAACGCTAAGAAGAAGAGTTTATCAGAAGGAGCGGACGGGAACAATCATGGAGTTGATGATTCTGCTAGAGTTAGCAATGAAGGGCACGAAAAAAAGGAAGGAATCCATGCAGATGAGCACAAGAAAGAAAAGTCCGTTCTACAAGCAAAGCTTACCAAATTGGCTATACAAATAGGTTATGCTGGATCAACTATTGCTGTACTGACTGTTGTTATTCTTGTTACACAGTTTAGCGTGAGAACATTTGCAATCGAACAAAAACCTTGGAACAATGTTTATGTTGGTGAGTTCGTCCGTCATCTTATTATTGGTGTAACTGTTCTGGTGGTCGCTGTACCTGAAGGCTTACCACTTGCTGTCACACTGTCTTTGGCATATTCTGTCAAGAAAATGATGAAAGATAACAATTTAGTCCGCCATCTGGATGCTTGTGAAACAATGGGCAACGCTACAGCTATATGCTCCGATAAAACTGGCACTCTGACAACAAACAGGATGACAGTCGTACAGTCCTACATTTGTGAAGTTTTGTGCAAAGCAACACCAGCGTTTTCAGCCTTGCCACCAATTGTTGCAAACATGATAGTTGAGGCTATTTCTGTTAATAGTGCTTACACGACTCGAATAATGCCTGGGGATGATCCAGGAAACGATGTTCCAAAACAGATTGGCAATAAGACCGAGTGTGCACTGTTAGGCTTTGTAAATGGACTTGGAAAAAACTATGAGAATATCAGGAACGACATCCCTGAGGAAATGTTTACTAGGGTTTACACTTTCAATTCCGTGAGGAAATCTATGTCAACAGTCATTCCTAGGAAAGGAGGAGGTTATGTACTGTTTACAAAAGGAGCTTCTGAAATTGTTCTTAAAAAGTGCGCATTTATTTATAGTCGTGATGGTCATTTGGAGACGTTTACTAACAAGATGCAAGGAGTACTTGTGAGTAAAGTCATTGAGCCGATGGCTTCTGATGGACTGAGAACTATTTTAATTGCATGCCGAGAGTTTGTACCTGGAGATGCGGATGTTAATCAAGTCCATATCGATGGTGAACCTAATTGGGACGACGAGGAACATATCGTTAGTAATCTGACAGCCTTGTGCGTTGTTGGCATTGAAGATCCTGTTAGGCCAGAGGTTCCTGAAGCTATTAGGAAGTGTCAAAGGGCAGGCATTACTGTCCGTATGGTCACGGGCGACAATATCAATACAGCCAGATCAATTGCTACGAAATGCGGCATCGTAAAACCTGGAGATGATTACTTGATTTTGGAAGGGAAGGAGTTCAATAGAAGGATTAGAGATTCGAGTGGGGAGGTCCAACAGCATTTGATTGACAAAGTCTGGCCCAAGCTACGAGTATTGGCTAGATCGTCTCCGACCGATAAATACACGCTTGTTAAAGGCATTATAGACAGCAAGATAAGCGATAGCAGGGAAGTAGTAGCAGTTACTGGTGATGGAACGAATGATGCACCAGCTTTGAAGAAAGCAGATGTAGGGTTCGCCATGGGGATAGCTGGAACCGACGTAGCAAAAGAGGCCTCTGACATTATTTTAACTGATGACAACTTCAGCAGTATTGTAAAAGCCGTTATGTGGGGAAGGAATGTCTACGACAGCATATCAAAGTTTTTGCAATTCCAGCTGACTGTTAACGTGGTTGCAGTTATTGTCGCTTTCGTTGGAGCATGCGCAGTGCAGGACAGTCCTCTCAAGGCGGTTCAAATGCTGTGGGTCAATCTTATTATGGACACTTTGGCTTCTTTGGCACTTGCTACTGAAATGCCAACGTCCGACCTTCTTCTGAGGAAACCGTACGGTCGTACGAAGCCTCTTATTTCGCGAACCATGATGAAAAATATTCTCGGTCAGGCTGTCTACCAGCTGACAGTGATTTTTGTCCTTTTGTTTGTCGGCGATGATTTGCTCGAAATCCCGTCTGGGAGAGGTGCCGAGATCGGCTCACCGCCATCTGTTCACTTCACTGTCGTCTTTAACACTTTTGTTATGATGACCTTATTTAATGAAATCAATGCAAGGAAAATCCACGGGCAGCGGAATGTGTTCGAAGGATTCTTCAGTAATCCCATATTCTATTCTATATGGATCGGGACAGCCGCTTCACAGATTCTGATAGTCCAGCTCGGCGGCAAAGCCTTCTCTACGCATGAGCTGAATTTAGAGCAGTGGATGTGGTGCTTGCTTTTCGGACTTGGAACTCTGTTGTGGGGCCAAGTTGTTACAACAGTTCCAACTCGAAAGATCCCCAAAATCTTTTCGTGGGGGCGAGGCCACCCTGAGGAGTACACTGAAGCAACCAACCTTGGCGAAGAGAACTTCGACAGCGAGAACGATAAGAAACCGCGTCCCGGTCGGATTTTGTGGATCAGAGGGATCAGGAGGTTGCAGACTCAGATTCAAGTAGTGAACGCTTTCCGGCAGAGCCTTGATGCCAGGTATAGAGACTCGTACGCAGATGTCGTCCGGACTCAGCGCATTATGAACAAGCGTCAATCCCAAACCTCTTCCACTGGATATCCTCTTGAAAAGATTGAATTGGCGACTAGAGGAGATGATGACAAAATTTCTTCACTGAGTCGTACATCGACCGTAACCTAAGCATTTATTATTGTCCTCATAGACAAAACGTAATGTTGAATACACTCAACCTGGTGCTAACCACCCATTGTTGTCTCTTTGATGGGTATAAGGTACTCACTATGTACTTATTGTATATTTTTAGTCACTATCTAATATATTGTTTTAGTCATGAGCATTTTAATTAATTTATATTTTTTATTTTTACATTGTCAAAGTATGTTATATTAGAATTTCTTAGTGAATAGAATGTGTCGTTTTATTAAAATAATAACGAAGAAAAAAGTAAATGCAAGTTGACAAAAGAATATTAAGCCCAGCCCATAAAAAACACTGAGTAAATTATGCCACTTTTTTTTTAAATTCTAAAAATGACTTGAAAAGCTGTTTATTGTACTATAAATTTTGATCTCTTTATAAAATAAATAAGATCATGTTACGTTATAAAAATTCGTTCCTACAATGCCCATGATTTGTTTTTTAATTGTAGGCATTGGCATTTGTGTGAAAGCGTCCATGTGTAACAAAGGTTCATGTTGTGAAAGATAATAAAGTGTTATTGTCTTGGGTTGTTCATTTCATTTATCTTAAAAACTCCTGCTGATGATTCCTCATTCAAAACAAATCCTAAGAAATGTTACACCTGTGGCATTTTTCTTTGGAATATCCTGAGAAGAAGAGGTTTTTATCTATGGTTATCATGAAGGTTGTGGCGGAGGCCTTTTCTACAATCAGTGGGTGAATATAAGTCAGGAAGAAGAGGTAAGTAAGCATTCCATTGCAGATTGTGACAGATGTACTCTCCAGTTGTGGAATTTTTTTATCGACATCACTTGAGATCTATTAAGCAATATATAAACTAGAAAAATGTAGCAGTGTGTGTGTAGCTAATAAATGAAGGCTTATGTGTGGTTAGAAAGGAATTTAACCATTAGTGAGTGTAAATTTTGCTATCAGTGTAGAAGCAGTGATTGTTCTTGTATTATAAGATGATCTCATGTTTTTCAATGAAATGCTTTGACGGACTTGAAGATGGCGCTCACGCATCGAAAACACAATGCCCGGCAGCTGTTAACATCAGCCAGTGACGACACTCTGATCAGGTATGACAACAGAAATAATATTGAAGGCAACTAAGTCTTCTGAAAAAGTAGAAAACAAATTTGTGTTTTTGTACACAACAATGGTGGTATTATTACTTATTGAAGTCCACTTTTAGCAGATTTCCCTTAAGGGAAATCAGCTATTGAGGTTGTACTCATGACGCGATTTTCGAAATTTTTCTTCAAATGTCCATCGGTCCTACCCAGAAGATGACGAAAATGAGGTTCGTTCAAAAGTATATATATATATATATATATATATATATATATATATATATATATATATATATATATATTTGTCTGTTACCGCTCTAGCGGTCGCAATTTTTGTTTTATCGTTACCAAACTTGATATATAATTGTTTTATGTAAAAAGAAAGATCAAGTTCGTTAACGGCTGAAATCGAACAAGGGGGAGAGGGGGTTTAGAGGAGGAGAATTTATTAAATTCTTAATATCTTCGTTAATATGCCTGGGATCGAAAAATTGTATAGAACCAATCTTATTGCAAATGTAATGTACTATAAATGTTGTTATATACATTTCTTCACTGTCTTGATTATTAACTGAGATATTTGCATTTTTTAGTTTTCGGTCTTCAGTAAGCCCCCACTCCTACTCATCTCATATTAAAAATATTCTATTATGTTATGAAGCACTTTATTTGAAGCTTAAATACCAAATATTGTTATCATTGAACTTTTAAGTTTTGAGATAAATGTAAATACGTGGCGCACGTGGGAAATCTGCTTAGTTAACGCAGCCCCTGCGTGACGGACGTTTATGCTGCTAAGGCTAATTGGGACGGGTTATCTACAGGTTACCACCCTTTTTTAGCCAGAGTGGGACTAAGGATTTGATTAAATGAGCTCATCACTGAATAAATCCCTATTGCCCAAGCAGGACTGTCGGCTTACTTAGATTATTAAAAGCAAGGCCTTAACTCACATGGCTAACCTGAGCCCTCTCAGGACAATGGTTAAATGCAGAAAAGAAAAAAAAAGCTGCTGCAACGATAAAGACTCTCAATCTTGCAAAAAAAAAGTGCATAAGTAAGTAAAAAAAAGGAGAAAGAATTCTTTAAATAAATTAACTTCTATCGATTCTTCTTCTCATTCAAAATGAGGTTAAAATGTCCAAGGAAAAAGAAACAGCCAGGATAAATACCAGTTTTTTTTTTACCAGTTAAGCACCATCCATATTTTGATGATAAAATGAAGGCAGTTTGTAAATACTTTGGAAAGCTGACATGGAAATATGAGAATAAAATATCATATTATATTATGTCATAAATAATTATAGAAAGCCCAAATCGAAACCTGTTAAACTCAAAGGTAATCATAATTTATAACGAATGTATTTATTATAACCTGTGAAGGTTGTCCAGCAACATTTATGGGACGAATCAAGTCCATTATTTAAGAACAGAATAACCTAAAAGTTTAGGTTATCCGCCATCTGGATCTCAAACAGCTATAACAGACATGGCCATATTTAATAAAGAATAAAAAAATATAATTTTGAAGAAATAGATATTTTTTTTATAAAGTAAAACTTAATAAAGTTAAGGGGAAAATTAAAGAAAATTATTTAGTAGTTAAGAATAAGAATTCAGTTAAGAAATAAAACTTGAAAACCAGTACCTCAGCTATATATGCTGTTACATTATTCAATTCTGAATTTCCTCCATAACTTTTTAAAATTTGTAATTGTCATCAACTTTTTATACTAGTAATGAATCAGGTTATTACATGAGCAAAAATGAATGGCAACCCTTAGTGAATGTAAAAACGTTTTGTAATAGACATTAATTCAATTTAAACATAAGTTTTTATGAACATGATAATATTAAACTTTCATTATAAGAAAAATATAAATTAAGTTGTATTTTTAGAATGACCTCTCAATAGGGAGTGTGCCAACATTAAATACAAATTAATACTATTACTAAAAAGTAGAATTTTTAATGACAGATCATTTTAGAGGCATTGTTACAATGCTGAAAGGAGATAAATGTTATTAAATGAATTTGTCATTGTCACAATTATTTATTGTTGCTTAACAATCAATAGTGGTCTGTTATGCAATTAACAGCCAAGGGATGGGCAAGAGCAGGTTCAAAAATTTAACAGAAATTTCTTTACAGTGGAGAAAATGTTAGCTCAGGACATGAATGGGGTCTGTCTGGATAGTTTAACATATGTTGTAACTCCATCTATTGTAAATTTATTCGTACAAGTTTTAATTGTGTAAAAGTAGGTATATATAGTTATGTGGCGAGTTCGATTCTTGCCTGGGCAAAGGAAATTATTTAGTGACGAAATTCATTAAATAATATCCTAAAATCCCACCCTGGCTAGAAAAGAGTGGTAACCTGTAGATAGCCCGTCCCAATTAGCCTGAGTTGCAAAAGGTGGACGTTAATAATTAATAATAATAACATAGTTAATACTGTTTTTGTGAAACTTAGGATTATACAGTTAACCTACTTTGAGATTCTACCTGGATCAGTTAACTTCTTTATAGATTTTTTTTCTTTTGTTTTAAATTTTCTAATATTTTTTTTTTGTTTTAAGATAAACTACCATTCTAGAGGCATATTCAATAAATAAATACATGAATGAAAACTTTGGGTTGTCAACATTTTGGCAACACTGTTTGGCATTATTATTTATCTTGAAAATGTGATGGGGGGGGGTGTCACAGAAGCACACATACATTCTCCTAAATGCTAAAAGAGGAATAGGATTTAGGGTTAGTGTTAAAAATAAAAAATATTGTTCAATGAGATCAAATTCTTATATATATTTAAAGTTTTAACATATATAATAATCACATTTATAATTATAAGTTTTAACAGTTTATATAACATCAATAGTACATAACATCAATAATAATATATTTAAGAAAGATAACATTTAAAATGAAAAAAAGTCGCATTTTACCATCGCTTATTTACAAAAGTATATACAATTCTAAACATTATGCTAGAAGAAATATGATTTTGTTTTTTTGGTAGACGCCAATTTAGCATTAAAAAAAAAGGCATTCCTCCATGATTCATTGCATAAATTATCACAGAAATCATTTAGAAAGTATGTTTTACTTTTTGGCAAGATTTTCTTTTAGAAATAATAATTATTTAGTTGATTCAATTCACTACGTCACTCTGAAATCCTTTGTAACAAATGATGAATGTTACATAATGTTTAATCAAAATCAATACACAATGGGACACTAAGAGAATAAAATTAATAAACATTTTTAAATTACTATTATTAGATCGTAATGACTAGAGCCAATCCATAAATGCTCTATAACATTTATATTACAAATCTAGATAAAGTAAATTAATTCGGAAGAATACCCTTTTGACTATTTGTTCTTATTTGGTGAAAGGTAACTGTAATATTTAATAACATTCTTACATGTCTTTTTTTTTTCATTGATAAATATGGATATAGAAAAATACTATTTAACAATGAGCGATAACTATTATACAATTTACACTTAATAAATAAAGAATTTATCAATGACTTCTCTTTATAAGGTATAGTGTATTATCATTAACAAATCCTTAGATTTAATCTGCTTGAATTATTAATATAGTTTCTCGAAATCATTTTTTCATCTACTGAAATATCACAATACGACTATTAATCAGTCCATTATTTCAGTTAGTTACAGTATTAAAAGAAATAAAAAAAAAAAAAAAATTACAGCCTAAGCTTTTTCAGAGCTGAAAATGCATTAGTAAAATTTCATAAAGAGAGCATTTGGAAAAATAACAAATCAACAGAGAGAAAGAATGAATTTCTAATCGTTTCAACTCTCAATATGGTGGGACCAAACTAGATAAAATAGGTTACAGGACAGCGAATTTCACAATGCTCTATTTTGATTCGGGGTAAATATTACTTCAAAATGACTAAATAACACTACTCCACATTTATTATTATTATTATTATTAAATGTACATCACAATACGCTTTGGAGGTCTTAAAAAACCGCAATTAAAACTTATTTAAAAGTCAAAGAGGTTTTTTAAACATGTTCCTACGTCTATGACATATACCTTAAAGATTTCTTTACACCTAAACGACAACATTTAAAACACCTTGTCACATATACTGAAGACAACTCTATCATCGGCTAACGCCTTGGTCTACTGATCGCTGGAGCTACTAACCCTGTTTTCCGAAATATTGAACTTGACTTGTCCGAGAGGAAAGCGCGTCCCCAACCTTAAGAATAAATTACGAAACGGTGTTTAGACTAAATGTCAAAACATCCAGAGGTTCTATCCTACACATGCTAACACTAACAATAAACAACTTATTATCCTACCATGGGGAATTCTTTATTGCAAATAAGTCAACGAACGTCAAACGTATAAATTAATGTTTTTCATTATTTCAAGTATTTATCAAGAAGACATTTTAATACTGTTCTTTCAAATTGCTATTGTACGCTACGCGAGAGAGAAAAAAAAATAGTATTAATTTTCCTGTCAACGAACTCCAGGAATTTCTTTAGGAAAATTTCTACATAAACACGAACATATGTACATAAAGTGTCAAACTTTTCAGGGTCATTTAAGCAAATATAATAAAATAACCAATTATTCCTTGAGATACATACATAAATGGAAAAGGAGTTGTTCTGTCGAGTATCTCATTCGTCTAGACGTCTCTACGTTTGGTCTCTTGATTCCATCTGTTGCACTGGGGCAATGAAAGGCCTGTTTTTTACGTTTTCCTATTTGGCGAAAAACATAAAATTAGTTGACGAAGTTCGGGTTGTCAACCTTCCAACCTGTGGCGTTCGGTCCGAACTTGTAGACCAGCCTCCGGCCGTAGACAGGCATAAGGACCTTGCTCTTGTAGTAGTACCTCATCGCCCTCGAGAGCTTCTCGTAGTTCATGTCCGGGTTTTCCTTCTTGGAGCCCCAGAGCTTGGCTACCTGGTCACTGTGGACGAACCTGAACATGCCCTCGGCGTAGTTCTCCCAGACTATGAGGCTAGGGCAGTACTTGGGGTTCTTGAGCAGGTCCCTCAGGAACTCCCACAGCCTTCCAAGCTTCTCTGTCTTCTTCTTCTTCCTGGGTAGCCTGGGCCTGCCGCGGCCCTTCTTCTCAGGTGGGGGAGGGGGAAGCTCTTCCTCTTCTGTAGATCTCGAGTCTTCTTGAATGTCGTCCAAGCAGGTCAGGGTCGGCGGCTCGCTCGGCTCCTCCATTTTCACGTGATACGGGAAGTAAGGAATGCTGCCATATTCCCTCTTGAGGATCTCCTGCAGTTTGGCGTAGAGTATATCGCCGTAGTTCCTGTCCCTCTCTCTGAACTCTGCTTCCGAGAGGTTCTGCAGCTGGAAGCCGTCCAGATTGGAGAAGTTGATGGAAGAGAACTCCGTACAGCAGACTTCTATCTCGTGAGCGACACTATTTATCCAGTGGAGTATGTCTTTCTCTCCCCACGACTTGACGTTCTTAGTCCTGAATGCATATGTCTCCTGGTAGAGAGGGTTGTACATGTCATATGACCCGTAGTCGGAGCTGTCTTCTAGAGATAAGTTGACGGCTGAGGCGATGTCTGAGCCGTAGAGTTGGCCGACTGGGGGCAGAGGATGGAAAGGCATCTCGCTGAATACTGACGGGTTGAGTGGAACACCGCTGCCTAGCTAGCCCAGAGCGGGAGACGGGGCTCGGAGGCCGCTCGGCTAGCTTCGGCAATCTCCGCCCGCTCTTCCTCAAGGCGACCTCACGGTTTATTAAACAATTTAAAATAAGCTGTCCGGCTCACGGTCGCTCTGACCTGCTCAATCGGGAATACAACCTGACCCAAAGCTACGCACTCTGTGGATTACCTAAGCCAAAACCAAACAGTATACCAAATTGTTATATGCGCATGCGCACATACACATACTATCAACAAAATACTACAATATTAATGGGGAATAAAAAGACTAAAGATCTTTAAATATTTTTTTCATTGACCACTTAAAGCGTTGACCTTAATCCTACATGGTAAACCTAGAGTGGCGAGTTCGATTCCCGCCTGGGCAAAGGATTTTATTTAGTGACGGGGTTCATTCATTCATTAGATAAAATCCTCAGTCCCACCCTGGCTAGAAAAGAGTCGAAACCTGTAGAAAACCCTTCCCAATTAGCATGAGTTGGAAAAAGTGGACGTTAATAAATAATTTAATTTAATTTCATTGACCATATTTATTTTATCTACTTATTTTGGAGCGTTCACTACAAGGTGATGTTGATCTTAAACTAAAACCACAAACAGAACAATTAATAGCAAGAACCATTAAGAAACTTCTATAGAAAAAAAAAACAACAGTAAAAATAATAATTTACTTAACAAAAACGCAACGTAATACACTAATATTTTTTTTTTTTAATTAAATGAGTTCCGTATTCCGACGGTTCACTCATGAACGAGGTGTGCTCAAAAAAGCAAACAGCAAAAACGAAATTACGAAAAAAGAGAATAGAAGTGAACAAAGGAACACGGTGATTCCTGAAACAGTTCATTGCCGTACCAGTTTATGTGTAGGAAAGTATATTGTGTATTGAAACATCACGGTAATGATAATATAAATATAAAGGGGAGGAAAAAAAAGGGTACTTGTGTATTATATCCACCACATTTTAGTTCCACTAGTTCCACGCTAGAGTGCGCTACTGTTTTAAGTAGTACGATTCATTGCCCGTAAGGGAGGCTATACTTACCTTATAACCTTATACGGAATTATAATGATAAATAAAAGAAAACACAATTTTTAAATATAATACATTTTATTCACATTTAGGCGGGAAATGTGTGGAAATACAATTTAAAATGCACTGAAATGTGTCTCCATTTCCTTTCCCATGGTGCTGTCGCCATATGAATTCTACGAAATATGATTCAATGCATTACAAAATAGAATTTTACTTCCTTCGAACCAAGTACCAATCCGAACGCCGACTTGCTCACCACACTTTTTTACATTACACTTCAGAAAAATACTTTTTTTTCCACTATAAAGTTTCATACAATGTGATTTAGAACACTTTCTTCTGATAGCCAAAATATTCCTCTCCTGTTAATATTTAACAGCGTCTTCTTCATTCGTTGGCAAATCCCAAAGAGGCATTTTTAAAGGACTAAGAAACAATAAACAGCAAAAGCAAATAAACAGCGAACGCAACTACATATGACAAAATATAACCTCATTAGCCTGGGAGAGCTAGCGTCGCACTTCAGTAGCGCATTCTAGTGTGGGACTAGTGGAACTAAAATGTGGTGGATATAATACACAAGTACCAAAAAAAGTGGCAGACTTTTCCGACAGGGGCTGCTTAACGGACTTTTTTTTTTCTTCTTTCCCAGTTAGCCTTAGTTGGAAAAAGTGGACTTTAATAAATAATATTTGAATTTATCTCAAAAAGTAAAAGTTCAATGAGACCAACACATGGTATTTAAGCTTAGAATAAAGTAGTTCATGATATAACAGCTTATTGTTAATATGACATGAATAGGAGTGGGGGTTTACTGAAGGCTGAAAACTAAACATCGTGAAAAATATTTATATAACAACATTTATAAGCGATTAAATTTGCAATAATATTGCTTTTATACACTTTTTCGTTCAGACTTACAATGACGAAGATATTTCGAATTTTCGAAATTCCTCCCCTCTAAACCTCCCGTTCCCCAGTCTGATTTCAGCCGTTAACACAATGGATCTTTCATTTTACATAAAACGTTTATATAGCCAGTTTGGTAATGATAAAACAATAATAGCGACCGCGGGTAACAGATATATATATATATATATATATATATATATATCTATATATATCTGTTACCCGCGGTCGCTATATATATATATATATATATATATATATATATATATATATATATATATATATATATATATATATATATTCTATTTTTGAGGCTGCATCGCTGGGAAGTATTTACATTGTGAAGACTTTCTGCTCCAACAGTTTGAATTTTTGTTGCTCTGCAAATTTTCGATGGAAATGCGTCCATCTTCGTCAGGCAATTAATTTAATTGGAATCATACGTTAATAAATAAAATCCCGAACATATGATTGAAGTAGCTATTCAAATTAAATTTATTGCCTGTCGAAGATGGAAGAATTTCCATCGAAAATTTGCTAAACAAAAAAAATTTCAACCTCTGGAGCAGATAGCCGAAGTCCTCACAATGAATATATATATAATATATATATTATATATATATTATATATATATATATATATATATATATATATATCAAGTTATTTAAAAAAAAAATCATCAGCAAATAATTATAAAAGAACTATTTAGATACAAATGTGCATAAATGAATAAAATTAAGTTATATTTAGTAAAATTCCATAAAACCTTAAATATGGTAATTAGTGAAAGGGTTTTTACCAGATTTCCCTTAAGGCAAATCAGCTATTGAGGTCGTACTCATGACGTGATTTTCGAAATTTTTCTTCAAATGCCCATCGATCCTACCAAGGGAGATGACGAAACTGAGGTCTGTTCCAAAACGATATATATATATATATATATATATATATATATATATATATATATATATATATATTTATCTGTTACCGCTCTAGCAGTCGCAATTTTAGCAGATTTCCCTTAAGGGAAATCAGCTATTGAGGTCGTACTCATGACGCGAGTTTCGAAAAATTTCTTCAAATGTCCATCGATCCTACCCAGGAGATGACAAAAATGAGGTCCGTTCAAAATTATATATATATATATCTATATATCTATATATATATATATCTATATATCTATATATATATATATATATATATATATATATATATATATATATATTTGTCTGTTAACGCTCTAGCGGTCGCAATTTTTGTTTGATCGTTACCAAACTCGGAATTTAATCGTTTTATGTAAAAAGGAAGATCAAGGTCGTTAATGGCTGAAATCGGACCAGTGGGAGGGGGGGTTTAGAGGGGGGGATTTTTGAAAATTCAAAATATCTCTGTTATTCTGCGTCGGATCGAAACATCCTATAGAATAAATCTTATTGCAAATTAAGTTTACTATAAATATTGTTCTATACATTTTATACAAAAAGAAAGATCTAGTTCGTTAACGGCAGACTATCTCGATTGTTAACAAAGATATGTGCATTTTTTAGTTTTTAGCCTTCGGTAAACCCCCACTCCTATTCATCTCATATTAACAATATGTTATTATGTTATGAAGCATTTTATTTGAAGCCTAAAAACCGTAACGCAAGAGGGAAATCTGCTTAGTTAACGCAACCTAAGGGGGGGATTTTGAAAATTCGAAATATCTATAGCTATAGTAAATAGTTTTCAATAAAATTAATATGTTATATTAAGATATATTTCATAATGGTTTTTATTTCCAGTCTAGAATTCAGGTTGGCTGGCCTGCTTGTTGACAATTCAGACGCTTTCCCTTGTAGAGTTTATTAACTTCTAACTGAAATATTTCACTTAATATGTTTTATTCACTTAATATTCGCTGTATTTTTGTCAGTATGTATATTTCTCTATTGTAAAACTTTGCGTGGGAAATCTGCTTAGTTTACGCAGCCCCTGAGTGACGGACCTTTTTCATCTGTTGCTGATGTTTTTCGGTTTTGTACGATATATCTATTTAATATCTTTTATTGAATAGACATTACTCTCCTCTCACGAAATTATCTATGATATTGCCTATTTATATCGGGTATTGTATTGGTTTGTTGAAAATACAGTAAGCTGAAACAATAATTTGGACTTTCAGTTGATTAAAATATTCATCATAGAATACAAACTCTCGACTTCCAAACCCAGTGACTAAAAAAAACGTGTCATGCTTGGGTTGCCTAAACCAAGTAGATTTCTCACGCGCTGCTATTGAACACTAGTGATTACACTTTACCTATTTATTCTCTTTTTCTTACTAATAATCGGATGAGTGGATGTGAGGGTTCACTGGTGCGAAAACTAAGTATGTTACATGAAACATTAAACAGAGTTAATTAGATATTTAAGCAGTACGAGCCCTGGCTAGAAAAAGACCGTCACGCAGGGGCTGCGTAAACTAAGCAGATTTCCCACGTGAAGTTTTATAATAGGGAAATCTGCCTAATAACAACTGTAGTAGTAAGAAACCTCTAAACCTAAAACATTATTTAGGGCGTAATAACCCAGTAGTTTCTAGCCCCAAAAAACAGTTGAGCTAACCTCTAAACCTATTCACGAGGGGCGAAGTTATAGAAACGGCCGCCAGAGCTCTCGCCGGAAAGTTCGAACATAGCCTACTGGTGACCAGTATCACGCAGAATACAAATGCAAATATCTCGGTTAATATTCAAGATACAGAATAAATGAATAGAACAATATTTATAGTAAATTTAATTTGCAATAAGATTTATTCTATACAATTTTTCGATCCGACGCATAATAACGGAGATATTTTAAATTTTCAAAAATCCCTCCCTCTAAACCCCCCCTCCCACTGGTCCGATTTCAGCCATTAACGAACTTGATCTTCCTTTTTACATAATACGATTAAATTCCGAGTTTGGTAAAGATCAAACAAGAATTGCGACCGCTAGAGCGTTAACAGACAAATATATATATATAATTTTGAACGGACCTCATTTTCGTCATCTCCTGGGTAGGATCGATGGACATTTGAAGAAATTTTTCGAAACTCGCATCATGAGTACGACCTCAATAGCTGATTTCCCTTAAGGGAAATCTGCTAAAAGGGTGGTTACCTGGTGAAAACCCGTCACAATTAGCCACAGCAGTATAAAGTGGACGTAAATAGATAAACAAAAAATAAAGAAGTACGAAGTAGATGACGTTTTTGTGAACAGTGATCGCAATTATTGTTTGATCGTTACCTAACTGGATATTTAGTCGTTTTATGTAAAAAGAAAGATCAAGTTCGTTAACGGCTGAAATGAGACCAGGGGAGGGGGAGAGTTTTGAAAATTCGAAATATCTACGTTACTATAAATCAGATCGAAAAAGTGCATAGAATAAGTGGTATTGCGAATTAAATGTACTATAATTATTGTTATATACATTTAATCTCTATCTTGAATATTAACTGAGATATTTGCATTTTAGCAGATTTCCCTCAAGGGAAATCAGCTATTGAGGTTGTACTCATCACGGAATTTCCGAAATTTTTCTTCAAATGTCCATCGATCCTGAACGAATACGTTCTGTTCATCCGCCCCCCCCCCTTTCTTTAATTCTTGGACTACTAAAATTTGAGCTGTTAAAATGTAAATTATTGTTACAATTCAGAAGCCGTTTCAGTTGGGAATTTATTTTAATTAACTGAAAGATTTCTCATTACCCTTTGTATTTAATCACGGTGGTGTTGTGTTACCAGTATGCAGATTTCTCTATTGTAAAACTTCACATGGGAAATCTGCTTAGTTTACGCAGTCCCACCGTGATGGATTTTGTTTATTTCAGTTTTCCGCCTTTGGTAAAACCCCACTTCTACTTGTGTTACATAAACAACACTCTGGTAAATAATAATCTACATTATTCGTAGCTTTAATAGCAAATATTGTTTTCCAGAGACCTTTGTTATACGAGATACATGCAAATATGTTCTTCTGACCTCCCCATATCTTAAATTCTTGGACTACTAAAATTTGATTGATTAAGATGAAGATCAATTCTGATTCATTATAAATTACAGTACTAGATTTAGTAAATAGTTTTCATTTAAATTAATATGTTATATTCTCATGTTTCAGTTATTGTTTTCCTTTCCGGGGAACCGTTGACAGACCTGTTAGTTTACATTTAAGACGCTTTCTACCGGGAGGGGAAATATTTCTTATTACCGTTTGTATTTATTCAATTAATATTTACGGTGGTGTTGTGTTAGCAGTATGTATATTTATCTATTACTAAACTTCACGAGGGAAATCTGCTTAGTTTATGCAGCCCCTGCGTGACGGACTTTTTAGTTTTCAGCCTTCAGTAAAGCCCTACTCATGTCATAATTAAATAAAATGCTATATTATGAACCATTTTTTTAGTTTAAATAACAATTATTCAAGAAATATTTATTATTCAAGATACATGCAATTTTGTTATGTGGTGGAGTCCCTATTTAAGGTATTACTAAGTATCATATTTTTTATTGGAAAGAGGGCTCCGAAATCTCAAAATATCCTTGTTATTATGAGTTGGATCGTAAAATGCTATATGACCAATCTTGTTAAACTATGGATGGCCTACAATTGTTTTTTTATGCATTTTTTATTTTGATAACCCACATATTAGCGTTTTATTCGCGCTTTATTGTTTTCGGTCTTCATTAAAACCTCTTTTCTACTCTTCTCGATTTTACATAGAAATAGAGAAAATGTGGTGAGCTGTGACCAATGATCTCAGTTCGTGGGAAATCTGCTTAGTTTTACGCAGCCCTGCGTGACGGACTTTTTTTTTTTTATTGTAGATAGTGATGAGTCGAATTGGCCGTGTATGACACATGATGGATGGAGGTGATGACAAGGAGGTAGGAGAGGCAAGACCCCCCAGCGAGGTACCTACGCCTCAATGGAACACTGACCCTCGACAACTATGCCCATTGTGACGTCATGTACAGCCTTATTCTATCGATTCTCCATACTATCTCCAGCCCCCTGCCTACAGTCATAAAGCATCCCTCTTCTGCTGGAGTTTACTGGACCCGCTCTTAAATTTAGTGCATTTCGTCGCAACGTAACCAGTCACTCGGATAAAAAAGTCCTTGAGGCAGGTGCTGCAGATTTCCGACGATCTAGTTAAACACATTTGTGATCACATCTCGCCACCTATTAAATATTTCTATGTAAAGCCGATGAGTAGGGGGCAGGGGTGGGGCTTACTGAAGGCAAACAACAAGAACGTGCGAATAACTCACTTAATAATTGAGTTCAGGAAACATACAAAGGACCATATTTGGTGACCATCAAAATTCAAAAACGTCCATCATGCAGGGTAACCTAAACTAAGCAGATTTCCCTTGTGAAGTTTAGTAATCGATAAACCTACCTACTGCTAATACAACACTACAGTAAATAAATACCAACGGAGCTAGGAATTGTTTCAGTCAATTTCAATAACCTGCCGACAGGAAGCGTTTGAAATGTAAACAAACAGATCGATCTTCTCCACACCGGAAAGAAAAACAATTACAGGAATATATCAGAATATAACATATTAATTTTATTGAGAACTATTTACAATATCGAATACTATAATTAATATTGATTATTATTATTATTTATTAACGTCCACTTTTTGCAACTTAGGCTAATCGGGACGGGTTATCTACAGGTTACCACCCTTTTCTAGCCAGGGTGGGATTTTAGGATGTAATTTAATGAATTTCGTCACTAAATAATTTCCTTTGCCCAGGCGAGAATCGAACTCGCCACTCTAGGTTTACCATGTGAGATAAAGGTCAACGCTTTAACTCGCATGGCCAACCTGAGCCCCAATTAATAATGAGTCCGAATAATTGTTATCTCAATCAATGAAATTTTATTAATCCAAGATATTACGACTGGGGGCAGACACCAGGACATATTTGCATGTATATCGTATAATAAAGGTCTCTTGAATACAATATTTGATATTTAAGCTTCGAATAATGTGGATTATTATATAATGGAATATTATTTATGTAACGTGAGTACAATTGGGGGTTTGCTGAAGGCTGAAAACTGAAACATACAAATATCTCGGTTAATATTCTAGACAGAGAATAAATGTATATAACAATAATTATAGAGCATTTAATCTACATATATAATTTGCAATTAGATTAGTTATATACAATTTTTCAATCCGACGTATAATAACGAAGATATTTCGAATTTTCGAAAATCTTCCTCTCTAAATCCTCCCTCCCCCTGGCCCGATTTCAGCGGTTAACGAACTTGATCTTTCTTTTTACATAAAACGACTAAATATCGAGTTTGGTAATGATTAAGCAATAATTGCGAACGCTCGAGCGGTAACAGAAATATATTTACAGTTTTGAACGGACCTCATTATCGTCCTCTCCTGGGTAGGATTGATGGACATTTGAAGAAGAATTTCGAAAATCGCGTCATGAGTACGACCTCAATAGCAGATTTCCCGTAAGGGTAGGTAAAAATATTGGTTGAATAACATTTGCCGATCCGATTCATAATAACGCAGATATTTTGAATTTTCGAATCCAACCTTTAAAAAAATCCTATTCTTTGCCCGATTTCTACCAATAGCCAATATGATCTTTAGTGTTAACTGAAACGGTTGCATATCACGTTTGGTATTGATCACATTTACATTTTCGAAACAAGAACGTAAAATTTTAATTGATGACAACGAATTTGCACAACGCATTTGCATATATTCCGCATAATAAAGGTGCCATGAAAACAATATTTGGTATTTAAGCTTAAAATAAAGTAGTTCATGTTATAACTGGTTATTGTTATTGTGACATGAGTAGGAGTGGGAGGTTACTGAATGCCGAAAATTAAAATATCCAATTATCTAGTATACAATCGGCTTAGAGAAATTACTTGGAGAGAGAAAGAGACGTCCAATTCTCTCAAAAAATAAAAAAAAAAAATTGTGAAGAATTTGTCGTCTTTTTCTCTCTCCAAGTAAATATTCTTGACTTGATGCTAGATGCTCTAATAATCAAGCAGAGAAATACGCTGTTTTAAAAGCTACCGAATATATTATAAAATCGTCACACAACCTACACAAATATACGACCATACACACAGACAACACGACTCTCATTTACTCAATACGCAACCCTACTATACACGACCCGATCACAGAAAACATTAGACAACATATTCTAGAAATTATACACTTAAACCTACACATACATATAGAATGGGTAAAAGCCCACTCAGGAAATATTGGAAACGAACAAGCCGACACGTTAGCAAAGGAAGCAGCCCAGGATACCAACATAAACCCAGAATTTGCCCTCGTGCCACTCTCATACATTAAAAAAGACTTACGTACCGACACAATACAAAAGTGGAACAGAGAATGGACGACATGTAGCAAATCTTACAGTTTACATCAATACATACCAAATATAACTCACAAGAACTACAACACAATTAAGAGTCGGAGGCATTATTTAACAAGATTTAAAATTCAAGACAATGACAAATGTACGTGCGACTTACAGACAACACAAACGTTTTTACATATACTTTATGACTGCACAACATTTAGTCAAAATAGATCAAATTTAATAATGAACATAATTTTAAAAGGAGGTAATTGGCCAAAACCACCTCATATTATATTAAATTATAATTCAATATATTTTATTATGATTTCATTTATTAATTCTGTTTGTAATTACCATACTTATCTTAATATTGTATTTTATTCATTTTTATTTATTTATTTTTTTTTTTTTTTATTTTTTTTTTTTTTTAATTTTTTTTTATTTTTATTTCTTGAATATTTGAATGACAGTTGATAAACAAATATTTATTGTAAAATAATGATGTATTTAAACATAATAATACATGTAATATGCCATGTGGCAATGGAACATGTATTCGAATAAATAACTCCTCACAGGGTTACTATGAGGAGAAAAAAAGAAAAAGAAAAAAAGTAAAATATTCTTCACTTCCAACAAACACTGCTGTGGATTAGAGAAATTATGTATATAGCCAACTATTATATGTGATTATATCTACTATAAGATTTTTTCTATACAATCATCGATTCGGATTATAATAACGTAGATATTTCGAATTTTCGAAAATCTCCCCTCTAAACCCTCCCCTCTCCCAGGTTCGATTTTGCGAACTTGATCTTTGGTTTTGCACGAAACGCTTATATATCAAGTTTGGTTAGGATAAACCAAGAGTTGCGACCGCTAGGATTCCTAAAATTCGACTCATTGGGATAAAAGTTATTCTGATCCATTACATATTTCAGCACTTACTATAAATAAATAGTTTCCAATAAAATTAATATGTTATATTCACATATATTTCAGTAATTATTTTTCTTTCCGGTCTAGAATATTTCTATCTATCTATTCAGCTCTGGGAGGCTGGCTGACCTGTTTGTTTACATTTCAGACGCTTTCCGTTGTAGATGTTATTAGCATATAAATTGACTGCATGATTTATCATTGCCATTTGTACTTATTCATTTCAGAGTATATTCCACCCTCTCTACTCACTATACGACCAAAACCCCACAACACCAAAACCTATTGGAATTAGGCTGAGTAACATAACAGACAAACTATTACAAAACTCAAACAGTCTTGATGAATTCGACCCAACTCCACCTTGGACAATTCAAGAAATATCTATAGATACAGGAATCACCAAACTCATAAACAAATCGTCCCAAGAGATCAACTATTGGAAAATAAAGGAAGCTTTCATTAATAAAATAGAAAAATATCAACACCCAAAGATAATATACACTGATGGTTCGAAAATTACCGAGTCTTCCTCCTGCCAAAAATTCAAACTCAACAAATTAACCAGCATCTATTCCGCCGAACTATTCGCAATTAAATTCGCTCTATAATGCAATGATTAGCAACCACTCAACTCAAGAAAAATTCCTGATTTGCACTGACTCGTTGAGTGCCCTATTGAGTATCAAAGATGTATTCACAAACAACCCAATAGTAAAAAAAATACAAAATCAAATACAAATGCTCCGAGAGCTAAAAAGGGCCGTCTACTTCATGTGGATTCCAAGCCACGTGGGAATAGATGGAAACGAAAAAGCAGATTTAGCAGCCAGAGAAGCTCATCAACTCGACTCCATCACCCCAACAACAATTACATCTGCAGAACTCTACCAACCACTCAAAGAAGAAATTAATAAAAACTGGCTACAAATGTGGATGAAACCCTGAACAATAAACTAAAAACTATTAAAACCACCAAACGTCCATGGAAATATATGACAAGAGACAACAGAAGAGATGAAGTTGTATTAGGAAGACTCCGAATTGGGCACACACGACTTACGCATGGCTATCTTATGACAAAAGATCAACCCCCGATTTGTGAGAAATGTAACACAGAACTGACTATATATCACATATTAATGGAATGCCATAAGTATACAGATATTAGAAACAAATACAATATTTCCAATAGTATAGAAGTGGCCCTTGGAGATGACCCGAAAGAACTCCATAAATTGTTTAATTTTGTAAAAAACACGAGTTTATACAAAGAAATTTAAAGTGCAATTGCTCGTATCCTCGTTTATATAGTTAAAATGGTGATATGGATGAGGATACCAAAATGTGAATTATAAATATTACAGGGCGATGATAACCTGGTAGTTTTTCGCCCTGAAACGCTATACAACAACAACAACTTAATATTGACGGCGGTGTTACCAGTATGTAGATTTATCTATTGTCAACCTTCAGGTGGGCAATTTTAGTTTACGCAGCCTGTGAGTGGTGAACATTTAGTAAACTATTTCGTCTTATGGGACTTTGTATGAGGGATGAAAAGGTGACTTTAATTTCTGGATGGATTTTAAGTTCCGAGCACGAGGAAAATACAAACCCATGTTTACCTCTGTTATTAGAAAATTTTCCTTAATGAAAATTACCTATAGAGGTTGAGCTCATGATGTAGTTTTCGAAAACTTTCCTGAAATGCCCATCGATCCTACCCAGGAGATGACGAAAATTTACGTCACGCAGGGGCTGCTTAAACTAATCAGATTTCCCACGTGAACGTTTTAAATAGATAAATCTACATACTGCTAACACCACCGTGAATATTAATTGAATAAATACAAACAATAATAAGAAATCTGTCAGTCAGTCTATAAGTTAATACTATAATAACGTTATTTGAGATGAGCTCTGCATCATTTCTACACGCATGAAATCTGCTGAGACTAACCAATTTTTTGTGGGTTTTATTTCGTTTTAATACATTTCGATAAGCAATGATTATGGAATAAAATGATTACCAACTGCAAGAAGTCTGGGGTTTTTTGTATCTTTTTCGCCAGTCTCAATTGATTGAAGTGGATTCCTTCAGAACAGTTGGTGGCCAATTAAATTCTGCCATTTGTTATCAGTGACACTATCATTGATAACGAGATTATTATTTGGGCTCGGGCGGGGCACTTATCGCTACAGTATTTATCCTACATTTTTAAATATATTTATTTCAACCTTCGTGATATTTTATCTTATCGCCCCTCGGTGGTGATAAAACTCCTTGGTAAACTGCAGGAATTAATTTTAACGCTAATATAATCATTTGCCATCAGTCCCTGCTGAAGGTTTTACTAATATTTTTTATTGAGCCTTGTTATGAAATCACACATTAATACACAACTTGGAATTAGGTCACCTCCACAAATAAAGTTCAATTTCACGTTCAGATCATGTTATCGGAGACTACAGAACAATGAGCAGAGTGAAACTCAACATTTGATGGAGTTGTAGTCTTCGTGAACTTTTAGCAGATTTCCTTTAAGGGAAATCAGCTATTGAGGTCGTACTCATGATGCGAGTTTCGAAAAATTTCTTCAAATGTCCGTCGATCCTACCCAGGAGATGACGAAAATGAGGTCGGTTCAAAATTATATATATATATATATATATATATATATATATATATATCTATTTATATATATATGTCTGTTAACGCTCTAGCGGTCGCAATTTTTGTTTGATCGTTACCAATCTCAGAATTTAATTGTTTTATGTAAAAGGAAGATCAAGTTCGTAAATGGCTGAAATCGGTCCAGTGGGAGGGGGGGTTTAGAGGGGGATTTTTGAAAATTCAAAATATCTCCCTTATTAGTAGGCTATGTTCGGACTTTCTGCCGAAAGCTCTGGCGGCCGTTTCTATAACTATTCATCCCTCGTGAATAGGTTTAGAGGTTAGGTTAACTGTTTTTTGGTGCTAGAAACTACTGGGTTATTACATCCTAAATAATGTTTTAGGTTTAGAGTTTTCTTACTACTACAGTTGTTATTAGGCAGATTTCGGTATTGGAAAACTTCACGAGGGAAATCTGCTTAGTTTACGCAGCCCCTGCGTGACGGACGTTTTTTCTGAGCCAGATGTACTGTTCACTCTCCACTTATTATGAAGAATATTTACCCTGGAAAAAAAGGTTGTCAGGTTTGAGCGTAAAATTCTTAGAGCCTCAATAGGCCCAAAGTGGGACGGTGACTTAGGACTCTGGAGAAGGAAGACAATAGAGGATATTGTATCTGAGTCGATTTAATACGATGCAAAGAGGGTACAATGGGCGGGACATGTGGCAGGAAACACACTGAAGAAGGACGTTACGGAGTCCCATGTAGTGGACTGGAAAGCCATCGCACATGATAGATAAGGGTGGAGAAGGCTTGTATTGACGGCTAAAGATCTCAAAGGTCGGGAAAGTCAACCGGAAAAAAAAATTAAGAAATGTCATTGAAATTAAACTTTTTATCAAAAGTTCATTATGGGACCAGCTGCTGACATTCTACCCATGGTGCGGTTTTTCAAACATTTCTTCAAATACCACCAATGCTGTCTAGTATATGTCAAAAATGATAAAGGCTCCAATATATATATATATATATATATATATATATATATATATATATATATATATAGCTGGAGAAATTTTTGTTTGATCATTACCAAACTTTATATTTAACAGTTTTATGTAAAAATAAATATCAAGTTCGTTAATGGCTAAAATGGAAAGAGTAGGAGGGGAATTTCGAAAATTCAAAATATCTCCTTTACTATATATATATTTTCTTTATCATGAATATTAACAGGGACATTTGGATTTTATAGTTTTCGGCCATCAGTAAACCCCCACTCCTACTCAAGCCATATTAGATATAAGCTGTTATATACTAAACCACTTTAATTAAAGCTTAAACACCATATATTGATTTACTGGACTTCTAATTTGTGATGACTTTAATTCAAATACAATCTGTTGATACTCCTTTTCCTTCTTTTGTTATTGGAGAACTAAACTTTTAGTGATTGAAATAAAAACTATTCTGATTCATTATAAATTACTGCACTAGCTATATTAAAAGGTTTCCAATAAAACTTATATTCAGGTATATTTCATTAATTGTGTTTCTTTCGGGTGAGAGGTTGGCAGACCTGTTTGTTTACATTTCAGAAGCTTACCCTCGGTAAATTATTAAAATTTACTGAAACGTTTCTTAGTTCAGTTTTGTATTCAATCACTTAATTTTCAGGGTGGTGTTGTATTGCCATTAGTTTACGCAGCTCCTGCGTGACAGACTTTTTATTGATCCTGATCAGACTAGAGACTTCGAATGTCTCATTTATTATCGTCCACGTTTTGCTACTATGGCTAATTGGGACGGGTTACCTACAGGTTACCAACATTTTCTTCTCTAGCCAGGGTGGGACTAAGGATTTTGTCACTAAATAAATTCCCGGCGAGAATCGAACTCAGCACTCTATGTTTACCGCGTGCGATTAAAGCCAACTCTTGTTACAGCCACGTATGGAGCTAAGTAACAAACTGATGGCATACTAACGAATAATGTCTTATCGTCTACTGCAAACAGTTTGAATTTCCACGGGTTATGGTTATGTCTATTTCAACGAAGGGTAAAACGGCTAGTTATTCTAAAATCCAATGAAGTAGTTAAGAAATTTTCTGAAGTGTTGTATCAGAGCACAAATTATTGCAATAACTATTATGGGTAATTAATTTACTATAAGAAACATTAAATAAAGTATTTTAATTCTTTCTTTAAGTAAAATACATGTAAATATATACCTTAAATATCGGGTTTGTGCTATTTTCATACTGCTAACGAAAGCCCCCCCCCCCCACCAGAAGAAGTATTAACTTTGATGGAGAAAGCTATACTAAATAGCCACCAATTAGTGGTTTATAAGAAGTTGCTCGAAAGGTCATGGAGCTGATATTTCCACTGAATATAGTGAAGGTAAAAAGCTACACAGAAATGCTATCCACCTGTTGAATCTGTAATAATTTCAGAAAGTCGTATTGACATTTCATTGAAGAATTAATTAGTTTTTTACAGGAAATCGTAAGACAAATAACAATAACAGTAAGAAAAAAAAATAAATGATATTTAGTTTTACATAGAGCCTAAACATATCGGGTTTGGTATCAAAGAAATATTTTGACGCCTAGAGTTCGAAGTAATTAAAACTCAATTAATTATGTATATAATACAAGTTAGTTCGTATTAAGTCGTATATAATACTAGCTAAGAATGGTGTCCGGGGAATCATTGTTGACTGAATAATTACGTTATTTTTTTTTTATTCCCATATGGAAATCAGCTATTGATGTCGTACTCATGGCGCGAATTTCGAAGAATTTCATCAAATGTCCCTACTCAGTAGGCGACGAAAATCAGGTCCGTTCAAAATTGTACGTATATATACTCGTCTGTTACCGCTCTAGCAGTCGCAATTGCTGTTTGATTATTACAAAACTCGTTATGTAAGTGTTTAATGCAAATCTAAAGATCAAGTTCGTCGATGGCTGAAAGTGGACCAGTCAGAGGGGGGGGGGAAGGGGGTTAAAGGCGGGGAATTTCAAAAAATCCAATTATCTCCGTTATTAGGACTCGGATCGAAAACGTGTATAGAAGCAATCTTATTGCAAACTTAAATGTCTATAAGTGTTTTTATATGCATTTATTCTGAATCTTAAATATTTTAACATTTTTTAGATTTCTGACTTCAGTAAACCCCACTCCTACTCTTATTACCTTTTCTATTCCTGTCATATTAACAATTAGCTGTTATATCATGAACCACTTCATTCTAAGCTTATATACGAAATATTGTTTTCAAGAATCCTATATTTTGTGGGATAAATGCAAATTCTTTGAGCGCCATCAATTAATATTTTACGTTCTAACTCGAAAATGTTTCTTTGAGCTATACTATACTCAATATACAACGATTTCAATCAACACTAAATAGGATATTTGTGATTGGCTGAAATGGCACATGGAATTATTTCTCTATTAGTACTATTTCTGTTGGAATAAATTACTTCAGCAGTGAAACGTCAATACAACTTTCTGTAATTATTACGGCTGCAATAGGAGTACAACTCTTCTATATAGCTTTTACCTTTACTATATAAGGTGGGCGAAATTCGATAATTCAAAGTACCTCCTTTATTACTATTCGGATCGAAAAAGTATATAGAAGCGATCTTCTTAAACTACTGAAACACTACAATTATCGCTCCATGTATGCTTTCGTATCTCAAATATTAAGCGAATTTTTCCGTACTTTCTTGTTTTCGATTTTGAGCAAACCCACGCTTTTACTCATCTGATTTCTACTTAGAAATTGAAATTATATAATCAGATGAGATCAATAGTCTGTCCTATTAGCATCTGACATATCATCTGCTTAGATTCGCAGCACCTACTTGAAGGGCTATGGGGGGTTCTTCTGTCGTATAGCTCGCATATGTATATGTCAGTCTGTATAGAATAAAGAACAACACGTGCTGTCTCAACGAGCAACATTTATTAACTGAAGAATAAAAGATAAGCGAACATCTGTTTAACATAACCTTAACAACGAACATATGTTTACCACCACATCCTCCCTTCTCGCTCCAAGAAGAAGATTACTTGAATCTCTTCGGAGGTTTTACTTTTCTCCCGAATCTTGTTGTATAGCCTTCTGCACTATGACCTGATCCATCTTCAACATTCCCCTTTGTGTAGTCTTCTTTCGCCGAATCTTCTTGTCCATCATTCCCCTCAGTACCGTGCTCATTCTCCGGGTCTTGACATATTCCTTCCTCTCCCCCAGCTCCTCTACCGAGGTTTGCGGCTAAATCTTCAACACTTAAAGGTACAACTCCACATTCCATTTAATTATCCGAAATGGTTTGGTATGGCGGGTAGGGACCCCTATCTGTGACCACATGCTTGTCAGATGGTAACCAAAAATCTTCTTATTTTCGTCTGAATGCGTTCGACTTCACCGATTTATATATACATAGTCTCTATTCGTAACATTACTTTTTAACCCACAGTCCCCATAACGCTATCAGATCTGTAATCCAAACTACTTTAACCATGTTCGAGGACCGAAAGTTCTGTTGCTTCTGTGACGTCCTATCAAAATAAAAAATTTTGTTAACTGTTTTCCTCTCAATAAATGAATCTTTTAACTTGTCAAGGTTAGGCCAAACCTGGATTCCATCTTCCTCAGGCAAGACAGGCAGAGTAGTCCCGATTTACCTCCCCAAAACAACAATTCGGCTGGGTGAATTGCCTACATTCCAACGGAGTGGCTCGGTGAGCCAAAAGGTCCTAAATACGGGTCCACTATTATTTTATTCATAAAATTTTTGCATTTCTGAACCGCCCTCTCTGCTTGAAACCATTAGACTGTGGAAAATGTGGACTTGATGTGATAATACGGAAACCTACTTCTTCAGAAAATTTTTAAATCATTTCAGCCGATACTAGTGGAGTATCATTATCGCATCTAAGGATCTTTGGGATTCCATGTCGCGAAAAAATAGATAAATAAGCGTATTTTTAATGAATGGCAGTTCCCAGTTCGATCTATTGTACTTACTTCAATAAATTTTGAAAAGTACTTCTTGACTGCAAAGATACATTTTTCTATTATGCACCAAAATGTCAGCTCCAACAACTTCCCATGTGGCCTGTCCCGGAATGGGTTGTGGCCTTAAAAGGTTCGACAGGATTAGCTCTAAGTATCGAGACACATATGACAAGACTCTACCATCTTTCTTTACATCTGAGCTAATACCAGGCCACCAAACCAGATTCCTTTACACGGGCCATACACTAGTTTACACCTAGGAGGCCACTATGAATTTGTGATAGTATTTCATTTCATTAGTTCATGAGGAACATATATCCACGTCCCTCGTAAAATCAGTTCATTGAACCCAAGCCTAAATTCCCACGTTCCGGTGTAGAATTCAGTTTGGCGCAAAACTAGACCCATTTCCACTCAAAATAGCACGTTTAATGATGCAACTCCAAATTGTCCTCTGCTATAGCATTCCTAATAGCATCTAATTTAGAATCTGAGCAAGGCGTAAGTCTGACATTATTGCACACTACAAACATATCTAACTCCCAATCATTCAAAACATCTGTAACCTTCTGGGTACCGGCGTTGACTGGGGCTCTTGAGAGCGTGTCAGGGAACCCAAAAACGTTTTTTTCTTTTATTCCCGATTCAAAATGACATATTATAACAAAACATGCATCACAATCCGTCATTCGAAACTCTTTGACAGCCAAGGTGTGAAATCAGACAAGAGGTTTCCAGTCCTAAATAATTTGCAAGAGGGGCCTTATGATCAGTGACTAAGATGATTCTTTTTCCTATTATGTAGGATGAAAAACGCTCACAAGCCCACGTTAAGGCAAGAGCTTCTTTTTCAACTTGTGAGTATCTGGTTTCCGCATTGTTTAACATACGAGAAGCAAACTGGATAGGTTTCCAACGTTTATCTACTTTTTGTTCGATGACAGCCCCTAAACCAAAACTGGAAGAATCAGCACAGACCCGTGTATCCAAATTAGGGTCATAAAGGTGTAAAACCGGCTGTCTGTCTGTCTGTCTGTCTCTCTCTCTCTCTCTCTCTCCTCTCTCTCTCTCTCTCTCTCTCTCTCTCTCTCTCTCTCTCTCTCTCTCTCTGTGTTTGTGTGTGTGTGTGTGAGAGTGAGAGAAAAGAAAGATCAAGTTCGTTAATGGCTAAAATCGGACCAGTGGGAGGGGGGGGGGGTTTGAGGGGAGGGTTTTCGAAAATACTGTTCGGCTCTCGTATGGAGATTTCTCTATTGTATAACTTCACGGGGGAAATCTGCTTAGTTTACGCAGCCCCTGCGTGACGGACTTTTTTATTGTCCCAGCGTAGCTCCGGCCCTCCCCAGTGGCAGGAGTAAGCCCCCGCTGTGTAGCTGCTGGGTAGAGGAACCGTAGGAACAGTAGGACCTTAGTCGGCTTTGCTGTTCCGGGCCGGGGATCACTCCGGCCTTAATGGGGTAAGTTCTAGCGGCTTACTCAATGTGAACTACGGGCTGGGTGGTGTCCGGAGTGGAGGCTTGCCTTCACTGCCGGTCATAGACGTAGTGGTCGTGTGTTCAAAGCACGGGGACATACAGGCCAGGTAAACTGGTGGAATGTGTTCTTCGTGTGGGAGCTGGGTAGTAGGAGACTGTCCCTTCCCCTGGATGAACAGAACGTATTTGCATAAATCTCACAAAGTAACGAAGGTAAGGTTGTTAGAAGAAGCTTCCACCTGACCCGAGAAGTTACGAAAATGGCCGACCTAATTCGAACTATACCCGACCACAGACTTCATAAAAATGCAAATATCTCGTTTAATATTCAAGATAGAGAATAAATGTATATAACAATATTTATAGTGCATTTAATTTGCAATAAGATTGATTCTCTATAATTTTTCGATCCGACGTATAGTAAGGGAGATATTTCGTATTTTCGAAAATCCTCCCCTCTAAACCTCACCTCCCTCTAGTCCGATTTCAGCCATTAACGAACTTGATCTGTCTTTTTACATAAAACGGTTAAATATCAAGTTCCATAACGATCCAACAAACATTGCGACCGCTAAAGAGTTAACAATATATATATATATATATAGTTTTGGACGGACCTCATTTTCATCATCTCCTGGGTAGGATCGATGGACATTTGAAGAAATTTTTCGAAAATCGCGTCATGAGTACGACCTCAATAGCTGATTTCCCTAAAGGGAAACCTGCTAAAATTAAAGTGGCGGCCAACAATTGTATTGGGCCCTAACGATTGAACCGAACTTAACAAAACTCTATATGTAAATTAGCGTTAGTTCTTCCACGATTATAAGCCTTATTGAATTTTTGAAATGCAAATATGTTGGTTAATATTCATGCTAGAGAACAGATGTATATAACAGTATTTATAGGAAATTTAATTTGCAATAAGATTGATTCTATACAATTTCCGATCCGACGTATAGTAACGGAGATATTTCGAATTTTCAAAATTCCCTCCTCTAAACCCTCTCTCTTTGTCCGATTTCAGCCATTAACTAACTTGATCTTTCTTTTTGCATAAAACGACTAAATATCGAGTTTGGTAACGACCAAACAATAATTGCGACCGCTAGAGGGTTAACAGGCATATATATATATAACACCCTAGTTGTAAGTGCAATAGTCATGTGTAATAGTTTTTAAGTATCTTTAGTCTTGTCATGAAGAAGAGAAAGTAAAGATTCTCGAATTATCGGCATAAACTAAGATTTTTTCACCAACATTGGCCAAAACTCCAAAAAGAATAACTACACCATATAGAAATATAACCTGGTCGAACACATCAAAATAACGCCCTATATATGATATAGTTATAAGATATATATAATATAAATCTATATATATGTATATATATATACTAAAATATAATTTTGAACGGACCTCATTTTTGGCGTTTCCTAGTTAGGATCGATGGACATTTGAAGAAAAATTACAAAAATCTCGTCATGAGTACTACCTCAATAGCTGATTTCGCTCATGAAAAGTCTGCTAAAAGCCAAAATATCCAAATTTTTAAATGTAAATAACGAATTAGGACCAAAGTCGGTATTTTAAATGAATCCAGAATGAATGATGAAATGTGTGAATATACATAACTATTGAGGAGGCATTGCTATTTCAGTTGAGCACAGAGACTCGTAAAACCAGTAAGCCCTTTATGAGCGGAGAAGAAAGCCGCCGGTACATACAATAGTCGAATTGTATGTATGAATGAAACAATGTGTTGCGAAGACATTGTTGCTTTGTTGAAGTATTTTCTCGCTGTTCGGTATCTTAGAATAGCAGCTGTTCTCGAAGGTTATAAAATTCTGTCGATGAATAGCGACTCGGAACATTGCAGAATGCAAAGGCGGAGAATAACTTCACTCAAACAAAAACTTATATCCCGCCGTTAACGTTTATTATTATTGCTTTTTAGCTATTTAACTCATTGGGGGGGGGGGGGGGGGCGCCGGGGGGGGGGGGGGGGGGGGGGGGGGGGGGGGCCTCTTCTCTTATGAGTTATTTTATTTATTTTCTTAAATGCGCTTCTTTGAAGAGTCTGACATAATATGTCCCTGGGATTTCTGAGCTCATCCTGGTATATCAGCCTGTTCTATATATAGGATCAGATTCCAGGCAGTTTCAACCGCTGCTCGGGTGTTCTTACTGCCTGCTTTAGATTCAGATAGGGAAACGAAACGTGTTGAGATAAGCACGCAAACGCAGTACGAGAATGAAAAAAAAACAGGAATAACTCACAGTGTTTGAACTAACACAATGAAACAGGATGGAGTTGGAAGGTATTAATAAGTTCGTCACGTAGGGACTGCGTAATCCAAGCAGATTTCCCACGCACCACCGATGAGTAGATTTCTCACGTGTGTCATATATTTGTATTTATCTCAAAAAGTAAAAGTTCAATGAGAACAATATTTGGCATTAATTCTTCAAATTGCTTCATGATATAAAAGCTTAGTGTTAATATGACTTAAGTTGAAGAGGGTGGATAACTAAGATAGTGAAAAAACGCATGGCAATGGCATGAGTTGCGAGACAATAAGCTCCGCACAGTAAAAAGTAGTGTGTACCCCTGGTATACTTCTACAAGCTCTAAAAGGAGGGATGAAGTAGTAATATGCCGCCTTAGAATTGGCCACACAATGCACTGCTTGTGGAGTAGATCTAACAGTTGCACACTTACAGAGTGTAGAAGGTATGAGTACATCAGAAAGTTCCTTGGTAAAACAGCATTACTTTCTGAAATACTGGGGGTGATAACAACTCTATGGAAAAAAAAATTCCCTCACGCAGGGGCTGCGTAAACTAAGCAGATTTTCCATGTGATGTTTTACAGTTGAGAAATCTGCACAATATCAGCTGTAGTAGGAAGGGATTTCTAAACCTATTCATGAGGGACGGATAGTTCCGGAAACGGCCACCAGAGAGCTCTTGGCGGAAAGTCCGGATCATGGCGGAGTCCTGCCGCCCGCCCTCTCAATACAAATGCAAATATCTCGGTTAATATTCAAGATACATAATAAATATATAGAACGATATTTATAGTAAATTTACTTTGCAATAAGATTGATTGCATATAATTATTCGATACGACGCATAATAACGGAGATATTTTGAATTTTCAAAAATCCCCCATCTAAACCCCCCTCTCGCTGGTCCGATTTCAGCTATTAACGAACTTGATATTCCATTTTACATAAAACGATTAAATTCCGTGTTTGATAACGATCAAACAAAAATTGCGACCGCTAGAGCGTTAACAGACAAATATATATATAAAATTGTAACCTCTGTCTGTACATTGATTTTTTTCGCGAAATTTCACGATAACTTTTCGTTTCACATGTCATAGACACCATAACTGCATTTTGTTTCTTTCGTGTATGCCTGTTTGTTACCTTTTCACGCATAAACGGCTGAACCGAATTTTATGATACTTGGTATGTATATTACTACAAGCCCAACTTAGACTTTAGGCTATACTAATATTCCCTGAGACGAATAGGAGGGGGGGTTATAAAGGAGGCTTGAAATTAAAAATAGCGATATTTCATTTCCTATTGCTTTTTCAGCAAATATGCACATAATAAAAGTTGTTTTTTTTGTTATTTAGATAAAGTTGCTCAACAATTCTTTTCAATATGAACTACCACGTACCTCACCTGGAAAAATTAATTCAAATGTATGTTAATATGTTGTCCTTAATAATTCAAATCTATGCATAATGCACAGGAAGCGGGAAATATGACAATATGGAGGACAGTGAAGCCTTACATAAAAAATTAATTTTCAAATGTATGTTAATATTTTGTCCTTAATAATTCAAATCTATGCATAATGCACAGGAAACGAAGGGTAGGGTATTAACCCTAAATTCTGGGACGGGTTAATGTAAAAAAATTGTGCAAATGAATTCCAGAGCGAAGGCGGGTATCTGAGCTAATATATATATATATATATATATATATATATATATATATATATATATATATATACACACAACTTAACGGAACTCATTTTCGTCATCCCCTGGGTTGGATCCATGGACATTTGGAGAAATGTTTCGAAAATCGCGTCACGAGTACTACCTCAATAGGTGATTTCACTTAAGGGAAATCTGCTAACTGTTAAGAGTTTTAATAATTACTCGTTTAAATAAAGAAATATAACAGGACTTCAACAAATGGGCACACAAGAATGTGAGATAAATATTTATGTATCAAATTGATTATATTTACATATATATACTGCTCTGTTTTTCCAATTTGTCACAGGATCATGAATACAGAACAATAGGAGAGATGCAACATAGGCGAGGATGACGAAGGGCTAAAAGAAGGGATCTCTGAAGAGAGGGACTGCCTAACACAAGGGAAGAAAACGAAAATGGAATCTTGACCACCTAGGCACAAATAACTCTCGTGGGTTCGGTGCCTATTTATAATAAAATAAATAAATAACATAATTCTCTATCTATTCAGCACTGCGAAGTTGGCAACCCTGTTTGTTTAAAATTCAGACGCTTTGCATTGTAGATATTAACTTGTAAATTGACTGAATGATTTCTTATTAACGTTTGTATTTATTCCCTTAACATTCACGGTCGTGTTACCATTATGTAGATTTATCTGTTTTAAACCTTCCCGTTGGACATCTGCTTCGTTCACGCTACCCCTGCATGAGGGACTTTTTAAAAATCCGTCGACATGGTGAAGCAAGAGGAAGCGACAAATCAAACATTGTATTGATATTCTATTGAGGACATAGTTGTTATCTCGGAAGATGAGATTTTTCCAGCAGCAGCGCACTCACTCGACGGTAGGAAGCATAGATGAAACATTTGCTATTGTAAAATCTTGTTAGAAGGATAGTGTGTAAGTGAAAGTTGGTGAAAACTGGGCGATTCCACTTGGGCAGCCATTCTATGGCCTGTTTTCTTTCTTCATGGCTAGCTTTTATAGATGCGCATGTCACACATGGCTGAGCTTAACCAAACTAGTCTTTATGACTGTTTTGTTATAGTTATTGGACATAAATTTCGTCAAATCCTCGCGGGCCATAATAAATGATGGTCACATTACAACATTGTCACTGTAAAATATTTTTCACATTGAGGACATTTATAAATTGAACATGATTTACTCATTCCTATCAGCAGTATGCGACTAGGCAACGGCATAGTTTGTACCATTATCATGAAAATTAAACACTATAATTTAGAAATGTCCAACGAAGTCAATTAACACGTCACAGTAAACAAATAAATAAAAGTAAATACGTATATGTTGAATAGTACTGATCAGATTAAATTATAAAGAATTTTAGAAGTTTAAGTACCTGAAAACATTTAATAAAATAAAATAAAAATGTAAAATGTATTATTTCATTGTATATAGTAGATTAATATCATGTCACTAGTTCTTATATATATATATATATATATATATATATATATATATATATAGATGTATATAACTATAAAGATAACTAACACACAATAGGCCAGACTCACGCTAAAATATGTATATATTAGCCAATAAATTCTATCTATCATCTATCTATCATATTACAACATCAGTATGCATTTCAAAATTGGATTCCCTTAAAGCAAATCAGCTAATGAGGTTGTACTCGTGATGCGATTTTCGAAATATTTGTCAAATGTCCGACGATCCTACGTATTAGATGATGTAAATGAGGTCCGTTCATATATATATATGTATATATATTTGTCTGTTACCGCTCTAGCGGTCGCAATTTTTGTCTTATCGTTACCAAACTTGATATATAATCGTTTTATACAAAAAGTTGTCATACCTGTCAGTGTATACCGTCGTCACTGGCTGATGGTCGAGCACAGCTGTCATTGTGCTATAGATGCAATGGCACCATCTTCAAGCCACTCAAGTTCGTTAACGGCTGAAATCGGACCATGGGAGGAGGGGGGGGGGGGTTAGAAGAGGAGAATTTTGAAAATTCGTAATATCTCCGTTATTATGCATCGGATAGAAAATGAATATAGAACCATTCTTAATGCAAATTTAATTTTCTATAAATGTTGTTATGTACATTGTTTCACTATCTTGATTATTAACTGAGATATTTGCATTTTTTAGTTTTCGGTCTTCAGTAAACCCCCACTCCTTCTCATCTCTTATTTGCAATATTCTATTATGTTATGAAGCATTGTTCTCATTGACCTTTTAACTTTTGAGATAAATGCAAAAACATGACGCTCGTGGAAATCGCTTATTTACGCAGCCCCTGAGTGACGGACTTTTATACATATGTTCTGTATCATGGATATTAACCGAGATATATGGATTTTTTAATTTTCGGCCTCTAGTAAACTCCTTCTCCTACTAATGTCATATTAACAATAAGCTGTTATATCATGAACCACTTTATTTGAAGCCTAAATACAAAATATTGTCGTCATTGAACGCACGTGGGAAATCTGCTTAGTTAACGCAGCCCCTGCGTGGCGAACTTTTTCTTTATAGGATGAGAACCTACCTTGTTAAACTTATGATTCTCAACAATTGCTGATCAATTCATTTCTTGCAGAGTTGGGCAGTAATTAAATACTTTTGTAATTAACTACTTTTTCAACTAATAAATACTAGTTATGTAATTGCAACTACAGTTACAAAAAGTCTGTCACGCAGGGACTGCGTAAACTAAGCAGATTTCCCATAATAGAGAAATTTCACGAGAGCCGAGCCAGTCAAGGAAACGGCCGAACTAGCTTTTGGCGGGAAAGTAACTCTCGTCCGTTAGGCGCCCAGATTTAATAAAAATGCAAATATCTCGGTTAATATTCAAGATAGAGAAAAATGTATAAAACAATATTTATAGTAAATTTAATTTGCAATAAGATTGATTCCGTACGATTTTCCGATCTGACGTATAGTAACGGAGATATTTCGAATTTTCGAAAATCCTCCCCTCTAAACCCCCCTCCCTCCCACTGGTCCGATTTCAGCCGTTGACGATCTTGATCTTTCTTTTTACATAAAACGACTAAATATTGAGTTTGGTAACGCTTAAACAAAAATTGCGAACGCTAGAGCGGTAATAGTTTACGTTCCAAAGAGCGAATATATTTTGATCGCCTCTATATTAATATTTAATCTCGTGGTGGTGATGTATGGATCATCTGTGACGAGCCATGCTCAATTGGTGCAGAGAATATGATTAGGCAGAATGTGTTAGAACTGAAGGTGGACACTCCTATCAGCACAATCTCTTGTTCCAGCGATCGCTTCTTGTCGCCCTCGTGCAGAGCACTGCAGTCTCCTATATCCGTCCTCGGCGACCAAACGTGTTTTCAAACAAATTACAATGAGAGGCAGTGAAAGTAAGGACAAGAACTCCTTATTTTTAGTTGCTGAGCAGTAGAGAGATTATTTTCTTTTGCCGCGTTGGCAAACGCCCGAAAATCAAATAGCCTGTCTGACAAAAATTCTGAGAAGTGTAATTTTAATGGCTAATTTGTTTAAATTTTAAAGTTTAAAAGTATTATTCAATTTCATTCGACTCGGGAAAATATAAAAAGGAATTTGCATACTATTTTCGTTAGTTTTCATTTATTTGCATTAAAATTATTTTCAGTTATTATAATAATGTAGAATATGTAATATAATAAACTTTTGAATATAAAGACATTGGTCGTAGTTATTTATTCAACAGCCTCAACCACTTTAGTCAGTGTTTCACACAGTTTTTTAATGTAACTACCCAAGTAATTGTAGTTGCAATGACAACTACATTTACAATTACTAATTAACATAGTAAAATGAGTTCCGTTCAAAATGATATATATCTATCTATAGATCTCATTACGGTTGTATTGTGTTACCAGTATGCAGATTTCTCTATTGTAAAACTTCACGTGGGAAATCTGCTTAGTTTACGCAACCCCTGCGTGACGGACTTTTTTTAAATTAACTACCCAAGTAATTGTAGTTGCAATGACAACTACTGCTGCAATTACTAACTGTAGTTGTCTTTTGAACTACTGTTTTTCTCAACAACTAACTGTAGTTGTGAAATTTCAATTACAATTACTTTAGTTGAAAAATGTAGTTGCCCATTACCAACTACTAACTACATTAGTAGTTGTAGTTGTAGCTATATTTCAACTAATGTAGTTGTTACTTGTAACTTGTAATTGTAATTACAATTTTGCCAACTCTGATTTCTTGGTTAGTCAATTTTATGCTTTACCTAAGCTTTAATTTGATATTACTTCTTTTTTTTCAGATTTCAGTAAACCTCCACTACTACTAATAGGGCTTTTTCTTAGAAACAGGGAATACCGGCCCAAATTTAATAAAAATACAAATATCTTGGTTAATATTCAAGATAGACAATAAATGTATATTACTATAACTATATATATATATATATATATATATATATATATTTATATATATATATATATATACATATATAATTTTGAATATACCTCATTTTCCTCATCTCCTGGGTAGGATCGATGGACATTTGAAGAAATTTTTCGAAAATCGCGTCATGAATACGACCTCAATAGCTGATTTCCCTTAAGGGAAATCTGCTGAAATGTGAAACCTATAAACGGGTTGAATGAGATGTACGCATTTTTTAGCAGATTTCCCTTAAGGGAAATCAGCTATTGAGGTCGTACTCATGATGCGAGTTTCGAAAAATTTCTTCAAATGTCCATCGATCCTACCTAGGAGATGACGAAAATGAGGTCCGTTCAAATTATATATATATATCTATATATATATATATATATATATATATATATATATATATATATATATATATATATATATATATTTGTCTGTTAACGCTCTAGCGGTCGCAATTTTCGTTTGATCGTTACCAAACTTGATATTTAAACGTTTTATGCAAAAAGACAGATCAAGTTCGTTAATGGCTGAAATCGGACCAGTGGGAGGGGGGAATTTTTGAAAATTCAAAATATCTCCGTTATTATGCGTCGGATCGAAAAATTGTATAGAATAAATCTTATTGCAAATTAAATTTACTATAAATATTGTTCTATACATTTATTCTGTATCTTGAATATTAACCTAGATATTTGCATTTGTATTCTGTATACTTTCCGCCGAGAGCTCTGGCGGCCGTTTCCATAACTATTCGTCCCTCGTGAATAGGTTTAGAGGTTAGGTTAACTGTTTTTTTGGGGCTAGAAACTACTGGGTTATTACGCCCTAAATAATGTTTTAGGTTTAGAGGTTTCTTACTACTACAGTTGTTATTAGGCAGATTTTTCTATTGTAAAACTTCACGTGGGAAATCTGCTTAGTTTACGCAGCCCCTGCGTGACGGACTTCTTTTTTATATTGCCTCACTATTTCATGATCATTTTACTCAGACACTTTATACAATATAAATCAAATCCATGCCATTTGCCTTCAAACGACCAATGGGCTATTTATTAATATGTGATATACTGCTTTGTTCCCATATGGAGTTTTTTATTGGATATTGAGCCTACAAACATATCCCGAAATTCCAAGTATGGTATAACCCTATATATATCTTCAAGGTAGGATTGATGGATATTTCAAGACAATTTTGCTTTAAAATAATTATCTTGGGGAAATCTGCTATTGAGGTTGTACTCTTGACGCGGAAACATTCCCATTGATTTTTTTCCCCAGGAGAGGACAAAAATGAGGTCCTATATTTGAGGTGATATCAACTCTCTAGTAGTGACAATTTTTGTTTGATCATTTAGAAATTCGAAATTTAAACTCTTTATTTAAAAATAAAGATCAAAGTTTAAATACCAAATATTGTTTCCTTGAAGGTTTATTGTTTGTGATACGGTGATAGATGGCGCCGTCAATTGAGATTATTCGTTCTTAACTGGAAAATGCTTATTTGCAAGTGGGAAATCTGCTTAGTTTGCGCAGCCCCTACGTGGCTATTTAACCTGCTTTTTGTTGTTAGCGTCTTTCCCCAAATTCTGTCAATCAGTAACTAGTTCCCCTTGGCGAGTGGACTGGCCAGTGTCAGGTTAATTAGTTGGGTTAAACCCACTTGTAACTGATCTGATGTAGGAGCTGTGGTAGTTACGTGCGGGGTTTTCCCAGTTCTTGAGTTATCCTGAAGATGGTATTACCAGACCGAAACAAGATGTCTTGAAATCAACTAACACAAATAGAACCTATTGTTAATCTAAAAGCAAATATTCTCTAAACCCTCTAAAGAAAAAAATATATTTCCTTAAAAATGATTTATTCAATATGGCGATTCAGGTACATTTTGGTAGGAGTAGTACACATTTAAGTAAGTATGATCATTTCTGTATATATTTTCAATATTGTCCTACATAATAATTTTTGAAAACATGGTTATGATTTAAGTTGTCAAATTCTATGTTCTGGCTACGGTCATGTGCAGTGCCGGACTGCCACCTCTGTGGGGCCCTCTGCAAAAAATTAGCAGAATGTTTGATGCCAAATATAAGAATAGTTGTATAAAACCCACCTTATTGTATATTTAATATTCTATAAGTGCTGTTATATACACTTTGTATCTTGAATAATAGTGAGAAATTTGCATTTTTAGCAGAGTTTCCTTTCGGGGTTTTCGAATAATGTTTTCAAATGTCCATCAATCCTACCTGGCAGATGACGAAAATGAGGTCCTTTCAAAAATTGAATATATACCGCTCTAGCGGTCGTAATTTTTGTTTGATCGTTACCATTATATGAATGTTTCATGAAAAACTAAAGGTCAACTTCGTTAATGGCTGAAATCGAACTAGTGAGAGAGGGATTTAGAATATTTAAATACTTGCGTTATAAAAAGTCAGATCGAAAACTTGTATATAACCAATATTATTGTCCATTTAATTACGTATAAATGTTACGTACATATTTTTTCCTTAATGAATATTAACCGAGATATTCGGATTTTTTAGTTTTCAGTATTCTTTAGACCCCCTACTCCTACTTACGTCATATTAACAATAAACTGTAACGAAGCCCTTATTCTAAGCGTAAATACCAAATATTGTTTACAAGAAACTATATTAACCAAGATGAATGTGAATTCGTTGTGTGATGACGTCATCAAATACGACTTTACGTTCTTGTTTCAAAAATGTTTATTTGATCTATACCATATTCTATGTTTAACCGTTTCAGTCAACACTAAAGATTATTAGTAGATTTCCCTTAAGGGCAATCAGCTATTGAGGTCGTACTCATGAGGCGATTTTCGAAAAATTTCTTCAAATGTCCATCGATCCTACCCAGGAGATGACGAAAATGAGGTCCGTTCAAAATTTTATATATATATATATATATATATATATATATATATATATATATATATATATATATGTCTGTTAACGCTTTAGAGATTGCAATTTTTGTTTGATCATTACGAAACTCGATATTTAACTGTTTTATGTAAAAAGACAGATCAAGTTCGTTAATGGCTGAAATCGGACTAGAGGGAGGGGGGGGAGTTTAGAGGGTTTTTTTTTAAAATTCAAAATATCTTTGTTATTATGCATCGGATCGAAAGTGTTTAGAACCAATCTTATTGCAAATTAAATTTACTATAAATATTGTTATATAGATTTATTCTCTATCTTGAATATTAACCGAGATATTTGCATTTTTATGAAGTCTGTGGTCGGGTATAGGTCGGATTAGGTCGGCCGTTTCCGTAACTACTCGGCTCAGGTTGAAGCTTCTTCTAACCTTACCTGTCGTTTCTAACCTTACCTTACCTTCGTTACTTTGTGAGATTTATGCAAATACGTTCTGTTCTTTAGTTCTTGGACTACTAATATTTGAGTTATTAAAATATAAATTATTATTACAATTCTAAAGCCGTTTCAGTTGGGAATTTATTTTATGTAACTGAAAGATTTCTCATGTTACCAGTATGTAGATTTCTCTATTGTAAAACTTCATATTGGAAATCTGCTTAGTTTACGCAGCCCCTGCGTGACGGACTTTTTTAAAGTAACTACCCAAGTAACTGTAGTTGCAACTACAACTACAGTTACAATTACTCCGTGAATAATTCAAATCTTAATCATAGATAGCATTTTAACCAAGATATTTAGATTTTATAGTTTTCCGCTTTCAGTAAACCCTACTCCTACTCGTATCATATTAACAATGAACTGTTATATCATGAACTACTTCATTACAAGGTTAAATACCAAATATTGTTCTCAACAAATCTTTATTATACGAGATAGAAAGAAACACGTTATGTTGACACTCCCTCCTCTTCTTTTGTTCTTGGATTATTAAAATGTGAGTGATTGAGATAAAACTTATTCTGATTCATTTCAAATTACTTTGTTTGTATTTAATCACGGTGGTATTGTGTTACCAGTATGCAGATTTCTCTATTGTAAAACTTCACATGGGAAATCTGCTTAGTTTACGCAGCCCCTGCGTGACGGACTTTATTAGTTAATGGCTGAAATCTGAACCGTAATATACGGAGGGGGTTAGAGAGGGAGATATTCCAAAATTCCAAATATTTCCGTTGTTAATGGTCTGATAGAAAAATGTTATACAGCCAATCTTGTTAAACTAATATTGTTCTACAATTGATTTTCCATCCATTTTCTATCATCTCAAATATTAAGCGAGCTATTAGCACTTTCTTGTTTTCAGCTATCAGTAAGCAAACCCCCCACTCAACTTCAAAAAATTAAAATTGTTAGTCTAAGTGTTAAGCGAAATTATTCGTATTTCCCCCCCCCCCACCTTACTTCTAAACATCGGATTTTTACTTAGGAATAGAGAGTATTTGATTATATGGGGCCAATACTGTGTCATAACAGCAGGTTAGAAATCTGCTTAGTTTACTCAGCCCTTGCGTGATTTTCACATTTTCATCAACCAGTTGGTTACTGGTTTCATAAAGTTGGTCCTTCTGTTTATTTGCCTCTGCTCATGCTCCAGTTAACAGGCCTATAAAAGTCTGACCATGGAAATTTATGATGAAGGGTTAATTTACAGAATGTTCCTTGAGGCAATATCTTGTCTGGCGCCACCTTATTGTATTTAATGTTCTATAAATACCGTACCTTCTATCGTGAATAATAGCGAGAAATTTGCACTTTAGCAGATTTCCATTAAGGGAAATTAACCGTAGGGATTTTTGAAAATTGTTCTCAAGTACCCATCGATCCTGCCTGGCAGATGACGAAAATGAGGCCCTTTCGGCACCAAAATCGTTATATGAATGTTTTATGTAAAACTAAAGGTCAAGTTCGCTAACGGCTGAAATCGAACCATTGAGAGAGTGAGGATTTCCCAAATTTAATATTCATTTTTCGTTATTTTAAGTCGAATCGACAAATTGTATATAACCAAACTTATTGTCCATTTAATTAACCTATAAATGTTGTTATATACATATTTTCTCCATATTGAATATCAACCGAGTTATTTGGATTTTTTCGTTTTCAGCATTCTGTAGACCCCTACTTCTACTTATGTCATATTAAGAATAAACAATTAAGCACTTTATTCTAAGCGTAAATACCAAATATTGTTTACAAGAAACTATATTAACCAAGATGAATGTGAATTCGTTGTGTGATGACCTCATCAATTAAGACTTTACATTACTGTTTCAAAAATGTTTATTTGGTTTATACCATAGTCTATGTTTAACCGTTTCAGTCAACACTAAAGATTATATTAGTTAATGGCTGAAATCTGGACCGGAAGAGAGGGAGGGGGTTAGAGAGGGTGATATTCCAAATTCAAAATATGTTCGTTACTAATGATCCGATAGAAAAGTGTTATAGAACCAATCTTGTTAAACTAATATTGATCTACAATTGATTTTCTATATATTTTTTATGATCTCAAATATTATGCCAGTTTTTAACACTTTCTGGTTTTCAGCTATCAGTAAACCCCCACTCAAATTCAAAAATTTAAAATTGTTAGTCTAAGTGTTAAGCGAAATTTTTCTTATTTTCTCTCTCCCCCCACCTTCTTTACAGATTTTTACTTATAAATAGAGAATATTTGTTTAGATAAGGCCAACTCTGTGTCATAACAGCACGTTAGAAATCTGCTTAGTTTACGCAGCCCTTGCGTGATTTTCACATTTTCATCAACCAGTTGGTTACTGGTTTCATAAAGTTGGTCCTTCTATTTATTTGCCCCAGCTCATACTCCAGTTAACAGGCATATAAAAGTCTGGCCATGGAAAGTTATGATGAAGGGTTAATTTGCAGAATGTTCCTTGAGGCAATATCTTGTCTGGCGCCACCTTATTGTATTTAATGTTCTATTAATGCTGTTATATGAACTTTCTATCTTGAATAATTGCGAAAAAATTGTATTTTTAGGAGATTTCCATTAAGGGAACTCAACCATAGGCATTTTTATAAAATGTTCTAAAATCTCTCATCGATCCTACCTGACAGATGGCGAAAATGAGGTCCTTTCAAATTTATATATACATATATACATGTCTGTTACCGCTCTAGTGGTCGTAATTTTTGCTTGATCGTTACCAAAATCGTCATATGAGTTTTTCATGAAAACTAAACTAAAGGTCAATTTCGTTAATGACTGAAATCGAAGCAGTGAGAGAGGGGATTTAGAAAATTTATATATTTGCATTATAAAAAGTCGGATAGAAAAATTGTATATGACCAATATTATTGTCCATTTAATTACCTATAAATGTTGTTACATACATATTTTCTCCTTAATGAATATTAACCGAGTTATTTGGATTTTTTAGTTTTCAGCATTCTGTAGACCCCTACTTCTACTTACGTCATATTAACAATAAACTGTAACGAAGCCCTTATTCTAAGCGTAAATACCAAATATTGTTTACAAGAAACTATATTAACCAAGATGAATGTGAATTCGTTGTGTGATGACCTCATCAAATACGACTTTACGTTCTTGTTTCAAAAATGTTTATTTGATCTATACCATAGTCTATGTTTAACCGTTTCAGTCAACACTAAAGATTATATTAGTTAATGGCTGAAATCTGAACCATTATCTCCGTTACTAATGATCCGATAGAAAAGTGTTATAGAACCAATCTTGTTAAACTAATATTGATCTACAATTGATTTTCTATATATTTTTTATGATCTCAAATATTACGCCAGTTTTTAACACTTTCTGGTTTTCAGCTATCAGTAAACCTCCACTCAAATTCAAAAATTTAAAATTGTTAGTCTAAGTGTTAAGCGAAATTTTTCTTATTTTCTCTCTCCCCCCACCTTCTAAACATCGGATTTTTACTTATAAATAGAGAATATTTGTTTAGATAAGGCCAACACTGTGTCATAACAGCACGTTAGAAATCTGCTTAGTTTACGCAGCTCTTGAGCGATTTTCACATTTTCATCAACCAGTTGGTTACTGGTTTCATAAAGTTGGTCCTTCTATTTATTTGCCCCAGCTCATACTCCAGTTAACAGGCATATAAAAGTCTGGCCATGGAAATTTATGATGAAGGGTTAATTTGCAGAATGTTCCTTGAGGCAATATCTTGTCTGGCGTATTTAATTACTACAGCCAAATGTCATATTTCTAAAAACAAGTCGTTATTAATATTTTTCTTCAAGTCTGTTGCGTGATACACATCTTCCCATATGTGTAACCTTCTTACCAGGTTCCCATAAACGGCAATAAACTTTTAAGGAGACGCTAATAACGCCAACTTCGCAAAATTCCTCAAAATGTCATTCGTCTGGTGTTTTAAATACTTTTTTTAAGCATATTTCTCTTTTTGTCCATCGATCCTACCATCCTACTAAATTCTGAAAATGAGGTCCGTTCAAAATTATACGTTACCGCTCGAGGGTTCGCAATATTTATTTGTCGTTACCAATTTCGATATTTAAAAAATCGAAAAAAATGTCTTCATTAGAGAATCGAATTGAAAAAGTCCGTCACGCAGGGGCAGCGTAAACTAAGCAGGTTTCCTACATGAAGTTTTACAATAGAGAAATTTCAGGATAGCCGAGCCATTCAAGGAAACGGCCGAACTAGCTTTTGGCGGGAAAGTAACTTCGTCCGTTAGGCGCCCAGATTTAATAAAACTGCAAATATCTCGGTTAATATTCAAGATAGAGAAAAAATGTATATAACAATATTTATAGTAAATTTAATTTGCAATAAGATTGATTCTATACAATTTTTCGATCCTACGTGTAATAACGGAGATATTTCGAATTTTCAAAAATTCTCACCACTATACCAACCCTCCCACTGGTCCGATTTCAGCCATTAACGAACTGGATCTTTCTTTTTACAAAAAACGACTATAAAAATTGCGAACGCTAGAGCGGTAACAGACAAATAGATATATATATATATATATATATATATATATATATATATATATATACGGTTTTGAACGGACCTCATTTTCGTCATCTACTAAGTAGGATCGATGGACATTTGAAGAAAAATTTCGAAAATTCCGTCATGAGTACAACCTCAATAGCTGATTTTCCTTAACGGAAATCTGCTAAAACGGCATAGAAGCAGTCTTACGGTGTATATAATTTACTATAAATGTTGTTATATAACATTTAATCTATCTTGAATATTAATCAAGATATTTCATTTTTTAGCATTCGGCCTTCAGTAAACCTCCACTCCTACAATATAATATTCACAAAAATCTGTTACCTCATGAACCACTGTATTTGAAACTTTCCCGATATTAAATTGTATTATGTAAAAAGAAAGATGAATTTCGTTAGCGGTTGAAATTCGAGCAGTAAGAGAGGGGAATTTCGAGAATTCGAAATATCTCCGTTATTATACGTCGAATTCAAAATTGGTATAGAAACAATCGTCAATATGCTACGATTGGAGTAGAAGCCGGGACTAATTTCCTTCTGGTGACTTAAAATAAATTTCTGAAGGAAGGATTGAAGTGTGAGTGACCTGTATAATATCTGTCATATCAAATAGTGGGTTGGTTCTGCCAGAATAAATAACCCTATTGACATAACAGCCTGCCGCCATTACTCTCTCATCGACATAACGCTCAACGTTCTTTACGATCACTCGTAACATCAAGCTCGCATATTGTTGGACTTATTAAAACTTTCGGCAAGTACCTCTAGATCAAACCCATCATAGATTAACTCAAGATAAATGCACGTAAAAGATACTGGGTAGTCGAAAGTCCGTCACGCAGAGGATGCATGAACTAAGCAGATTTCCCACGCGAAGGTTTACAATAGATAAATATACATACAGGTAACACTACCGTGAATGTTAAGTAAATAAATACAAACGTAAATGAGAAATCTTTCAGTCAATTTACAATACAAGTTAATAATCTCTAGAACGGAAAGCGGCTGAATTGTAAACAAACAAGCCAGCCAACCTCGTAGCGCTGAATAGATAGATAGACAAGAAAGAAGAACAATTAATGAAATATATCTGAATATAACATATTAATTTCATTGGAAACAATTTACTAAAGCCAGTGGAGTAATTTGTAATGAATCAGAATCAGTTTTATCTCAATCCACAGAACCTATTTGCATATATCTCACAAAGTAAAAGTTCAATGAAAACAATATTTTGTATTTAACCTTGGAATGAAGTGGTTCATGATATAACAGCTTATTGTTAATATGACATGAGTAGGAGTAGGGGTTTGAAGAAGGCTGAAAACTGCAAATATCTCGATTAATATTCAAGATAGAGAATAAATATTTATAACAATAAGGAAGACTGCTTGTTTCCGTCAAGAGTGTTGGTTACACGACGTTTGGATTTTATCCTTTTGTCAAACGAAATTTTGTCAAACAACCTTTAATCTTAACTTTCTCCTAGGCTAGCACTTGGAGTGAAAACTCATGTGTTGCTTAAAACAAGCTGTTTAGCTTAAAATCCAATCGTTCCATCGCTACTTCGCGTTGCTGATGCGTCACCGTATGACGAAAACGATCACCATCAGAAGTCCCACTTCTAACACTTTGGAATGACTTGGCTTCGATCTTTCGAATCTCTTCAGCTAGGCTTGTGCTACACGTGAGCTTTCGCTCCAAGTGCTAGTCTAGGACAAAGGGAGATTAAAGGTTTGTTGACACAAGTTCGTATGGCAAAAGGATAAAATCCAAACGTCGTGTGAACATTAAATTTAATTTGTAATACGATTGTTTCTATACAATTTTTCGATTCGACGTAATAGTAACCAGAGATATTTCGAATTTTCTTCTCCCTAAACCCTCCCTCCCCTGGTCCAATTTCAGCCGTTAACGAACTTGATCTTTCTTTTTACATAAAACGACTAAATATCGAGTTTGGTAATGATTAAACAATAGTTGCGACCGCTAGAGCGGTAACAGTGTCGCTATTTAACTTTAACGCTTAATTATAATGTTGTACCTATTTCTTCAATTCATTTTGTCATTTTAATAAATTGTACTATAATTGCATTGCCGTATAATTTCATGTCTGATATCTATCGTTAAAAATTATGTACACTGCTTTAAAATTCACTCGTTTAAAAGCGGTCCGCGAACGCATTTGCACACTAAAGTTTGGCCTGCAACATGTCAAAGGTTGACCATACCTGATCTAGAAGATAACTGGTACCATCGGTCCATCATTTGAACCTTTTAGCAGATTTCCCTTAAGGGAAATCAGCTATTGAGGTTGTACTCATGACGGAATTTTCGAAATTTTTCTTCAAATGTCCATCGATCCTACCTAGTAGATGAGGAAAATGAGGTCCGTTCAAAACTATATATATATATATATATATATATATATATATATATATATATATATATATATATATATTTGTCTGTTACCGCTCTAGCGGTCGCAATGTTTGTTTAATCGTTACCAAACTCAATATTTAGTCGTTTTATGTAAACAGAAAGATCAAGTTCGTTAAAGGCTGAAATCGGACCAGTGGGAGCGGGGGAGGATTTTTGAAAATTCAAAATATCTCCGTTGTTATGCGTCGGAACGAAAAATTGTACAGAATCAATCTTATTGAAAATTACATTTTCTATAAATATTGTTCTATTTATTTATTCTGTATCTCGAATATTAACCGAGATATTTGCATTTGTATTCTGCTTGTGGTCGACAGGATGTTCCGACTTTCCGACGAGAGCTCTGGTGGCCGTTTCTGTAACTATTCGTCCCTCGTGAATAGGTTTAGAGGTTTCTTACTACTAGAGTTGTTATTAGGCAGATTTCTCTATTGTAAAACTTCACGTGGGAAATCTGCTTAGTTTACGCAGCCCCTGCGTGACGGACTTTTTGTTATATCTATGTTATACCGTTTTAATAATTTTTTTATATTTACAATATTACTGATTTCAAATCGTAGTTCCGCACGAACAAAAAATAGTTTTGTTACGGATTAACAAATTATTGTTTTCCTTCCACCATCAGATTGCTAAGTGCAATTAAATAGGTAATTTTTTCACAACAAAGTATTAAAACAAAATAGGATATGGGAATGAATGGGGTATTGTTATAACTACGACCTGGTAAGAATAATGTATTCAGGACGAGAAGGCTTCTTGCATCTTGTTTAGAACTTGTATAATTTCTTGCAACGTTTTTAATGACTAAGAAATAATATGGTATTGTTTTATTTTATTCGAATATAGATAAATGTTTTATGTTTTCATGGCTCAGCAAGCAATACCTTGAAGCTGAAGCTTATTCTCAAGACCTAATTTTGGTTGATATCCCTTAAGGGAAATCGGCTAATGAGGTTGTCCATCGATCCTCCTCGATCTCCTAGGTAGGAGATGACGAAATTGGGCCCGACCAAAGCTATGTATTGTTTCGAAAATTACGTATTTGGAAACTACGCATAGTCAATAACGTATTTAAGAAGTACGAAAAAAATGAAGGCATCCTTGTGGCCTAGGAAAGGGGGTTTAGAACTGTCTAGACGACGAGGACCAGGAGGCGGCGCCTTTCTAGACCGTTTACCTGGCTATGTATAAGTCCGTCACGCAGGGGCTGCGTAAACTAAGCAGATTTCCCACGCGAAGTTTTACAATAGAGAAATTTCACGAGAGCCGAGCAGTTAATGAAACGGCCGAACTAGCTTTTGGCGGGAAAGTCACTTCGTCCGTTAGCCGCTCAGATTTAATAAAAATGCAAATATCTCGGTTAATATTCAAGATAGAGAATAAATGTATATAACAATATTTATAGTAAATTTAATTTGTAATAAGATTGATTCTGTACAATTTTTCGATCAGACGTATAGTAACGGAGATACTTCGAATTTTCGGAAATCCTCCCGTCTAAACCCCCCCCCCCCACCCACTTGTCCGATTTCCGCCTTTAACGAATTTGATCTTTCTTTTTACATAAAACGACTAAATATCGAGTTTGGTAACAATCAAACAAAAATTGCGACCGCTAGAGCTGTAACAGACAAATATATATATATATATATATATATATATATATATATATATATATATATATATATATATACAGTTTTGAAAGGACCTCATTTTCGTCATCTACTAGGTAGGATCGATGGACATTTGAAGAAAAATTTCGAAAATTCCGTCATGAGTACAACCTCAATAGCTGATTTCCCTTACGGGAAATTTGCAAAAAGTCGGCCAGCCCGCCCAGCAGTCAGAAGCACCAGAACTACACCAATTTCTCAGCATACCCACAATCGCCTCTTTCGTCAGACGACGCTACCACGAATTCTATGACGGACTACAAAGCACCGACTGTTGGACGACTTCCCAAGTCCGGTACGACCAGAACGATGGCAAGGACCAACAGACCTCACTACAAGACTAGTAGACCTACTGGACCAATAGACACACAAGAGGCGACGCACAGTTTTCTAAATAAAACACTCACACTGACATATAAACAGTAACACATCTATCTCTCTCTACTAACACTTTCTCCTTTTAGCCTACTCTCCGACTATCTTTCGTTTTACCCTAGCTATCAGTATCGACTGTGACCCTGCGCAGATCATCTTCAGCACGTCTCCTCAGACAACCAGCACCCGGACTCCTATCTACAAAACCGTCTTAAAATGATAATAAATAAATGGCCTAAAAAAAAAAGGCAATCCTCACCTATCCAAAATCCTTATTCCTACAACACATTGGCGTGTAGCGAGTTAGGGCCTATCCTAAATCTCTCGCATGGCAGACCTAGAGTAGCGGGTTCGAATCCCGCCCTGGGTAGTAGACATTTATTTAATGACGGACTCATTGAATAAACTCCTTGTGCCCAACCTGCCTAGAAAATGATGGTAACCTGTAGACAACCCATCCCGATTAGCCTAGTAGCATAAAGTGGACGTTAAAAAACAAAATAATATATGTGTATATCCTGTGTATGTGCGTCTGTACATGAGGTATTTGTTTTTATTTTGCATGCTTGCACGTTGTTCTTTCGCACATAGTTTTCTTCGCATGCCCTTCTTCAACAAATGATTTTCTTTTGGTCTTTCTTCTTTAGTCAGGTGTAGGGGGGGCAACAGTTAGTTAGTTCTCAGTTTTTTAATAGTGAATAACAGTGCGTTCAGTGCTGCGTTTAGGGAACAGTGCTATTTAGATTCAGTGCAGTGCAGGGCTTAGTGAAGATCAGTGCAGTAAAGTGCTTAGTGAAGATTGGTGCAGTGCCGTGTTTTGTGAACATCAGTGTTTCGCGCGATCTTGAGTTATGTGCTGCGTGATAAGAACTTAAAGTTAACAGTGTATATTTATGTAATGAAGAATAATTTACGAAGTGAGTAAAAGACAGCAGTCATTGTCGAATAATTTGTCGGTGTTAAAAACCTTCTATCTAAAAGAACCAGAAGATCGATGAATATTTGAAGACATTTGTTTTAAAAATCGCGACATGTGTACAACCTAAAAATACCAATTTTAGCTATTAACGAATGACATCTTTATTTTTGCGTAAAACATTTAAATATTCAGTTTGGTAAGCATCAAATAAATAGTCCGTCTCGCAGATACTGCGTAAACTAAGCAGATTTTCCTCTTGAAGTATAACAATACATAATCTACATTCTGGTAACACCGCCCACCGTGAATATTAAGTGAATAAGTACAAAGAATATTAAAAAACCTCCCGACAGGGAGCATCTGAGATGTAAAAAAACAGTTCTGCCTCCCTCTCACCGGATATGGAAACAATTACTGAAATATACCAGAATGTAAAATATTAATTTTATTGAAAACTATTTACTATATGTAGTATGTAATTTATAATGAATCAAACAAAAATTATCTCAATCAATCAAATTTTAGTAGTACTAGAACTTAAGAGAGGGGGGGGGGTTAACAGAACATATTTGCTTGTATCTCATATAATAAAGGTCTCTTGGAAACAATATTTGGCATTTAACCTTCGAATAATGTTCTTTATTATATAACAGAGTATTGTTTATGTAACATGAGAAGAAGTGGGGGTTTGCTGAAGGCTGAAAACTAACTATATGCAAATATCTTGGTTAATATTCAGGATAGAGAATAAATGGATATCACAAAATTTATAATACATTTACATTGCAATAAGAGTTTTTCTATGAAATTTAACGATCCAACTTATAATAACTGAGATATTTCGATTTTTCTAAAATCCTCCCCTCTAACCCCCCCCCCCCCGCTCTTCCACTGGTCCGATTTCAGCCATTAACGAACTTGATCTTTCGTTTTACATAAAACGATTAAATATCGAGTTTGGTAATGGTCAAACAAAAATTGATACCGCTAGAACGTTAACAGACAAATATATATATATATATATATATATATATATATATATATATATATATATATATATATTGCCCATATATATTGATGGACATGTGAAGAAATTTTTCAAAATCGCTTCATGAGTAAGAACTCAATAGCTGATTTCCCTAATGGGAAATCTGCTAAAATTGCGAACGTTAACACACAAATATATACAGTTTTGTACGGGCCTCATTTTTAGCAGATTTCCCCTAAGGGAAATCAGCTATTGAGGTCGTACTCATGACGCGAGTTTCGAAAAAGTTCTTCAAATGTCCATCGATCCTACCCAGGAGATGACGAAAATGAGGTCTGTTCAAAACTGTATATATATATATTTATCTATCTATATATTTGTCTGTTACCGCTCTAGCGGTCGCAATTATTGTTTAATCGTTACCAAACTCGATATTTAGTCGCTTTATGTAAAAAAAAAGATCAAGTTCGTTAACGGCTGAAATCGGTTAATGGAGAGGGGGGTTTAGAGGAGAGGATTTTCGAAAATTCGAAATATCTCCGTTACTGTACGTCGGATCGAAAAATTGTATAGACCAAATCTTATTGTAAATTAAATTTGCTATAAATATTGTTATACACATTAATTCACTATCTTGAATATTAACCGAGATATTGGCATTTTTCAGTTTTCAGCAACCAGTATACCGCCACTTCTACTCATGTTACATAAACAATACTCTGCTACATAATAAATCACATTATTCGAAGTATAAATACCTAAAATTGTGTTCAAGAGACCTTTATTATACGAGATACATGCAAATACGGAGATCCCCCCCCCCGTCTTAAGGTTTTCGACTACTAAAATGTGATTGATAGGATAACAATTATTTTGACTAATTATTAATTACATTACTCGATATAGTAAATAGTTCTCAATACAATTAGTATGTTATATTCTGATATATTTCAGTAATTGTTTTTCTTTCCGGTGTGAAGCGGGCAGGTTGCTTACATTTCTAACCTAACGCTTCTTGTCGGCAGGTTATTGAAATTGGATGAACCATTTCTTATTTCCGTTTGTATTTATTCACGGTGGTGTTGTGTTACCAGTATGTAGATTTATCTATTACTAAACTTCACGAGGGAAATCTGCTTAGTTTACGCAGCCCCCGCGTGACGGACTTTTTCGTCTTCGCCTAGGCAGGATCGATGGACATTTGAGGACAATTTTCGAAAATTGCATCTCTTGAAAAAAAAACCTCAATATGCTTATGAGAAATAATATGGCTGGGACGTGAAGGCTTTTTCCCTCCCCTTTGGCATAATGTAGAAGTTGCTAATTAGTTGGTATGCCTGACATCTGATTACAGGGTTCATTATGACGTCAAGAGGAGAGATCGGCCAGCCAATCGGATCAGCGGGTTTCACCTGCTCCAATCCCATTGGCTGATCAACAGGCCAGGCCTTCCTCATGTTCGTTACCTCTTTCTTTCCTCTTCATTACACATTTTTCCTCATCTGAATAACTCCAAAACTCTGACCGCAGTTCAATTTATACGTCGACTTTCCTCTGTAATGACTGACCGAATAATAATTAAATGTCTGAAAGTTGTTAAAACCAGGAATGCATTATTATGAGGAGGTTTGAAACAAATTAGCACATATTTTTTTTTTTCGAGAGTTCTTTATTTCGATTTGAACATTTCTTCCTGTTCAGAGATATTCCATCTGAAATTGACATACAGAAATATAACAACCTGAACATAACAACGTCATCGAGGCTGCACTTACACTTCAAGATGAAATTAACATTCTGCAAAAGACCACAGAAGATTGGTTTGCTGACTTAACTGTTAAAATATAAACTTTATTTAACAACTTGAAAAAAAAAAAATGTTATTTCGATTTATGTTGTTTATGTCCACTTCGTGCTACTATTTGGGAATTCGGACGGCTTCTAATTACCATCCTTTTCTATGGAGTCCGTCTCTAAATACATTTCTATCGCCCAATGGGGAATCGAACTCATCACTCTAGGTTTACCATGTGAGATAAAGGCCATCTCTTTAACAACATAATGAACAAACTAGTTTTAGAAACATTTTTTTTTATATAACCTAACCAAGTCTATTAAAGTATCACAAAACATCATTTTTCTATTTATTTATTATTTTGCAATTTATATTTTTCTTCTGTTTGCAATTAAGGCTAATTGTAACAGGTTATGTACAAGTTACCAACCTTTTCTAGCCATGGTGGGACTTAGCATGTTATTTAATGAATTCCGTTTCAAAATAATTTCCTTTGCCCAGGCGAGAATCGAACTCGCCACTCTAGGTTTACCATTCTTTATTTATTTTGTTTGTCTTTATTTATCATTCGTTACCTTGATAAAAAAAAATAAAGTTATGAAGTCTGTTGTCGTGGCAACAGATCTAACCAGCTGTGAAAACAGAAAGTTTCTAATGCCAATGATTTTAGTTTTAGTGTGATTATTGGTTATTTGGAGCTAACAACTAAACTCACTAGTTCTGATAAATTAATTCCTTTGTTCAGTCAAGTTTACAAATTATATTAATAAGTTTAAATGCGTACATTTTGGTACTGAATAAAAACAAGTTTGTGTTTTGAAGGTTCATTTTCATTTGTTTAACGAAGGACGTTAAAATTGATTTTTTGGTGTGTCACAATTTGAGCTATTCACACAGTTTCTTGTTATAAAAGTAAAATAGTTCGTAAAGCCACCTTATTATTATATATATATATATATATATATATATATATCACTGTCGTAGTAAGAGAAAATCACGGTTACGTTTTTACCAGTGGATAGTCTAAAGTTGCCGTTTTAAAACAGTTTTGAAAGGTTGGTAGGTATGTTCTTGTCTGTTATTTGTCCGCACTCTGTATGTAAGTGTTTGTTATTTAGTTGTGAATCAAGTTCATGTAAAGTTTTAAGTTGAATGAAATATATTTTTATCTATTGTTATATAATTGTCACAAGCGTTTTATATTTTCAGACGATCCGAAAATATTTTCCTGAAACACTCACTACCTTTGAATGATTGCTTTCACTGCTTCTCCCATTCCCTCTTAGAGATCTTCTTGAATATATTTTGACAAAGTGAGAGTGTACACTTGGTTTACATACATTAATACAAACAATACATTAATGAGTCTATTACAGGGACTAACACAATTTTAATTCACACTGACATAACTACTTGAAACTAAATGAAATTAAATGAATGATGAACATTTTAATGTTAAAATAAATATCGAGAATTTTTATACCTTATCCTTACTTTGACAAATAAATGTATTTTAATGCACTAAAAAAAGTCCGTCACGCAGGGGCTGCGTAAACTAAGCAGATTTCCCACGTGAAGTAATACAATAGAGAAAGTCTTCAGCCTCACCAACACTGTTCATTCTTTTAGAACAACGTTTTGCCATCCTCGGCATTTAAAGTTCTAAAAATACAGGAATATTTAATTAAGTATTACCATCAACTTAATTTTCAAGATGGAGACTATATATATATTTTATATATTATCTATAGTAATTATATATATTATTAATATTGATCTATATATATTTTTTTTTTTTTTCCTCAAAACCAAAAGTAGAAACCTAAGTATGAAGTTCTTCTCCTTAAATATGAGAATTTCAACTCCTTAAAATGAAAACTTAAAAAGTTGAAATAACTTATGATTATAATTTAACCAATGTAGTAATTTGTCAAACAAAAATTGCGACCGCTAGAGCGTTAACAGACAAATATATATATATATATATAGCTATATCTTAATAAAGGTATTGCTGTGTATTCATATATATGGACTTTTTTATTAACGTCACTTTTTGTCAACTATGGCTAGGATTGATGGACATTTGAAGGTTATCTACACCGCGTCATGAGTACCACCCCTTTTCAATAGCCAGGGTGGGACTAAGGGAATTTATTTTAAATGAATTCAGCCTCACCCAACACTCTTCATTCTTTTAGAACAAACGTTTTGCCATCCTCGGAATTTAAAATTCTAAAAATACAGGAATATTTAATTAAGTATTACCATCAACTTAATTTTGGAGACACACATATATAATATATATACCTCACATATAATATATATATATATATATATATATATATATATATATATTTTTCCTCGAAACCAAAAGAGTAGAAACCTAAGTATGAAGTTCTTCTCCTAAGTCAATATAAAAAACCTTGCAGGGAAATAACTTATGATTATAATTTAACCAATGTGGTAATTTGTCAACAATAGCAATTCTAAAACCAGGTTGTTCTGTAACACTAATTGGATTTTTTGACTAACGTCCACTTTTTGCAACTTAGGCCAATTGGGACGGGTTATCTACAGGTTACCACCCTTTTCTAGCCAGGGTGGGACTGAGGATTTTATTTAATGAGTTCCGTCACTAAATAAATTCCTATTGCCCAGGCGGGAATGTAACTCGCCATTCTAGGTTTACCATGTGAGATTAAGATCAACAATTTTTTATTTATTTTTAAATTTCACAGCAAAAGTAAAAATAACAAACATGTATAAGTATTCTTAAATTTAGCAATATGTATTATTAAATAAATTTCCTGTACAAATTACGTACCATATATTTATCTTATATTTTTCCTCAAAGATTTACTTTAATTCATTTAAAGCCGCAGCATAATAGATATTCACATTTTTCGTGTCTGCTTTAAAATGAAATGTTTCCTCTTGTTCTCTGGGTGAGAGCTTTCATAATTTTCCACTTACCAGACTCTTTTTCCTGGTCTTTATAAAACTTATAAATTATCAAAACCAAAAATAATCAAGAAAAGAAACATGACATTCTCTTTGCGTGAGAAGAAACGATTACAGATTTTACCTGCTGATTTAGATACATAATTTTTCATTTAAAGACGATTACTAAATCATAATAAAAAGAAAATCACTTATTTACACTACTACTAATTAATTCTATAAAATAACGTTCTATAATTTATAATTAAAGACAATTTGTAGATATACTCAACCATACCCGGAGAAACAAGATTGGAAGAATTGTTTCCTGGAAAACCGAAAGTTATATCCAAGACCGCGTCTTTAAATCCATTTCTCAAAAATGCATTATCCTCTATAAGATAAATTTTTGAAATTTATTTTGATAAATTTTGCCAGACGTCAATAATCTATGAAAAACTATTTGAACATATTACTAAATTCGTTGAGTCTTGTTCTGCAATAATGTAAGAACGCTGGAATGGATACAATGCTGAACAACTGGAAAAAGCGGGATTTTCATTTCTACAAGTAAATCATAAATATAATTTCGTTGATCCTGTTAACCGGGTCCCATAGACAAACGTCGTCCGTTACTCAGGGGCAGCGTAAACTAAGCAGATTTCCCTTGTAAAGTTTTACAATTGATAAATACTTGTAATACAACACTACTGCAAATATTAAGTGAATAAATAGAAACGGTAATAACCTCCCAACATAAAGTGTCTGAATGGTAAAAAAACAAATCTGCTAAACTTAAAGAGTTGAATAGAATCGTAGAAATATTCTTCGTCGGTGAGAAAAACAATGACTGAAATATATCTGAATATAACGTATTAATTTTATTGAAAATTATTTACTAGTTTATGTGATATTAATATAAGTGGGGGTTTGCTGAAGGCTGAAAACTGGAAGATGGAAATATCGCGGTTAATATTCAAGATAGAGAAAAAATATATATAACAATATTTATAGTAAATTTAATTTGAAATAAGATTGTTTTATAAAATTTTTCGATCCCACATATAGTAACGGAGATAATTCGAATTTTAAAAATTCTCCCCCTCTAACCCCCCCCCCCTCTGCTCCGATTTTAGCCGTAAACGAACTTGACCTTTAATGTAGCATGAAAAGCGCATATATGGAGTCTGATAACAATAAAACAGTAATTGCGGTAACAGAAAAAAATATACAATTTTTTGAACAGACCTAATTTCGTCCTATCATAGGTAGTATCGATGGACATTTGAAGAAATCTTTCGAACATCGCGTCATGAGTACGGCCCCTATAGCAGGAGTTGTGCTAAATGGCGTAAGAAAAGATAAAGGGCACTAGGCACCAATTGCAGAGTTGATGTGGCAGACGACGGCCGGGGACAACCGCTTTATCCAGCAACTCTGCGACATCTTCCAGTTCTGGCCTATCGCTATTAAGCAGATTTTCCCTTAAGGGAAATCAGCTATTGAGGTTGTACTCATGACGCGATTTTCGAAAAATTTCTTCAAATGTCCATCGATCCTACCAGGAAATGACGAAAATGAGGTCCATTCAAAACTATATATATATATATATATATATATATATATATAAATATATATATATATCTATATCTATTTGTCTGTTAACACTCTAGCGGTCGCAATTTTTTGTTTTAATCGTCACCAAACTCATATTTAATCGTTTCATGTAAAAAGGAAGATCAAGTTCGTTAACGGCTGAAATCGGACCAGTGGGAGGGGTGGTTTAGAGGGGGGGATTTTCAAATATTCGAAATATCTCCGTTATTATGCATCGGATCGTAAAATTGTATAGAACCAATCATATTGAAAATTAAATTTACTATAAATAATGTTATATACATTCCTTCTGTATCTTAAATATTAACCGAGATATTTGCATTTGTATTCTGCGTGTGGTCGCCAGTAGGCTATGTTCGGACTTTCCGCCGATAGCTCTGGTGGCCATTTCCATAACTATTCGTCCCTCGTGAATAGGTTTAGAGGTTAGGTTAACTGTTTTTTGGGACTAGAAACTACTGGGTTATTACGCCCTAAATAATGTTTTAGGTTTAGAGGTTTCTTACTACTACAGTTGTTATTAGGCAGATTTCTCTATTGTAAAACTTCACGTGGGAAATCTGCTTAGTTTACGCAGCCCCTGCGTGACGGACTTTTTTTATAATGACATTTTGTCATTTATAAATTCTAGAAGCGTTA